>NC_069442.1:15695658-15726319 GCF_026875155.1 Cherax quadricarinatus
AAATTGTTCAGGGAAAACTCAAGGTTCCCTAAAGGGTTTTTTGAAAATTTCCTACCCCCCCCTAATACCCATATTGCTTTATTAAAAAAAAAATACATTGACAAAAATACATTAGGGGAGTAAAACAGCATAGATATAACTCAGAGCTACATCTCGAATACTTCATCCAGCTCCCGGCAGGGGGCGCGGTCCAGAATGCTGCAAGTATTTCCCTCTTGGATCGAAACACTGAGTCTCTGAAAGAGGAAGCTGGCCGCCTGTGGTCCTTGTTTTCTATGATGAGTTTTTCCCACCAGCACACTTGCCCTATGCTCCAAGGTTCTCCGACCCTATTGGGATGAGTTATAGCAAGGGGGTAGGTCTTCATATTTGCGGGTCTTCTGGGTCTCCCTGTGGCTGGCAGTTCCACCCCCTTCAGCTTCGGAGTATGGCAGTAGGTGTCTGCCAATGTGGCGGAACAGGTGTAGTCCCAGGCAATCTATTTTTCCATCCTTCCAGGGTAGCGTAGTGGCTCCATCAAGACGCTTTTGATTTCCGTCAGACCTCTGCACTTGGGGTTCCCGTTGAGCTGGGCAACGTCTGTGCGAAGCTTCTCTTATGATGCCATTGACTTCCATCAATGTCCTGGCGTACTTCCCTTCTGATGTGTGACACACGAGACCATGAAGTTTGAATGATTAGCCGTCGCCCTCGACTCGACCTGTGGGTCGAGTCGAGTGCCCAGGGAGGAATTGGGAACAACCAGAAGGAAATCTCCTGAGTGTGGTGCCTTCACCACTAGAGGACGAGCTTTGATCCTTTCCTGACGCGTTGGTGCGCATTTTTGTTCGCGATTTTTTCCATGATCGTTGTCCTAGTGGGACTGTTTTTGCTACATATATAATAAATAATATATATATATATATAATATATATATATATAAAATATATATATATTGATAATATATATATATATATATATATATATGTATATATATATATATAATTATATATATATTATATATATATAATATATATATATATATATATATATATATATATAATATATATATATATATATAATATTATATATATAATATATATATAGATATATATATATATATATATATATATATAATATATATAAATATATATATATATATATATATAATATATATATATATATATATATATATAATAACGTGCCGAATTGGTAAAACTGGAACAATCAGCAAGCACTCATTTAAATTTAAGTAATTTCTAAAAATTTTCTCTTATACGTTTAAAGATATTTTTTTTTCATTTATGTTAATGTAAAAATTAATAGTTTTGTACCAAAAGAACCTAGAAAACTTACCTAACATTATTATAACAAGCGCCAATTTAATTTAGCCTAATACAATTAAATATATTTTTAGATAAGTTTATAATAATTTAATATTAAACATAATATATATATAATATTATATATATATATATATATATATAATATATATATATATATATAAACTATATATATATATATATAATATCGGAAGAACGTTTCACTGTGTGTAGAGCTTTATCAAACTATTACTTCCAGAGCTCTGCTTAGTCTATTCAGCAACCCGTGTACGTATTTGTCTTCATCAAGTGAAATGGGCAGATATGGTATTAAAGTTGTCATTCCTGCCAGGTCAAGGTTGCCGCAGAGCTTAGCCACACCTTGTGTACACAGAGACACCTTGAGAATCATTGTAGAGTGTAGCCACACCTTGGTACACAGAGAGACACCTTGAGATCATTGTAAGAGTGTAGCCACACCTTGTGTACCGAGACACCTTGAGATCATTGTAGAGTGTAGTCACACCTTGTGTACACAGAGACACCTTGAGATCATTATAGAGTGTAGCCACACCTTGTGTACACAGAGACACCTGAGATCATTGTAGAGTTGTAGCCACACCTTGTGTACACAGAGACACCTTGATATTATAGTGTAGCCACACCTTGTGTACACAGAGACACCATTGATAATATAGTGTAGCCACACCTTGTGTACAGAGAGATACCTTGAGATCATTGTAGAGTGTAGCCCACCTTGTGTACAGAGATCATTACAGTGTAGCCACACTGTGTAGAGACCTTAAGAATCATTACAGTTTAAGCCACACCTTATGTACAGAGAGAGGCCTTAATATCATTACAGAGTGTAGCCACACCTTGTGTACCGAGGGAGACCTTAAATAATTACAGAGTGTAGCCACACCTTGTGTACAGAGAGAGAGAGAGACCTTGAGATCATTACATAGTGTAACCACACCTTGTGTGCAGGAAGAGACCTTGATATCATTACAGAGTGTAGCCATAACTTGTGCACAGAGAGAGACCTGAGATCATTACATAGTGTAACCACACCTTGTGTACAGGTGTGGCTACATAACATAATCACAGAGTGCAGTCACACCTTGTGTACAGAGAGACACCTGAGATCATTAAAGAGTGTAGCCACACCTGTGCACAGAGAGACTGAGAATCATTGGTAGCCAACACCTTGTGTACAGAGATCATTGTAGAGTGTAGACACACCTTGTGTACAGAGAGAGACCTTGAGATCATTGCAGAGTGTAGCAACAACCTTGTGTACAGAGAGAGAACTTAAGATCACATGCAGAGTGCAGTATCGTGTCCTGTACACAGCGTGACACACTGCGCTAACTGGGTCACCCATGGTAACCGTTTTAAGCTAATGCAGTTGCGTCATTCTTGCCTAACGGCGGGTTACTCTGGCGCAACTCTTAGAACTGTTTGTTTGTTCCATACTACCAGCTGTAATGACCCCTACGGCTTACCCTTACCCCAGTAATATGTACTTGTAACTACCCTATGTGTAGTCAGAGACATGTGCATGTCATGACGCGCCTTGGATCAAGAGCTCGTCACCAGCATCAGGACACCCCTCTTGAAGGTTAGGTAAGATTTGCCAGGAAGCAGTACATAAAAGAGAGAAGCTAATAACGTTTCGGTTCGACTTGGATCATTTATAAACTCGCTTTGTAAATGGCCTAAGTCAGACCGAAACGTCGTGGTAAGCTCCTCTCTCGTATGTACGGGTTATTTGTGTATTGTTCCAGTCACGGTATTGTGCCTTTTAATTTTTTGTTCTTTAAGGACGAGTATTTCCTGACGCGGGTCATAGTCATACGATTACCCGTAGCTGGAGCTTATCGTCATCTGACCGAGGCCTTCTGCTGGCTTACCTGTCAACCCCCTTTTAAAATTATAATAATTATAAACATTTTTGATGTCCCAGAGCTATTCTCTGTTGAAGGAGCGAGAAATACAATAATCCCGGATTTATTTACCATGAAGGGGGCTGTATGACCCATACGGTTTTACCGTTTGCTTTTAAATATAATACATACTGATTTCCCACCATGAAAGCCAAGACTTGATTGTCACTTCAGATTAGTGTGAGAAGTGAGCGTTGATGGGGTGCACATACTTGGTGTGCACGGGTGAAGGGGTGCACATACCTGGTGTACACGGGTGAAGGGGTGCACATACCTGGTGTACATAGTGGTGTTGATTGTGGTGGTGGTGATTGTGTTGGTGATTAAGATGTTAGTGATTATGGTGGTGGTGTCGATTGTGGGGTTGGAGGTGTTGATTGTGGTGTTGATTGTGGGGGTATTGATTGTGGGGGTGTTGATTGTGAGGTGTGGTTGATTGATTGTGGGTGTTGATTGTGGTGGTGTTGATTGGGGTGTTGATTGTGGGGGTCTTGATTGTGGGTGTTGATTGTGGGGGTGTTGATTAGGGGGTGGAGGTGGTGTTGATTGTGGAGGTGGTGCTGATTGTGGGGGTGGGGGTGGTGTTGGTTTTGGTGGTAGTGTTGTGGGGATGGTGGTGATGTAGGGGTGATGATTGTGGGAATGGTGGTGATTGTGGGGGTAGTGGTGATGACAGATGTGTATGCGATGTAAATAGACATTTGTGTACAGTTCAGGACATTAATTAGAAGGAAACGTTTCGCCAAGCGTGGCCTCAGGGCACCTAAGAAGCCACGCTGGGAGAAACGTTTCCTTCACCAAATCTCCTGAACTGCACATAAATGTTTAGCCACATCTTGTCGGTATCACCATACCATATGCAACCAGGTCATGGTGGTGGTCATGATGGTGATGGTGGTGATGGTTATGATGGTGATGATGATAGCCATGGTGATGGTGGTGGTGGTCATGGTTATGGTGGTGGTGGTCATGGTGATGATGGTGGTGATTATGATGGTGATGGTGGTCACGGTGATGATGGTGGTGGTCATGGTAATGGTAGTGGTGGTCATGGTTATGATGGTGGTGGTCATGGTATCATGTGGGAGTTCGACACGTGGATTAGGTAAAGAAATACTCACGTAGTGGTATACGTAAATTTCAGATAATGTGGAGTCTGGCTTACTGACTGGGTTAATTGCAAAAACCCCGGGGCAAACCCCCCGGAGATTGAAGCAAATTTGCACACAACAAGCCAAAGCTTTAAACGGGTACAACAGGCTTGCAGGTTGGAGGTGGTGAGCGAGGGTAAGCGGCTGGCTGGAGGTTCACCTTTGACCCTGCGGCTACTTCACAAACAGTCTTCTAACGTCGGGAATTACCCGTTAAAAACTTAAATCCCGCTCCACACGCTGTCACCATTTATTCATGTGGGATTTTCGAAAACGTGGTTAGGTAAAGAAATACTCAGTAGGCTGGTAGACGTTATATTACGATAATGTGGAGGGGCCCTTCAGCCAACTATCTCTTGTCTCTTAACACTGACTGACAGGCCGCCCCACAGAACCCATGTGAGGGGGTCTTTGAATAATGCCAGGTCAGCGAAATATGAGGTTCAGGACGTGACTCAGGCAGAAAAGGTTGGTCGTTGAGTCAACGGTACACTGGTTACTGGTAACTGGTTACTACTACTGAGAATGGTAATGGTGTTGGTGGTCATGGTTATGATGGTGATGATGATGGTAATGGTGATGGTAGTATGGTCCATCTTTATGGTGGATGGTAGTGTGGGTAAATGGTGATGTAGTGGTGCATGGTGATTGTAGTGATGGTCATGGTGATTGTAGTGATGGTACAGGGTTTTATTTTTGACACGGGCAGTACAAAATTCAAAAATATTTTTTTATTTCTCTTATGCAGTACAAACATCGTAATGTAGCTTACATAAAACAAGACATTGTCAATCACCAAAGAAAACCACTAGAATGCATTGCATTTCGGGCAAAAAAGGATGGAGGTACCTGGGATCTAACCCGTGGCCTTGGTGACTATCTTGGTGTTGGTAGTATGGATGGTGATGATATTGGGATTGGTGGCCGTGGTTGTGGTTGTGGGGATGTTCAGTGTGTTTGTGGCAGTATGAGGGTCAGGAACGGTGGTGGTTTTCAAGAAACGCTGTATTACAACCCAGGAATCCAAAGGCCTGTTCTCCTGGGTGTAAAGGGTGCAAAAAAAAACCACAGCAAAAAACTTTTGATTTTATATTATCCTTCAAGTAAGAACAGAATTATGTACACATATACACTATGTACAACAATAGGTTATTAGTGCACTCCACGGTAAGCAAGGCAGAATAGAAGCCACTAGAGGGCAGACCGTGCTTCAACCAGCTCTAGAATGGGAATGACAAGGGCAGACACGTGTGTGGTACCACAACACCTCTGAATTGCCAAACCCATCTTCTCATTGGCTGGAACCTGGGTACTGTTTCGAACGTCGGGACCCCATCGGTCGACCCTAGTACTGGTTCGCTGGTTGGGGAGATAGCCTTTAAATGAGGGTGTGTACATGCGCCGAAAAAAGGTTACGTACTCTTTGCATCCACCCGCTTGGTACTTTTTGTGCACACCCACTACCCAGGTTTTGGTTGTGCTGAACTAGGAAGAATAACAATCAGTAAGCAGTAACTAGAGATAACAATCAAAAAATCTACAGTAATAATGTCTTTAAAAATAGAAAATAATCAAAGAACAATAATCTAGAGATAACAATTAAGAACAATAATCTGGAGATAATCTAGAGCTAATAATAATCAATAATAATCCACAGTTAATAATCTAACAATAATCTAGAGCTAATTTAATAAGAACAATAATCAGAGATAATAATCAATAACAGTTACCTAGACCTAAAAATAACAATCGACAAAAAACGAGTGAAGGAAGCAAACACTAATAGGAACTTGTGATTTAAAATGTACATTATGTGTTCACCAATTCCAACTCATGCCAGTTAATATGTGAACAGAGAGTGCAGTAATGAAAGTGATCACTCTCTCGACTACAAGAGTGAATGCACATACCAAACGTACCAAGTTAGGTAGCCCATTATGATGTGAGCCGGCTGTCGGCTTGAGAGTGTCTGACCGGATAGAACATAACATTCCACAAACTGAACCACCCAATCAAACCTTTTCCCTTAGTCAGTCAGTCACAGCACCACAATGGTCACCAAAATAGCCCCTTTAAGGAAGGGGGCCTTGATGATGGCAAGGGGCTCTTGTTTCAAGAAATTGGATCTGGTCTCCCAAACCTTAGACTAAACCAATTGCCTGCCATTCCCAAGCCATTTACCTACGGGTTATCTTTTAACCTTAAATTATGATAAAAGTAATTGAACAAGCGGAGATATCCTAACACATGGCCCGAACATTCCCTGAAAAAATAAATTCTGGTTCTGAAATTCCCTCAAAACATTCTTAAGGAAAAAACAGAAATGTAAACAAAATTAGAGAACGTTCCCTATACAGACGAAGGCAAGAGTCACAGGCTGCTGAAGGGGCCAATATATTGAAATACAAAGGGAGGCATAGTCATGAAATGAAAATAACGAACTTAAGGAAGAATCTTATAGAACAGAATCACAGGAAGAACTAAAAGCCAAAAGAAATTGAAAAAAAAAAATCTCTTTTTTATGCCAAATCTAAGGAAAAACAACGTTAATATTGGGCCCCTGCTTAGGAGGATGGACATACACATGATAGCCAGAATATGAGATACTAAGTCCCAATATGACTCATTGGTTTAGCGACAACCAAATGAATTCTTAGAATGAGACCCAAAATTTGGCATCCAAAAATTTTATGATTATTTCTAACACCTCAAGAAACTCTGAAGGGAGATTGATTGATTGATGTTGTTTCCCCGGTACCTTCGCCGGGTCTTCTCAGAGGGCGACCCGGCGGTGGTCCCCCGGGTGGGGGTGTCCTTCCTCTTCTTTCTTCTATCATGTGGGGTTCGAACACGTGGATTGGGTAAAATACTCACGTAGGCTGGAAGTACGATATTGAAAACTGAAGTATGTGGAAGGGCGCCAAAACGAACTGCTCTCACGCCCTGGCTAGACTGACTGAGGATTGCCCATGGGCAGGGGCGCTTGAACCCTGCTAGGTCAGCAAACAATATGAATACAGCCAGTGATTAAACGCAGAGAAACGGTTTGGGTTTAGGAGCCCATCTACTGGACACCTGGTCTGGTAACTGGTTACTACTACTGAGACTTCTGTCTTCTTTCTTGGGGCCCTCCGGTTGGAAGGTGACTTCTTCTCTCTTGCGGTGACTCCCCAGGTGGAGAGTGTCTTTTTGAAGAGGCAATTAATGACATGCCCATGCACTCTGCCCCAGGCCCAGACTCGTGGAACTCCGTGTTCAGCATTTCATGGAGAGGGAGCATGGACACAGGGACCATCCCACACACACTAACAACAACAGACATAGCCCCACTCCACAAAGGTGGCAGTAAAGCAATTGCAAAGAACTACAGACCGATAACACTAACATCCCACTTCATAAAAATCTTTGAGAGGATTCTAAGAAGCAAGATCGCCAAACACCTAGATACCCAATCAATTACACAACCCAGGGCAACACGGGTTTAGAGCAGGTTGCTCCTGCCCTTCCCAGCTACTGGACCACTATGACAAGGTCCTGGATGCTGTAGAGGATAAACAAAATACAGATGTAGTGTACACAGACTTTGCAAAAGCTTTTGACAAGTGTGACCATGGTGTAATAGTGCACAAAATGCGTGATAAAGGAATAACGGGAAAAGTTGGTAGATGGATCTACAACTTCTTGACAAATAGAACACAAAGATAATAGTACACAGAGTAAAGTCCCAGGCAGCCACGGTAAAAAGCTCTGTTCCACAAGGTACAAATACTCGTTCCCATTCTATTTCTCATCCTCATTTCCGACATAGACAAGATGTAAGCCATAGCTCCGTGTCTTCCTTTGCGGGTGACACCCGTAAAAACCATGGCAGTGACCTCCGTCGAAGACACCGCGAGACTCCAAGCGGACATCAACCAAAACTTTTGAATGGGTCACTCAAAACTATGAAGTTCAACGAGGGGAAAATTTTAACTACTCAGATATGGGAAACTTGAAGAAATTTTAAAAAAGTGTCAGGGTATACGACAAATTATAACCATACAATAGAGCGGAAAAGTAATGTGAAGGGCTGGGAGAGTGATAATGTAAGAGGATCTCATCTTCAAAAAACCACAACATTGTATCTACCTCATCCGCTAGGAAAAATGATAGGGGTGGATAATGAAACCTTTAAAACTAGGGATGCCAAGCCCATGATGATCTCTTCAAATCGCTTGTGCTCTCTAGGCTGGAATACTGCTGTACACTAAAGGCCCCCTTCAAGGCTGGCGAAAATTGCAAACCTGGAGAGTGTACAAGAAGTGTGAAAGGCACCTAAACTACTGGGAACGGTTAAAGGTCCTCCATCTGTATTCCCTCGAACGCAGACGAGAGAGATACATGGTAATATACACTTGGAAGGTCCTGAAGGGAAATTGGTACCAAACCTGCACACGAAGAAAAATCACTCCCTATGAAAGCAAAAGACTCGGCAGGAGTTTTCAACATTCCCCGATGAAAAGCAGGGGCAAAACCACGAGTACACTGAGAGACAACACAGTATTGTCCGGGGCCCCCAAAACTGTTCAATTGCCTCCCAGCATACATAAGGGGGATTACCAATAGACTCCTGGCTGTCTTCAAGAAGGCACTGGACAGGCACCTAAAGTCAGTACCCGACCAGCCGGCTGTGGTTCGTTACGTCAGCTGGGTGCGGCCAGCAGTAACAGCCTTTTTTTCAGAGCCTGATCCACCATGAGGCCTGGTCTCAGACCGGGCCGCGGGGGCGTTGATCCCCCCGAAACCCTCTACAGGTAAACTTCAGGTAATACCAAACCAGCAAGGTGGTATGCTACCACAAGATGACTGCTTAACACGGCTTGCTGGATCGTGGTTTTATATTGCTTGTGTCAAATGCAAAGAGAATGCCGAAATTGCAAGGAGCTTAATGACCTGCAGTGTTATGCACCTGCTAATCCTCTTGGTGAACATAACAATTGGAATACCAGCTGTTTATAAACAGTCCATATGTTACTTTTAGGGTCAGATACATCAGTGAATTCCCAGTATCTTCTTACTCAGCATATTTTTGAATTTTCGTTATTTAGGTAAGATTTAGTTAGGTTACACTGTCGTCTATTATTGAAAATTCACCTGTAATGAGATGTAAGATGCCATAAAAAAGTTTTGAAGCGCAAACAGAAAATGAACCGAGGACACTAGAAAAAATACGCTTATCTGAGAGTCACCATTTGACTCCTAGCAACAGTGGAATCCTGTTTGGAGGATGGCTGGAATATTAATAGGTGATGGTTTAGGTTGTGTTGGTAATGATTGTAGCACCAGCGATGGTGGTGGTGGTGGTGGTTGGAGTGGTGGTTGTTGCAGTGATGATGTTCCTACCATCTGTGAAGGTTGTTGATGTGGTAGTGGTTGCAGTGTTTTTATTCTCATAATGCATAAGAGTGCAGCAGGAACAACATATAAGGCGCTGAGTGAGTGAGGGACGCACCAACCCTTGACCTTTGTGTCAGGTCATCAACCTGAAACGTCAGGCTCATCCCCTGGCGTGCTGACCAAGCTGATGGTTGGTCTTATCAAGGGTCCCAACACACTCTTTGCTGAAAAAAAAACAGGTTCTTTGGTCTCTGTCTTTGTCTCTCTGTCCTCTCTCTCCCGTCTGTCTCTCTCTCACTGTCTGCTCTCTCTCTTGTCTCTCTCTCCCTGTCTCTCTCTCTCTCTCCCCCCTGTCTCTCTCTCTTCTCTCTCTCTCTCTCCTCTCCTCTCTTCCTCTCTCTCTTCTCTCTCCTCTCTCTCTCTCTCTCTCTCTCTCCCCCACTCTCTCTCCCTCCCCTCTCCTCCCTCCTCTCTCTCTTCATCTCCACACACACACACACACACATATACACCTGCTCTTTAATGTAAATATCTAATCAGCTAAACACGTGGCAGCACATCTAATACCTAAAAAGTATGCAGACATGGTTTTCAGTTGTTCAAATGGAAGATCAGAATGTGGAAGAAATGTGTTCTAAGAGATTTAGACTATGGAATGTTTGTTGGTGCCAGACGAGGTAGATTGAGTATCTTAGAAATTGCTGATCTGATAATTTTACGCACAAGAGTCTCTTAGAGTTTATAGAGAATGGCATGAAAAACAAAGCATCCAGTAAGCGCAGTTCTGTGGGCGAAAACGTCTTGATAATGAGAGGTCAGAGGAGAATGACCAGACTGGTTTAAGCTGACAGGAAGGTGACAGTAACTCAGATAACTATATGTTACAACAGAGGTTTGAAGACGAGCATCTCTGAAAATACATGTGGAAACTTGAAGTGGATGGGCTACAGCAGCAGAAGACTACACCGGCTTCCATTCAAGTCAACTAAGAACAGGAAACTGAGGATATAGTGGGCACAGGCTCACCAAAACTAGACAGTTGAAGATTGGAGAAAGTCACCTGGTCTTAGAAGTGCAATTTTGGGCGCGACATGTGATGGTAGGGTCAGAATTTGGTGTAAACCTTTGTTATGTGGTGGAATGGAAGATTAATAATATGAATGTGCATCCAGCAAATCTGCTTCAGCTGCATGATGCTATAATGTCAACATGGACCGGGATCCTTAAGGAATGTTTTACAGCACCTTGAATCCATGCCAGACGTTTTCCCTGTTTGGGGAGAAATGGGGTCCCCTACCCATACTAAAAATATATGCACGTGCAGAACGATCACTGTAAAAAAAAAAATAAAATTTCCCAACGTTTTTCGTGATTTCTCAATTATCAAGGAATGTATTTTTAATATTTAATATATAATATATATATTTTATTATATATATATATATTATAATATATATATATATATATAAATAATATATATATATATATATTATAAATTTTGCGGTATGTAAAACGGTAAATTAGCAAGAACTCTTTTAAAAATTTTTAAGTCCTTCAAAATTTTTCTCTTTCTTTTTAAAGATTATTTTTTTCATTGTGTTAATTTTAAAAATTTTTTTAATTTTGCTCCAAAAAAATCTTAAAAAAACTGACCAAAAACCTTTTTTTAAACAAGAACAATTTATTTTAGCCTAACCAACAAATAAAATTTTAGATTTGTTTTACAGTAATTTAATACAAACAAACACAATCAAAAAATTTTTTTTTTCGTTAGGTTCAGAATGATATTGGCAAAAATTATTGCATAACAAATTTTCACTGTCCTAATGGCAAGATGAACTTTGCTTTTTAAGCCAAGATCGCAAGTTCTGTATTCGGCCCACGACAATAAAATTTTATATATATATAATATATATATAAATATATATATAATAATATATATATAATATATATATAATATATATATATATAAATATTATCACATGGCCGTTTCCCCCACCAAGGCAGGGGGGCCCCGAAAAAGAAAAACTTTCACCTCATTTCTCCACACGTTTCCAGAAGGGTGCTTTAACTAAGTTTTTTAAATAAAACATTAAACCCCTCCTCGAGTGCAGGAGTACTTCCCCATCTCCAGGCCCAAAATGGGCCTGCCGGTTTCCCCGAACCCCTATAAATGTTACTTTTCTCACATCCAACAGCACGTCAAGTATTAAAAACCCATTTGTCTCCATTCACTCCTATAAACACCTCACGCATGCCGCTGGAAGTACAAGCCCCTCGAACACAAAACCTCCTTTTACTCCCCCCTCCAACCTTTCCTAGGCCGAACCCCCCCACCCCCCCCCTTTCCTTTCCCCTACAGACTGAACATCTTGAAGTCACTCTTTTCGCTCCATTCTTCTACATGTCCGAACCACCTCGACAACCCTTCCTCAGCCCCTGGACAAAGTTTTGTAATCCCGCACCTCCCCCCCTAACTTCCAAATACGAATTCTCTGCATTATATTCACACCACACTTGCCTCAACATGATATTCCATGCCCCAGCCTTTCCTCCCGCAACATTCACACCCCCTTCAACCCATATAAGAGCATTGGAAAAAATATACTCTCATACATTCCCCCCCTTTGCCTCCCGGGGCAAAAATTCTTTGTTCCACGACTCCCAAATGCACCCCTCACCCCTTTTTTTCCCCACAATTTTGTGATTCACCTCATCTTTTATAGACCCATCCGCTGACACGTCCACTCCCAAATTCTGAATGCATTTTTACCTTCTCCATCTTCTTTTCCTCCAATCTGTACCCAATCTTTTAAAAACCTATCTTTTTGTTTTTTCCCCATAACCCTTTCTCTTTCCTGTATTCATTTCAATTTTTTTCTTTTGCATACCCCACCAAATTTATCCACCAATCTCGCAAACTTCCTTCAGAAACTCCCAAAAGCACAGGTCATCACAAAGAGCAACTGCGACACCCCCCACTTTGTGTGTGATTCTTTTTTCTTTTAACTCCACGCCCTTTCCCAAAAACCCTCGATTTACTTCTCTTAAACCCCACTATAAATTATTAAACAACCACGGTGACATCCCCACATCCTGTCTAAGGGCCCATTTTTTCTTTTGGGGAAAAAATTTCCCTCTTTCCTACATACTCTAACTTGAGCCTCACTATCCTCGTAAAAAAATCTTCACTGCTTTCAGTAATACCTCCATACCTAAACCGCAACATCTGCCCCAGCCCCCCCTTTTCCCCTGTCATACCCTTTTTCAAATCCATAAATGACAAAAACCCTTTAGCCTTATTAAATATGTTCACTTATATGTTTTACTGTAAACACTGATCCCACACCCCCCTACCTTTCCTAAAGCCTCCTTTTTCATTGCTATCCTATTTTCCGTCTTTTTCTTAATTTTTTCAAAAAAACTCTACCCCAAAAACTTACCAGGATACTCAACAGAATTTTCCCCCCAAATTTTTGCACTCTCTTTTGTCCCCTTTGCCTTTATACAAAGGAACTATGCAGTTCTTGTCAATCCCCTAGGTACCTTTCCCTCATCCAACATTTATTAAATAATTGCGCCAACCACTCCAAAACTATATCCCACCTGCTTTTAAATTTCATCTTATCCCATCAATCCTGGGTGCCTTACCCCCCTTTATTTTTTTCCTACTGCCTCACGAACTTCCCCCACACTCACAAATGGCTCTTCCCACTCCCACAAGATGTTATTCCCCCTTCCCTAAACACAAATCACAGTTCCCCCATCTTCATCAAAAATTTTTAAAAATTCCTCAAAATATTCCCTCCATCTTCCAATACCCTAATCTCCATTTAATAACCCTTTTCCCCTCCCCATTTTTTAAAATGAAAATCCATTTGTTCCTAGGCTTTCCCTTTAAATTTTAATCTCACTCCAAAACTTTTTCTTTTTTTCAAAAAAAATTTGTTGATAACATCCACCCACTCTTCATTTTCTCCCCTTTTTTTCATGCTTTTACCACTCCTTAACCTTCTCTTTTTCTCCATAAACTCTTCCTCCTTGCTCACTTCTTCTATATATATAATTATTTTTAATATATAATATATATAATATATAATATTTTATAATATTATATTAATATAATATATATATATATATATATAATTATATATAGTCGTGCCAATAGAAAACTGGTCAATTAGCAAGAACCTTTTTAAAATTATGTCCTTTCTAAAACTTTCTCTTAATTTTAAAGATATATTTTTTTCATTAATGTTAAGTATAAATTTTTAATTTTGCCCCAAAAAAATCTTAAAAAATTTTCCCTAACCTTTTTAAACAAGAACAATTTATTTTGCCTAACCAATAAATAATTTTAGATTTGTTTACAGTAATTTTAAAACTAAACAAACCCCAGTGAATAATTTTTTCGTTAGGGTCAGAATGATTTTGGCGAAAAATTATTGATACAAAAAAATTTTTGCTTGCCAAAGCAAAATGAGCGTTGCTATTTAACCAAGATGGCAATTTCCCGCCCATTCGGCACGAATATAAATATATATAAATTATATATATATAATAATATATAAAAAATTTTATATATATATATATTATATATATATATATATATAATATATACATATATATAATTCGATGATGGTCTGGAAAGGGAAAGGAGGTGCGGTAAAATAAGAGGAAAGAGATAAGTACCAGAAAAATAAGGTTTTTTGGGTCAATATTGTGGGGAGGAAATCCCCCTATAGGGGGGGCTATGAGCCAATAAAGGGGGGGGGAGGGGCAGAGGAGAGAGAGAGAGAGGAAAGAGTTGGGATAGGGCTGTAAAAAAAAAAAACACACCACACAACACACAACATACACACACACACACACACACCACACACCAAACAAACACCAACACACACACCACACACACCACACACACAAAACACACCACACATACACAACACACACCACACACACACACACACACACACACCACACACACCCACACACACACACACACACACCCCACACACACAACACAGAGTATAGGTAGGGGGCCCAAAGGGGACTGCAAACCTCACCAAGGAGAAAGATCTTGGGGTGAGTATAACACCGAGCATGTCCCCGGGAACCACATCATCAGATAACTGTGAAACAAGGGGGCCCGGGGCAAACCTGAAACAGCATTCCATTTTAGAAAGGAATCATTCAAGACACTTAAAAACCCGTGTATGTCAGGCCCATATGGAGTATGCAGCCCTGTTTGGAAACCCCCCTTTGTAAACACGTAAAGAAACTAGAGAAAGTACAAAGGTTTTGCAACAAGGGTTATTCCAGAGCTAAGGGGAATGCCCTTGAAGAAAGAAAAAGGGGAAATCGGCCTGACGACACGGAGGACAGGGGGTCAGGGAGACATGAAAAACGCATATAAAATACTCGTGGAATAGACAAGGTGGAAAAAGGACGGGATGTTCCAGGGAGGGACACGGGAAACAAAAAGGCCCAAAATTGGAAGGAAGACACAAATGAGTCAGAGAGTAGTAGGAAGTATTTCTTCATATGGGTTGTAAGGGCGTGAATAGCCTAGAAAATACGTAGTGGAGGCAGGAACCTACAAGTTTTAAGAGAGGGTTTTATAAATCATGGAGGGGGAGAAGAGGGCCTAGTGCAACCCTGAAGAGCGGGGGCCCGGAGCTGGACTCGCCCCTGCAACCACAAATAGGTGAGTACAAATAGGTGAGTACACACACACACACGCACACACACACACACACAGTACGAACATTTTATAACATCAGCTCTCCAGGGAAAGGGAAGCGGGGGGTTGTGATCTGTTGAAATGTATTTTTTTTTCTTTCTTTCTGACTAGGGATTGAGGGAATAGAATACCGTCTGAGCCGTCGAAATGTTTATGAAAAAATCAGTCTAGATAAACCATATTTATGTAGCTGGGACACAAATATGTGCAAATTTTGGAAGATTGGGAGGAAAGACAGTATCGAACCACAGGCCTGTGAGTTTTGCCCTTTTATATTCTTAAAGATACAAAATATTGAAAATTTAAAGAATTGTGGATTGGGTTTAAAAGTTTGGCTTTTAACTTGTTAGAGAGTTTTTGATACCTTACAAATTAATCACTACTGTAAGAACAAAAGGGCCCCTCACGAGGTCAAGGGCCCCGGGGAAGAGAGTGAGGTTTTGGGGGGAAAATAGAGGAAAATTTGGATAAAGGATACGATACCGACGTGTGCCCCCACATCGACTAGCAGGATCTGTCAGCCCTGTCTAATTGAAGCCTCAAGGGACCTCTTGTTACACATTTCCGACATCCAAGAATAAACAAACCTCATTTGACGTTACCTTCCTTTTCAATGCGTCCCCATTAATGCTTATCAATAAATTTAGAGGATTAACGCGACACCATATCCCTCTTTTAAAAAAATTTTTTCTAGAGCTATTTTATCCTATGCATAAAATTTTAAAACTTTTTTTAAATTTTGAAAAAAAATTTTTTTTCCAAAAATGTTTTGGTTTAGCAGTGGGGGAGTAAAATCAGCACTGTGTTGGCAAACATCATGTGAAAAAATTTGGGAAAAAAGGATTTCCGGTTCATTATCCCCCAGTACCGTAATAGGTTTGGGGTACGTGGACAAAACGAAAATATTTAATGCAATCAGTTCAAACCGGAGAACCCCACCATTAAATTACTCGGAATTGAGAAGGAGGGATACTTCCCTGGGACGTTCTTCCTTGCAGATTAGGACAGTGACGGGTTTACTTTTAAAGTGTCAAAAACCCCCTACAAAAAAGGGAGACCTCATACATACTGTTCACATCATGAAAAAAGAAAACGAAATAAGTAGTAGCAATCTTTGCTTTTTTGCGAGTTTCTGCTTTCAAAGTCCTTTTTTTTCTTGAGGAATATCCCTGCATACATAAAACTTCAGTTCCCCCTTCTTCATGAAAAAACGCAGAAAGCGAGACCATATTTTTTTAAAAAACCCCGAGAGACACCACCAAGAATTTTTTGGTCCTCCCAGCAAGTGTAGCTAAAACTCAACCGTGTCCTGCTTAATCAACTGCAGAAACAACCGGAATCCCACCCAAAAGAACCCCTGGGAGGCGAACACACATATGCATATCTCTGCTGCGTCTACACGACCTGTGGCCAGTGAATAGAATATGCATTTTAAGGGGGAAGTCTTAGAAACGCTACATGCCCCAGGGCACTGAATGGAATTTTATGGATTGGGCCAAAGCACAAATAATCTTCACAGAACCTAACCCCTCTACGGACGCCTTTTTGCATGCCCCTCATGATATAACAGTCACAAAAAAACAAAATTAAAGTATCGGTGGTACATTGGTACTTTGATCCAAAACTTTTGCCCGACCCCCCCCAACAAGGGGTTACTCTCTCCCCTTAGGGATGCCCTTTCCCCCGAGATAATTTTAAATTCATTTTTTTACCTTCCTACATTTGGAGTAACTTAGTTCCCTGGCTGTAAAGTTTCTATTAAACAGTCCTAGAGAAATTTGCTTTTTTGGTCTATTTTTTTTTTTTTTTTCTGTCCCAACGTGTCGAGCGGGTTTCCCAGAATCGAAATGGGACCGTTTACTGTTTAATTCAGCAGGGATCGCTATATCTGTGGGGGGTCATACAACGAATGGAAAATAAACGAAATCGGGTTTGATGAAAGGGAAGATTATTCCGAATATTAAGTGACTTTTTAACAGATGGATCTTTTCCCCTCTTCTCTTCTCTCCTCTCTTTTCTCTCTCTCCTCTCTTCTCTCTCTCTCTCTCTCTCCTCCCCTCTCTCCCCCTTTCTCTCCCCTCTTCTCTCTCTCTCTCTCTCCCTTCTACTCCCCCCCCCACCCCTCGTCCCCTTTCCCCCGCTTTCTTCCCACCTTCCCCTTCCCCTCTCCTGGGCTCTCCCCCCTCTAGGTCTGTGGGCCCATAGGCCCCTGCTTTTCATATTATTTAAGGTCTATCACATTGCCCTACAGTTGACCCCCAGTTATATTTTGGGGTTTTACCCTGTGTGAGGGGTTGGGATCCACCACCCCATTGTTGCCACACCATAACATTACCGCAAAACAGTAATGGAGCTTCCTTTAAGCCTTCATTACCTTTAAAAAAAAACCCTTTATACACAGAAGGAGTTTTTTTAAGCGGATTTTGAGTGTGTCTTGAAAAACTGTGTTCACTTGTTCTCTTGTAGTTTTGTGAATGTTTGTTTATTTTTGAATTTTATGTTTTATTGTTTTTTTTTTCTGTGTTTTATTGTGCTGGTTTTCTGATTGTTTTTTTGTATTGTTTCTTCTTTGGGTGTTTTTTTTGGATGATTGGTTTTGTAATTGTTTTAGTGTGTTAACTGGGGTTTTTTGACTATTTTATTTCGATTGTTTGGTTTTCTTGGTTTTTTATTGTGTTTAGCTTTTTGGGTGATTTATTTGTCCGTTGTTTGATTTCTAGTGTTTTAAAATAGGCAGATAGTTTTTTAAGTCTTTTGTGTGGTAGCTGAGTGTTTTTGTTTCCTGATAAAAGAAAAATCATGGAAGGGTTTGGTACTTTAATTCCCTTTACTTCGGCGAAGCGTGACTTTTTAAAATCACCCCCTTCCTGTAACCAGGTGTTAACGGACTCTTCTCATCTCCCGTCATTTTCCAACAACGCGCCCTGTTTTAAAATTTAAAAAACATCTGCCTTAGATTATTACACACCAACGTCGACCTGTGGAACTTATTCGTAATAATGTACCCTTTTCAGCGAATGGCGAGTGGAAAAACAGGTCGGCAAATGAAACACATTTTTTTTTTTCGGCTTTAGAAAATCGATGGAAGGGGAGAATGTCGGAAAAACAACTTGTGCCAGTAACACTTGGTTTATCGCACTCTCATCATCATGCAAAATTGTCCTTTTCCCCCCGGGGAACATGTTTTAAAAATTTAAAGTGATTAATATTTGGAGGGCTCAAAAAATCGTCCAGAAAAGTTAGTGGGTTTTTCAGAGAAATGATGTTGTGAACCGAAACAAATGGAAAAAAAAAGCTTATTTACGGTTCAAGACATTTAAATTTTAGGAACGATTCGCCAGAGTTTAGGGCTGAAGAAGCCACTCGTGGCGAAAAAGTTTCCTGAAAAAAAGTCCAAAACTGTACATAATGTCTTCCCTAGGGTCTATCTTCCCCCAAAATGCAATAAGTCACTGAGAGGAGAGAAGAAGGGGAGAAGAAGAGGAGAAGTAAATGAAACCCTGAGCGCCCCCTCCTTTGAATTGTTATGCCAAAAGACCGAGTCCTACCCTGAATAAATTTTTCCTTCAAAGGAAGGGGGGGGGTTCTTTTGCCGGTGAAGGGGTCTTTATCTAAAGAATTGGAGTACCCATTCCTTGGACCCAAACTGATTGTTTCTCATCCCCCAGGGTCTTTTTGACCTCTAAGGTTAGCGACTTTGAATTTAATATTTTTACTCAGGGGCTTTTGTATTTAACCCTCCCCCGGGAAAGTATGTTTCTGTTGGAGTATAACAATTCGTTTACGCCCTAACTTTAGTAATATTTTAAAGGCACTCGGTACGACGTTGGGAAAAAGATAGGAATGCACCATACGAGGGGTCTGAGTTTATTGCAGGCCCATCATGCAAGCCTGGGGGCACACTACACACCCCGGACTTGGGGCCTCACTTCCGAGGTGCATGTGACTACCTTGGGTGTTAGGGCAACTCAGCCAGAAGGGACATTACTATAAACTTGCTGTCAAAATCCTTTGCAAAATTAAAAATTGACACTGCCAATTTGTTCTCGCTTTCCCAAAGCAGTTTGTGAAGCTCGACCGTTTGCATAAAAAGTATTGATTATATTTTGGTTATAACAAAAAAAAGTGTTTTTTTGTTTGCCAATTAAAAGAAATTATAGTTTTTCAGTCTGACCCAGGGAGGGGGGACGTGTTTTGCCCGGGGTATAAGCAGAAGAAAAAAGTGTTTATAACCCCGGGTATAAGCAGAAGAACGTGTTCGTAGCTTGACAAGGCTGAAGAAAGTTTATTAAGAGGACACAAATGCAACTAAAGGGGCATTTTAGTCAACGTTTTTTGCTTCCCGGAGCTTTGTCAAGGCCCTCATAAATAGAAGAAAATTTTTTACGCTTTATTATAAGAAGAAATAACGGAATACCGTTTAAGCCTCGACCTTGCCAATCAAAAAAAAGGTGTAAACACCATTTAAAAAGTATTGGTAAAGCATACCGGCAGTGTTAACATTGTTAAAATATCCTATCCCCCCTGCTTCCTGAGCTTTGTCATACCTCTTTTTAAACTATGTATGGTTTCCCGCCTCCACACTTCATTGCTAGGCTATTCCATTCCTGACGACTTATGACTGAAAAAATACTTCCCAAAGTCCCTTGACTCGTCTGAGTCTTTACTTCCAGTTTTGACCCCCTCGTTTTTTGTGTCCCCTTCGGAACATCCTATCTCTGTCCACCTTGTCTTTCCCCCCAGTACTTGTATGTCGTCATCATTCTCTCCGACCCTTCCCCCCCCAGTGCTCGTCCAATTTCCCTCAACCTTTCCTCGACGACATTTCCCCTACTTGGGCACCTTGTTGCAAACCCCTTTTTACTTTTTCCCAACTTCTTGACGTGCTTGACAGATGTGGGTTTTAGACTGGTGCGTACCCGTATGGGCCAACATACAAAAGTGCATGTCTTGAACGATTCCCTTTTTAAGGATCGGAACGCTATTCTGGTTTTTCCAGGGCCCGTTTTGGCAGCAGTTATTTTGGGTTGAGGTGCCCCCGGGACGTGCTCGGTGTTATGGTCACCCCCAAGGTCTTTCCCCTGATGAGGTCTGTAGTCTTTATCCACCTACCTTACTCCCTTTTACGGTCTTTTTTGCCCCCTCCCCCAATCTTTAGAGCATTTTGGGAGGATGAATTTTGAAAAAAGCCATTTCTGGGCCAACGTCCAGCCTGGTGTGGTGTGTGTGGTGTTGGGTTTTGTGTGTGTGTGTTTGTGTGTGGTGTGTGTGTGTGTGGTGTTGTGTGTGTGTGTGTGTGTGTATTGTGTGGTGTATGTGTGTGTTGTGGTGTGTGTGTGTGTGTGGTGTGTGTGGGTGGGTGTGTGGTGTATGTGGTGTGTGGGTGGTGTGTGTGTGGTGGGTGTGTGGTGTGTTTGTGTGTTTGGGGTGTTACCCCATATGTGGTTGAGGGTCGCTCACAGCCCTGGCCCGCCTTTCACTGGTGATCTAAATTCACTCTCTCCCTACTCCATGATCTTTGTCATACCCCTTCTTAAAGCTATTTATGAACTTGCTTCCACTACTTCACTCTCCAGATTTTTCCCAAACTTCCTGACAACTCTAAGGCTAAAGAAATACTTCCTAACATCCCTATGATTATTTGGGTTTTCAGATTCCAATTGTGGCCCCCTTTTTCCTGTTTCCCATCTCTGAAACATTCGATCCCTGTCCACCTTGTCAATGCCCCTTTAGTATTTTTAACGTTGTTATCATGTCCCTCTTTTCCCTCCTATCCTCTCGTGTCAAACAGGTTGAGTTCCCTTAACCTCTCCTCATAAGACATACCCCTCAGTTCCGAGACTAATCGTGTTGCAAATTTTTGCACTTGTGTGTGTGTGTGTGTGTACTCACCTAGTTGAGGTTGCAGGGGTCGAGTCCAAGCTCCTGGCCCTGTGTGTGTGTGTGTGTGTGTGTATACTCACCTAATTACACTCACCTAATTGTAGTTGCAGGGGTCGAGACTCAGCTCCTGGCCTCGCCTCTTCACTGAACGCTATTAGGTCCTCTCTCTCCCTGCTCCATGAACTTTATCATGCCTCGTCTCAAAGCTATATATGGTTCCTGCCTCCACTACGTCACTCGCCAGACTGTTCCACTTCCTGACCACTCTATGGCTGAAGAAATACTTCCTAACATCCCTGTGACTCATCTGAGTCTTCAGCTTCCAAGAGTGACCCCTTGTTTCTGTGTCTCCTCTCTGGAACATTGTGTCTCTGTCCACCTTGTCTATTCCACGCAGTATTTTGAATGTCGTTATCATGTCTCCCCTAACCCTCCTGTCCTCCAGTGGCGTCAGGCCGGTTTCCCTTAACCTTTCTTCGTAGGACATTCCCCTTACCTCTGGAACTAACCTTGTCGCAAACCTTTGCACTTTCTCTAATTTCTTAACGTGCTTGACCCAGTGCGGGTTCCAAACTGGTGCTGCATACTTCAGTATGGGCCTGACATACACGGCATACAGTGTCTTGAAAGATTCCTTACTTAGGTTATCGGAACACTAATCTCAGGTTTGCTAGGGGCCCATATGCTCCAGCAGTTATCTGGTTGATGTGTGCTTCCGGGGACGTGCTCGGTGTTATACTCAGGGTTGAATTCGGGGAAGCCAGTTTTCTGGACCACGTGTCCAGCCTGTCCAGGTCTCTTTGAAGGCCTGGGCCCCGATCCTCATCTGATTTAATTCTCCTCATTCACTTCACATCTGCGAAACACAAATAAACCCGCACATAGAAGAGGAGCTTACGACGACGTTTCGGTCCGACTTGGACCATTTACAAGAAATGGGCCAAAAACCCGGGCCCCAAACGTAGTCGAAAACTCCTCTCTTCTTGGCGGGGTTTTTTTGTGTATCGTTCCAGTCACGGTGTTGTTTTTTTTTTTGTTATTTACATCTGCGAACGGGGAAAACCTTCTGAGTTATCCCTTCCATCAGTCATTCAATATACCAAAAATACACGGGTCCTAGGACCTCCCCCTGTGGGACCCCGTTCGTCAAGGTCCCCCGGTGATCCCTCATCACGTCCATGACTCGTTGTTCTTCCCTGTCGGGTATTCTCTGTTCCATTGAGGTGCCTTCCCCTTATACCGCCTATCCTCTAGTTTCGCATAATCTCTTTGTGAGGGGATTGTCGAAGGCCCTTCTTGCAGTCCGTAAAATGCAACAACCCCCCCCTCTTTCCGTGTCTTACTTCTGTTACTTTTTCATAAAAATCCAGAAGGGTTTTTGACACAGGGTTTTTCTTCCATGAAACCCTGCTGGTTGTTTTATATTTGTTCCGTTCCCGGTGCTCCACCCCTCTCCCCTGATAATCTTCTCCTGATTTGCATTTATACACGTCAGTGACACTGGTTGTAGTTTAGTCCTCTTTTCTCTGTCTCTTTTTTTTTTAAAAAGGGAATACATTTGCGTCTTCCATACCCAGGGAGTTGCCCAGTTTCAAGGGATGCGTTTTTAAGTTGTGGTTAAATGGCAAAAACCAGCATTTCTGCTCCCGCCAAAGGCCCCAGGGGGAGATGTTTCCGGCCCCCTTTTGCTTTGGGTATCAAGGTCTTTTTGGGCCCCCTTTTCCCTCCCCTATTTTGTGTGATGTCATCCAGCATTGGTGTATTCCCTGTATCGAAAGGGTTCTTGAATGGAGAAAAATTTAAATTGAAAGTAGCACACTTGTAGGATGGTAGATATATTGTAGACTGAGAGAGAGATGGACCCCCGGTCCCAACCCTGTTCACGTCTTGTAGGTCTGCCGCCGAGTGGAAGGGGGAAGGGGGACATGCCCATGTGTACCCCTTTATGAGTCACCAAAGCAAAGGCCTACGGGGATTCGTGTCAAAAGCACAGGGGGATACTAATATGTTGCTATAAACGGGGGATACGGGGATCAGCAATATGCTGACGCTCGGTCTGTTCGTATGTCGCCCCCAAAATACACTCTATCTATAGGCTGAACAGGCGGCGGATCTGGGCTGTTCTATACAATAACAAATGCATATATAACTTAGAACTAATGGATGGTACAACATGATTTTGACGAAAGGGGGTTTTAACGAATATTACAAATATAAAAACAAAATCATTAAAATTGGTGGAATTGATCGATCGATCTTATTCTGCATCTACGGATTCTGAGAAGAAAATTATATACAAAGAAGTGTTTAACAGAAAGGCAGTTTCGGTTACAAAATCTAGACTGTTTTTCCAAATACGGAGGGAACGTAAAACACAAAAAATTTCTGCAAATGATCAGCTAATAATAAACACAAAAATTGACAAATTCATTCATTTTGGACATCTAATTATACAACTTGAAAATTTTAAAAAACCCAATTTCTGCGAGGGTAAGGTTTACGTATGCAGAATGGTTATCATCTCGGGGGGAGGATTTGAATTCCTCTGCAATGGCTAACACATGCCTTGACGAGAGATTGAACGAGTATCTAAAAAAGTTACAACTAAAATCCTAGTGACTGGGAATTCTAACTCGTCTGCAGGAAACTCAACTCGACTTTCGATACAGAATTTTTGGCTCTTTTACAAGTCACAAAAGGGTCTGGGGCTTCACAGTAAGAAAACTTTTCCGGAGCGGGAATCGAATCACACCAGCCCAGGGATTATTCTTTTGCATTTTTTTGAATCCCAAAAGAAAAAATGGGGGATTGCGTAATACACAACGTGTCGGATAAAGCATCTGCACTCTTTTTGATTGCCGGGGGTAAATTTAAAAAGGGGATTGAACTTTTGGGATAGTCAAGGCCCATCGGCTAACCCCAGTAGGCTGTTTGTTCGGGAAAAGGGTATCATTTTTTCCCCTTTACTGGAGGAAAGAACAAACTGGTGGAGTGGATGACCCCCCCCGGTTAAAAAAATTAACGCTAAAAACACGCAATTGGCAAGGGAGAACAATTACTATCTCAACTAAAAGCACAGGAGAAAGAAATGAACACGGTGAACAATGTGATTTCAACTGAGTCGACACGGACAGAGGTATCAGCTATAAAAAACTACACTAAAACGTTAAAAATGTGAAATTTTACTCGGAAAAAACTTTTAAAAAATTAATTTACGTCAACTGGATGGGATCACCATCTGGAACTTTGGAACAAAAAACAACACTTAGTGAGAACACTACTGTAACAGAGACGCTTTCTGCAGACAGAGTCACATCAACAAGAGATGGATTTCTAGTTCCAAGTATCGTTTTCTGACAAGGCATCCCTGGGGAAAAAAACTACACTCGAACTAGCAGTCATTGCAGGGAAGGCTGTCACTCAAGGGCGTTGAGGTCCCCGGCACTTGAGGCAAGGGAAACACTATCCTGCAAGTTGAAAGGTATAGGGGAACACAGAGGGGAATGGAATTTAAATAGTGCCTCCGCTCGGTACGTTAATAAGTAATTCCGGGATCTATGGAACTTAATCTGAATTCACATTTCGCAGAAAAATTTAACAAATCCAAAAAAGGGTTTGAGAACAAACACTTGTAAAGGGTAGGTATTGTCTTTCATCGTAAGGGAATGTTGGTACTGTGGACTGATTCATATTGACTTTTGCTGGAAGATACACTAGTAAACGTTCAAAAGTGACTGGGACATCTTTGGGAAAAATACTAAAGGGGCATAAGTCAAGAAAAATGGAGAGAATGACACAAAAAGCTTAAAGGAAAAAAATGCTTAACTTTTTGCAAAATTAATTAAAAATTGACAAGTTACAAGAAGAAAAGGGATCCACAAGAAAAATTTGAAATTTTAACAAACACTTTAAAAATAAAAGGAACCTGTTTTGCTCAAACCCAAATCGCTGAACTTTTACTTTAAATTGAACAAAGGGCACAGTGAGTCGTCTTTACTTTCAATGCAAAAAGGAAATACACAAAAAAATTAAAAAAGGATCAATAAACTTGTGCAAAAATTAAAAACAAAACACACTTCACTGAAATAAAAATTAAAATGACAGACAAATAAAATACTATGCACAAAACAGAGATAAGAAACTGCACGTAAGAAACTGTATTCCCAAAACACTGCAAAAAAAATTTTTGCAAAAAAATTTAATTCAAAAAATTTTGCAAAAAATTTTTCCAAAAGAACAAAAAAAATTTTCCCAAGGTTTTTTAAAAAGGAAAACTTTAAATCTTTAAATGCACTTAAACAAAAGCGAAAGAACAATTTACTTTAAAAGGAGAACTTAAAAATTTGCACTAAAGGGGAATTTTCAATAAAAAATTTTTAAAATAATAGGTGCTAAAACACACAACAAAAAGGAAAACAACCTTACAGTGAGCAGAACACAAAAAAATCAAAAAAAACTCGTAAATAGAAATTTTTTTGCAATGAAAAAATTGAAAGTGTTTAAAAATTTTTAAATGTGATCTTGCTGGGCTTTAAAAATGGCACATTGTCTGTGGAAATAAGACAAATTAAACATGGCGAATAAAGGAATATGAAAAAAAGAATGTTCAACACACAGGGGAACAAAAAAAAAAAATTACCAAAAAACTGGGAAAAAAAAATAACAGACAAACTGAGTTTGATGCAGAATTGAGGTGAAAAATTTTGAAATAATTCACGGAATTCTGAAGTTTAAAAAAAATTTTTATTTGTCATATGTTGCACACCAAAAAAAGGAAAAAACCCCATTCTTACTTCAAATGTGTATAAAAGAAACCAACACAACAGATATAAAAAAAACACGAAAAATTTAAAACTGAAATTTAAAGGGGATTAAAGAAAATTAATAGAATCGACATGTAAAAACTGAGTCTGATCAAGAGTCACTGAAGTCAAAGAGAAAATTCACTGGGGAAACAAAAAAAATGTTCAAAACTGCAAAAGTTTAAAAAAAAAAATATTATAGCTGTAACACTTGAAAAAAAAGAGATTGTGGATTGTTATATCGTCTTGCTGTGTCCCCTTTCACAATGACGTAGAATTGCGCTTAAAACGGCCCGGAGAGACAAAAACATAGGAGGCTTTTAAAGATGCGCGCCACTCTCTAGCTCTTCCCCCCCATGTGGCCTTAAAATAGGGCTCAACCCTTAGCAGTGCACCAAAACACTGTGAGGGGAGGTGAGTTGTAATGGGCCCCACTTAGTTGGGTTTGGGGTAATGGCTGGCGAGGGTCTGGAAACCCGGCAATGGGCGACACAGTGTGTGGTGGCTGGGCTTTGGGTTGAAGTCGTAAACCCCATGAGAAAAACCCCCACTGCCGCGAAGATAATTCAAGCGGCTGGCTTAGGAGAAACCCACGAAATATAAACCCACAAGGTGACAAGGGATCAGAATGCTTGGAACTTGAATCAAGCGATGAAGGGTATCATGTGGGTTGCTTTGGGACTGGGGTAAGACAACCCGGGTTTTGTTGCTAGTGGCTTATCTTAACCCCTTTCCCCGAAAGCTTTATAACTTTCCACATGGACAGCAGGGGGGGAAATGGCTTGGCGGCAAAATAATTGGGTGGAGTAGGCTAGGTGGACTGGTTCGGGTTTTTTGTCCCCCACCCAGACTGGAAGCTGGTTTTTTGCAAATGGGTCGAACCCTCGGGGAGTAATGCAAAAAAAAACGGAAACACTAATAAAAAGGATGACCCCTGAAAAAGTAGAAGCTGGGGAGTGCTGGCTTGGGTAGCTGGTGGGGGTGAAATCGGGAGTCGATAGGCCTAGGTCACACGAAAAGGCCCTCTTGCTTGGCGACAAATTTATCTCCCGAAAAAGCTTTTTAATCGTCGAAATTTCGGCTCACCGCTTCACCATTTATCGTAAGGGTTCTTGAATGGAGATATCACAGGTTAAAATAGACCACTTGTAGGATGGTAGATTATTGTCAGACTGAGTGAGAGTGGGGCCCGTGCCAAACCCGTTCCGGCTTGTGGTCTGCCGCCGAGTGAGAAAGGGACAGGGGGATCATGCCCCTGTGTATCCCATGACGTCCCCACAAAGCAAAGGCCCCGAGGGACTCGTGTCTAAAGCCGGGAGGATACTAATATGCTTGCTATATAATACAGGGGATACGGGATCAGCAACTATGCCCGCCCTGTTGGTGTCCCCCTCTGTCCTTCTTCCCCGGTCCTTCCTGTCTCCATGTGAATATTCCTTAAATCTGTGTTGGCTCCTGCATACCCCCTTGCATTTCCCTTTTGAGTTCCCCACCTTATTTCCTCAGCCGATCACCTGGGGGTTTGATTGTTGTCTTTTCCTAATTTGGGTAACAGCAGTTTCGGGCGATTGACTTCGCTCTATGTGTTTTCCCCTACTGTCGCTGTGTGTGTGTGTGGTGGGTGTGTGTGTGTGTGTGTGTGTGTTGTGTGTGTGTGTGTGTGTGTGGTGTGTGTGGTGTATGTCGGTGCATAACCTCGTTCAGCTAATTAATGAAATCTGAACTGGGAATTTACCCACCATGTAAACTTCTTTTCCCCGCTTTCCCCTTCATTATCCTGATCTTGTTTTAGGCGGCTTATCTTTTCCATCTTTTGCCCACCCCCTCTTTTTTTTCTTTTACTTTCCCCAATTCACCACTTTTCCCCATTCTCCCTCCTCTACCTTCTTGTCCCCCCCCCATCTCTTTACTGTTTTTTTTTTCCCTTTTATAAGCTAAATAATGTAGACCCTTCAACCCTATCGAAAATCTTTGTTTTGGTTTTCGGAAACTCGAAACCAAGACGAAATGCCTAAGTTTGACAATAAAATGAATAAATTTTTTTTGGATTCCTTTGGGAGTATAAATAAGAGTGGGGCTGAACTTTCAGCGGGGCACAAAGACATTAGGAAGAACAAGGAGTGTATGGGTCGTGATGAAGTGGTGATTGGAGTGGTAGAGACATATTTTGTTGGGTTAAAGGATAGGAGGATAGGGGGGACATGATAACGAGTATAAAACTGGGGGAATTGACAGGGTGGACAGGGCTCAAAATTTTCAGAATGGGATAAAGGAACAAGGGGCCAAAATTGGGGAACGAAAAACCCTTTGGGGTTATGGGATGTTGGGAATTATATCTTTAGTCTTAGAGTTGTCAAAAAGTTGAATAATGGGGAGATGAAGTAGTGGGGGCAAATTCCGCGGCTTTAAGAAAGGTATATAAAGCTCATGGAGCGACTAGGCGGGGCCCGGGGACTATGAATAACCCTTGCAAAAAATATAGGTGGAACACACACACCCCCACACACTCTCTCTCTCTCTCTCTCTTCTCTCCTCTCTCTCCTCATCTCCCCCTCTCTCTCTCTCTCTCTTTTCTCCCCTTTTTCCCCCCCTTTCCCTCCCCTTCTCTTCATTTCATACCCCCTACCGTCCCCCCCTTCCCCTCCTTGATATCACGACGCAGTTATTTTTTAAATATCCCTTGTAAACTTCTTAGTTTGTAATTACAAGCTGCTGCTCGCCCCCGCACAATTTTGTCTAATTTTTACTAATCGCAGAAGTATGCGCTCTTTGGTTGCTTAGTATTCAGCCGGTTTGTGAAGGAAGTTTGTGTGGTGGTAAGACTGTGTGGAAAGGTTTTTGTGTGGTTGGCTGAAAAGTTTTTTGTGTGTTAAGCTGAATGCTGAGGCCCCCACCTCACAAAATTCCTTCACACCCTTTCCAACCCTTCCTGGATTATCCCTTTTTACAATTTCCATTCACCTGTTTCTTTTAAACAACTCTTTAAACAACGTAGTTACTCCAAAATTTTACTTTACCAAAAAACCTCGACAAGTCCCTCTACTGGTTCATGAATACTCTTCATTTCGAACTGCCCCTTTTGGTTTCGTCTTTATTATCTTCACGCATCCGTCCTCACTAAGACGAAGAAATGTTATATTTTGCAGGTTAAAAGAAGGTCTCACCTGCAGACAAGACGAAAACCCCGGGTTTAAATGAATGGTATACAGACCCACAAGTTTATAAATTAGAAAATGTGCAACTTTGGGTATCTTTATTCTTACCAACTCCAAGGGTGAAGAATTGATTACCTCGTCATTTGTATATAGCTTATGTCTTCACATATGTCTTGAATTGATTGATAAAAACCCCTGGATGGTGAAAGTCTCAAAAATAAAGATACCCAATGTTGCACTTGTCTAATTGTTATATGACCCAGTTGTCACCGTGCCCTCCTCCTTCCTGACTTAATGCAAAAGCACGCCCCCTCTTACTCTGCCGTTGCCGTTTTTTTCCTTCGGGAAAAAAATTTCCCTTTTTTGTGTTAAAAATACCTTTTAAAGGGTTAAGAAACATAAAAAAAAATATTTAAATTGTCCCCAGGAAAATGCAAAATTGACGGTGGGGTAAAAGCTTTCGAAAACGAATTTTGGGGTTTTCTTTCACATAAAGTGACAAAAGCTACAAATTGGTTTCCAGGTGAAAAATGTGCCTGGACGTTCAAAAATTTGATTTCTTTCGGAAAATTTATATACTTTATTTAAATAAACTAACCCAAAAAGAGACAAAAAAAAAATTAAATTTTAGGAAAATTTAGAAATTTTTATTGTGGGGAGCGTAAACCCCTAAAGGGGTTTTACTGCCCTCGGTATGACTAGAGATAGGTACGTATAATGTTTGTAGGGAAAAAGGGCAATGCTTCCTGGTTTTGGGGTCCTTCCGAGTGGGTCTTGTTATTTTGATGACCCGCAGCTGGGGCTGTAGGTCATCTGACCGGGCCTTCCGCTGGCTTACCCATCCAAACCCTTTAAAAATTCTGTTATGATTATAACCATTTCCTATTAAAATTTAAAAGATTGGAGGGGAAAAATTTTACTTTTAAAGGGAGGAGAGGGGGGAATTTAGATAGTGACACTGAATGAAGGAAATTTTGTAATGTATTGAATTCCCTTATTTTGTTTTACTTTAAATTTTTTGATTATTCATGTGTTTTTTGCCGTTGTTTTGTATATTTGGTTTTTTTTTTATTAGCTTATTTTAAAAATTTTTTTTTCCCTGAATTTATTTGCATCTTTACTACGTAAATGTTAGTTTTTTTTTAATTTTTTTTACTAAAAATTTTCAATAATAAAATTAAATTTAAAACCCCAAACTTTAATTTCATTATTAAATTTTGCCTTTGTCATGAAAATAGTTTAAAAATACGTTTATATTCATTAAGGAAATTTAAAGGGTGCTTTTTTTAATAAAGGAAAAG
>NC_069442.1:15726819-15753856 GCF_026875155.1 Cherax quadricarinatus
TGTGACTGTCAAGTTGGTCCCAGTGGCATTAAAAAAAAATAAAGAAGGAAGTAACCCCAGAAAAGGACTTGCTACCTAAAGTCCTTATGAAAGGGGATTCCCTTTCCAAACAATAATACACCTCCATCATCTCCCCTCCTCCCGTCTCATCACTCATCAGTAAGTCTTCAATAAAGGTAAGTGTCATTTTATGAATTATTACTGTATTTATTCTTCATGTCTCATTGTTTTCTGTGTAGGAAAATGTAATTTTTCATGTGAAAAAATTTTGTTAATACTTTTGGTGTCTGGAACAGATTAATTGGATTTCCATTATTTCTTATGGGAAAAATTTAAATTGGATAACGATAAAATCGGTTAAAGACAAGCTCTCTGGAACGGATTAAAATCGTTAACTGAGAGTCCACTGTACTAATTATATACTACTAAGGGTGCAAGGGGTGATGCCGGCATATACACAGTACAATAACCATTAGAGCACTTAGATTAGTAAATATCTGCCATAAAACTTGACAGCCAACTAATTAAGAAGGATTAACATTGATCCTCATGTTTCAGTAGTAGCCCAGCACTAAAGTGAGTTATCAACCAATGGGCCACTGTTCTGAGGGTCAGGCTCTAATTCCACCCGAGTTTCAAAGAACGATCTACAAGTTTTAATATGCAACACACAGGGCACTTGGTTAGTCTCAAAGAGATGTTTATCTCACTGGACTGGGAAGCCCCCCAAAAATTTCCCCATGGCATCTACAGATCTTGAAGAACCTTAAGAAAAATTGGCTGTCCACAGGGGTAAAGGTATGGAGATACTACTGTTCATCATCCTGTTGATCATTCTTATATTTCTTACATGATGATTAAACAATAAAATTACTCGGGCACCTGCCTGTAATAATCTTCTTTTTAATGCTCTCTTTTCTTTTCTGTTCAAGCCAAATTTTTTTGACGACTGCAACTGTTTTTCCTCCTTGGCAGAGCATTTAGATCTTGTCTTTGAGTCATGTTTCACAGCAGTTGCAAGTCTGCATGTAGGTATGCAACTATATTCCCATAGCAAGTGTGGTTTTATAACCCTTCCATAGTAGCACAACATCTCAGTTCTGCAAAAGAAATTGGAAATGCAAGATAATCTAAGCTTTAGTATGAAAGCAACATTATTCATACAATATTATAATAAGTCAACCAACATTATCATACTGCATTTTCCTGAAACTTCCAGGTTCAGAAAAAAAAAAAATACAAATTTATCTCTGGTTCTACGGCAATAAAAATAGCAAATTGAGTTTCGAGCTTGGTCATGGAACAAAATAAACTCATAAGTCAAGGTACCACTGTACATCCTGAAAATGGAAAAAAGTGAATTACTGTATCAGTATCATAAAATCAATTTAAAAAGCTATTTATCTCAAAGTGAGATAAAGCTAGTTGTGCTTTGATCGTTTGGCTTTATTGGGTTATATTAGCGCTGACTTCCTCTATTCTATTTTTTACAATATACAGTACAATACTGCATAAACATTTAAAAATATACTAGAAATGTTATACAGTGGACCCTCGGTTATCAGCCATAATCCGTTCCAGAAGGTTGGCCTAAAACCAAAATAATATTTCCCATAAGAATTAATGTAAATAGTACAATTAATCTGTTCCAAACACCTAAAAATATTAACAAAAAATACACTTCTTAAAGATTAATTATAGTTTTACATATACAAAACAATGAGAACTAAATAAAATAAATAAATGAACATTTAAATCACTATTACATACCTTTATTGAAGACTCTTGTTGGCTTATGGAAGACAGGGAGGAAGAAAATGGGAGAACTGATTACTGTTTGAAAGGGGTATCCCCCCATAAGGACTTCAGGTATCACAGCCCTCTCTGGGGTTACTTCCTTCCCTGCCTGCTACACTCCCTGCATGCCTGCTACACTCCCTGCATGCCTGCTACACTCCCTGCATGCCTGCTACACTCCCTGCATGCCTGCCACACTCCCTGCATGCCTGCCACACTCCCTGCACACCTGCCACACTCCCTGCATGCCTGCTACACTCCCTGCATGCCTGCTACACTCCCTGCATACCTGCTACACTCCCTGCATACCTGCTACACTCCCTGCATACCTGTCACACTCCCTGCATACCTGCTACACTCCCTGCATACCTGCCACACTCCCTGCATACCTGCTACACTCCCTGCATGCCTGCTACACTCCCTGCATGCCTGCTACACTCCTTCCCTGCCTGCTACACTCCTTCCCTGCCTGCTCACTCCCTGCATGCCTGCTACACTCCCTGCCTGCCTACTACACTCCCTGCCTCCCTCCTACACTCCCTACATGCCTGCTACACTCCCTACATGCCTGCTACATTCCCTACATGCCTGCTACACTCCCTACATGCCTGCTACACTCCCTGCCTGCAAAATGTTTGGGTGAATGAGCAGAAGCTTCTTCAAACGCCCAGAGACACAGCCAGACGACCACAGACTGCGAGTGGCTTTTGGCTCCTGGGGAGGGGTAGATACGGCTGATAACAAAAAAAGGGCCGATAACGGGAAGCCAAAAACCGCCAACAACCAGTTGGCCGATAAGGGGAATGGTCGATAACTTGAATCCACTATAAATGGTGCAAAGGTGACAAAAAACAATATCCAAGGGGTTTTGACCAAACTCACGCCCTTAAATATGCTCCTCCTACCAACATGTTCTTAGGAACAGAACTCCGCGTTAATGAGGAGGGGCTGTATACAGGTTCTCCCTCGACTATGATGGGCAAAAAAATTTACAAATTTGGAGATGAAACTAAAGAAAATTACCCAGCAGGAAGGGGAAGTTTGAAACTTGTATTAATTTATTTCCCTTTTCAATACTGTATTTTATTACAGAAATTTTTTTGTTTAAAATGCTTATTCATTTCATAGTTATTTATTATTTAGCTTTTTATATCACTTCGACTATATGGGTTTTTTTGGGGCATAACCCCATTTTAAGTCAAGGAGCACCTACATTTTTTTTAAATTAAGAAAAGATGTTTTTGCAAAAAAACTAAATTGGGTTTATGGGTCAAATCCTCTACAAAATTTTAGTTTAAAAATAAATCTTTGTCAGTTTTTCCATGACGATATTTATTCCTATGGAACAATATCAATACATATACAATTCATCTAAAACATAGTAAATACTTTATAACAAACTGTCATATACAGGATCCTCCAAAATTTTTATGTAGATATAGCCCACTAGATAATCTACACATATGCTCTATGTAGATAACACATAACTGTATGTGTACCTGTACTGTTGGTAATCCCCCTTTTGTATGCTGGGGGGCAGTTGAACAGTCTCGGGCCCCTGACACTTTGTATGGTCCTTAACGGCTAGGGAAAACCCCGCTTTTTATGGGGGGATTTGCAAAACGTCTGCCGAGTTTTTTTTTTCATAGTGAAGTGATTTTGTGTGCAAGTTCGGTACTAGTCCCTCTAGGATGTTCCAGGTGTGTATATAATCATGTATTCTCCCCGCCTGCTTTCCAGGGAATAAGGTTTAGGAACCTTCAATAGTGTCCAGTAATTGAGGTGTTTTATCTCCGTTATGCGCACCGTTGGAAGGTTCTCTGTACCTTTTCTAGGTCAGCAATTTAACTGGCCTTGAAGGTGCTGTTAGGGTGCAGCAATATTCCAGCCTAGATAGAACAAGTGACCTTGAAGAGTGTCATATGGGATTGGGCCCTCCCCTAGTTTTGAAGGTTTCATGATCCATCTGTCATTTTTCTAGCAGATGCAAATGATACAAGGTTATGGTCCTTGAAGGGTGAGATCCTCCGACTGATCACTCCAGGTCTTTGCGTTGGTGTTTCGCTCTGTTTTGTGGCCAGAATTAGTTTTTCTTTTGTTACTCTGATGAAGGATTTAATTTCCTCGTGTTTACCATATCTGAGAGTAATTGTAAATTTCTTCGTTTGAAACTTCTTATTGTTTTATGCAGCCCACTGAAAGATTTTGGTTTGATGTCCGCCTTGAGCCTTGCAGGGGCTGCAATGGAAGACACTGTCATGCTGAATTCGGGTTGTCATCTGCAAAGGAAGCACGGTGTTGTGGATGACTTCTTGGTCTATGTCGGATAGGGGAGCGTAGTACTGTGCCTTGTGGACAGAGCTTTCACCATAGCTATGCCTCGGACTTTACTTTGTTGAAGGGACTACTATCTGGTGTTTTGTTAGTGAGCGAAATTATAGATCCATCGACCGACTTTTCCTGTTATTCTTTAAGCAAGCAGTTTGTGCGCTATTATGCCATGTTCACCTTGTAGAAGGCATTGGCAAAGTCTGTATATATTACATCTGCATTCTTTTTGTTCTTCTAGTGCATCTAGGACCTTGTCGTAGTGATCCAATTAGTGAGACCGACAGGACGCGACCTGTTTAAACCCATGTTGCCCTGGGTTGTGTAACTGATGGCGTTTCTAGATGGGTGTGTTCTTGACTGCTTAGGACATTTCAAAGATTTTTATGATATGGGATGTGAGGTTATATTGGTCTGTGTTCTTTGCTGTTGGCTTTACGCCTCTTTGTGAGTGGGGTATGTCTGTTGTTTTAAGTAACTGTCGGGACGACCCCCGTTCCATGCCACTCTCCATAGGATGGAAAACGGCTCGTGATAGGGGCTCTTGCAGTTCTGATGACACGGAGTTCCATGAGTCTGGCCCTGGGCAGCAGAGTGCATGGGCATGTCATTTATCGATGTTCGAAGTCATTTAGGCGTCAGGATAACTTCGATAGGCTTCTGTTAACAAATCTGTGGCTCTCTCATAAAAAAATTCATTTTGTTCTACGACTCTCCAGATGGTTAGCGGCTTGCTAAAATGATTCATATTGGGACTTGATGTTGCTCAATCAATTTCATTGTGTATATGTGTTGGACCCATTCTTGTTTAAGGAGGGGCCCAATTACTGGACATTGTTCTTGACTTTGATTTGCATAGGAGAAGAAATTACCTTTGGGTTTCTTTCGATTTCATTATGGCTTTAGTTCTTCCCGCGATTCTGACTCCTTATAGATTCCGTTACTTAAGTCGATGTTGCTATTCCTGACCAGTGTCTCCTACGCATTTTCAGGATATATTGACCTCTTTTAGCTGCTCTGTGATTCTTTTCCGTCGCTGTAAAGGGAACACCTGTTCTTTCTATATTTCATCTACTCCTCCTTTTTTCTTAGAGGAAGAAGCTAGTGCATACATCGAGTGACTCATCCAAGTTAATCTGTTCTAGGCATAAGTTGGGAGTCTGTGTGCTTAGTCAGTGGACCCCGGTTAACGATATTTTTTCATCCAGAAGTATGTTCCAGGTGCCCGTAGATACTGACAGAATTTGTTCCCATGAAGGCCTATTGTGAAGTAGATTAGTCCTTTTCAGACCCCCAAACCATTACACGTACAAAAGCACTTACATAAATACATTACATAATTGGTCGCCTTTGGAGGTAAGCGATATGGCGGGGGTCCACTGTATTATACTTCCAAGCTTCATATCGGTTTAGGACTTGGTTTACGTGGCCCACTTATGTTTTTTGTTATTGAAAGTTGTTTTTGGTGAATTGCTCCCTCGTTGACTAATCTCATGTTGACGGTTGGTGGCTCCCCGCTTTCATGTTGAACCTCAATTATGTTTGTGATCTGAGTATATTGGTTTTGATTTGGTGTCATTTCTTATCAGAATCATCATTGTTTGTGAAGATGAGGTCTAGTGTTTTCTCCAGTTGTAGGCTCTATTATTTGCTGGGTTTTGAATTTGAATTTTGTGCAGAGATTTATTAAAAGCTCGTGTGAGTGTGAGTTTTCATCAGAGCTGCTCCTAGGTGCTTATTACTGCAAACAATATTATTGGACTTTATTCATCCATTTTAGGTGCCTTAAGGTTGAAAATCCCCCAGGAGAAGCTGTTGGGTGCAGGAACTGGAAGATTTACAGGACAGTGGGTCAATTTTTCAACAGCTGTCCTGGGCATTGTGGGATGTTTGATTCCGGAGGCCTTGTTGTAGACTACCACAATGACTAGGTTTTGGTTTCGTCCTTTACTTCCTTAAATCTTCCACTACATCATTTGAGGCATTAAGCAGTTCTGTGCAACAAGTAAACTCTGCAATGTACAGGCCAACCCCCCTTTTTGCCTGTTCACTCTTGTCACATCTGTATAGGTTGTAACCTGGGATTCCATATTTCGTTGTCCAAGTGATCTTTATGTGGGTCTCAGTGCAAGCCGCGAAACATTGGCCTGTGACCTCTGCAAAGCAGTCAACGGATGAAGGTTTTTGTTGATTTGTTGCTGGCTTTAGTCCATGTTTATTTGAAAGAAGTATGCAATGGATTGGTGGTGGAATTGTTGGTACTGGGGGTGGGACTTTTTTTTTCCGGTCAATTAGTATCTGTTTATGTTGGTTTGGAGTGGAAGGCCATCGGAATGTTTTCCCCACTCAGGAATGACTGGATTTGGGTACGAATTTCTGCCATTTGCTGCCAGTTTTTTTTCCTCCTGGCACTAAAAAACCTCTCCCTATTGACGTGGGATAGTGGCTAACCCAAGGTTTTCCTTGGCCTGGATGTTTTGTCTCATTTTGTCCCCTTTAGATGGTGTGCCTGGCATTTTAAGGTTAGCACAGTCTTTCCTGTGTATGAAGAGCGTACACATTTCAGGAGTGCTGAAAAAGATTACAGGATGGGAGTTTGCATTTTCCTGTAGTCATATGGGCCAAGGCATTTTCTTGGGTGGGTCATAGTTGCACGTCACGTCTGTTTTTCAGAATTTCCCATGTCTGCCAGATACCAAGTGCTAGTATGTGAACAGCTGGTTTCGTGTTTCGTTTTCCGTTATTGCAGAGCATTTTGGTCAGATTAGGTTAATTGTCATCCAGGATGCAATCACACAGATGAAACATGTCAACAGGTGTCTCAAGGAAAAAACACATCCTGAAGTTTCCATCCATACGAGGATCAAAACACGGACCTTTGGGTTATACTAGGATAATTTAATTTTAATGTGTTATGATAATTGTGTCAACTAAATTTGTGTATTATTATTATTAATTCATGGGGGGAAGCACTAAACCAATAAGGCGTATACGATGCCTAGGGGAAAATGGACGGCATTCAGCTCGATCAAGGCATCAAAGCATCGGTCATTCCTTAGATCAAGAGCCTCGCCAAACGTGTAACGAAAATCAGCTACACACTTGAGGTACATGGCTCCGATCCCCGGTTCGGGTGGAAACGTCAGGACAAGGTTTCGTAAGACACTCTTGATGTCCCTGTTCACTAAGCAGTAAATAGTACCTGGGTGTTAGTTGATGGTATGGGTCGCATCCTGGGGACAATATTCGCATAATTGCCCGACATGCTCTGCATAACATGGGGCTTTCTACATATTATGTACTGATGTTCAGCTATCGGGACTGTAATACGTTGTTCATATAAAGATTATTGTTAGTAAGTTATTGTCAGTAAAATAGGGTGCTGCTACTAGGATAAACCGCATTGACGAAGGTTAAAAGATGGTGATTACTGGTGGCGCGCTAAAGTTTTGCGTTGTAAAATGGCTTAAATCATTTTTAAGATTTGTTGACATTTGGTAAGGTTCAACAGGGAAAAACAGTTCAAGTGTTTCTGACGCGGGTTCTTAGATTGATGACCGCTACTGGGGCTTTTGGTCATTGACGAGGCCTTCCGCTGGCTTACCCCTCCACCTTTTAAATTTTATGGTAGCGTTATAACCATTTTTTTTATCTATATATTGTGACAATGAAATGAATCTGTGGGGCTAAATTTGTATGTACTTACGTGCATCTGCACCACAAAGGACCCCAATGGAAATAATATCTTTTTCGGGGTTATCCTAGGTAATTTACACGTGTATAATAATTGTATTTATGTTTGTACTGGCTAATTAGTGACTTACCTAAGAAAAAAAAAACTTAATAAACCACACAGGAAAAGCTTACGACGACGTTTGGGTCGACTTGATACCATTTAGTCTTTTCAGTTGGGGTGTCAGGGCCTCTGACACATTACGCCCGTGTCGAGCCCGGCCGTCCAGTGATGGGATGTGAGGACTTCGACAATTGGATGAATGTTTTTTTGTGACTAATAACTGTGTATCATATCCTTATGTCCATGTACGCCCTGAAGCCAGCAGTACAGGCCAATTTTCCTGAACGGACAGAGGGGCGAAACCCCTCCCCGTTGAGAAGCGACAGGTAAGTGAATGTGTGGACCCCAGCGTGGGCCGAAGGCCGCACGGAGGAGTAGTCCGTCCAGAGAGATTTTAGATTAGATTTTTCTGCCACGAAGTGGCTAGTTATTGTGCACCCATTATCCATCTGTGGGGGACGAGTTTAGCGCAAGAGCATATGGATACACAAAAGGCTAGGTACTAGGTCAAGGGTTAACAGGAATACATATGGATTTTTATTACTTATCTATAGTTCACTTATCTGTTTAAAGCAATTTAGGAAATTTGCTTATGTATATCTTGTATCTATTGTTCATTAATAAGGTATCCAGACATGTCACAATAGGTATTTACTGTCTGCTCTGTTATTCCTCAATAAGTGGACAATAAGACATAGTGTACAAGGAGTGGGACCTTTGCATGATCACATAATTTACATTTGAGTTTGATCATTCATCTGTGTGTCTACCAAACTACCAGAAGTACTTGTAACCAAGCCTAAGTTTTGGCCACTGACAACTTCAGTCAGTCGGTTCACATTGCACGTTGCCTCCATAACATAAATTATCTACGTTCATGTTATCATAGTGGATTATAGATCTACTCAGGTTTCTACTGCATTCCTATTACAATAATTTAATTATTTACTTCTCTCCTAATTTATTTAATGCTGACCAAGTTATACTAAAGTTATATTTACATTCTCTGGGTTACTTTCTTGGCTGTTTAGGTACCAGAACATATGCAAACAGTTAGGTTATCTTTATTCGAAACGTTTGCCTACAAAGTAGGCTTTCAGTCGAGTACAGAAAAGTTGATAGAAGCGAAGATAATGAAGCCGATGTAATCAGTCCATCACCCTTAAAGTTTTGAGGTGGTCAGTCCCTCAGTCTGGAGAAGAGCATTGTTTCCTAGTATGAAACCAATTTGAAGATGAAAAGAAGTGACAGGATGGAGCCTTATATAGCGCCAAGAGGTGAGACGTAGAGTCATAGAAGAGGTTAATGAACTCGATGATGAGGAGGTCACGGTCCTATCAAATCAGATTTTCTCACTTGTAGAGGTTTGTCGAAGAGTTGATTGTAGTCTGTACCACATACCCAGTGTTGCAGTGTCTGACAGATTGACATTTAAAAATGGTATAAAATACCGACAGGTTGTTAGGTAAGACACCTATGCAACAGTTAGGTATCTTAATTTCGAAAACGTTTAGCCTACACACTAGGCTTTTCTTCAGGTCGAGTACAGAAAAGTTTGATAGAAGCAGAAGATACTTGGAATACGATGTAAATCTAGTAAATCACACTTAAAGTTTGAGGTGGTCTGTCCCTCAGTCTGGAGAAGAGCATTTTCCATAGTATGAAAACAATTGGAGATGAAGTGACAGGATGGAAGCCTTATATAGCGCAGGAGGTGAGACGTAGGTCACTAGAAGAGGTAAGAACTCAGATGTTGGGAGGTCAGGTTCCCTCTAAATCCAGCGTTCTCAATAGTAGAGGTGTTAGTTAGTTTAATATGTTATTATGAAACACATACCCATCCGGTGAGGCGGTAGTCAAATAGATTACAGAGGTACATAATTGGTCCAGGGGACTGGACTCCAAAGTTTTGATAGCTGAGCAAGTTTACAGAGCAATGAACTCCAATTTACAAGGTAATGAAACTCACAATTTACAAAGGTAATGAAATCCAATTTACAAAGGTAATGTACTCCAGGTATGTCTGGTCACAATCATGACAAGTTACAAAGGTAATAACAGATTACTGAGTACGTAAGGGTCAGGGACTGGGGCCCCCAATGTTGTTTGATAGCTGAACTAGGTACAAAAGGTAATGAGCTCAAAAGTTACAAAGTAATGGGGGGGGGGGGGGGGGGGGGGGGGGGGGGGGGGGAATTCTGTAGAATGGTTACTAACGTTTATACTTGGCTACAATCCGAACAAATTATAGGTAATTGTAGCAATTCACACTTCCACATCGTCTCAAAACTGTTAGTTAAGGGTTTTAAAATATGTTTATTATGACCCCATACCCATCCTGTGGGGCGGTGTCACAAGATTACATGAGGTTACATAATTGGGCCAGGGATGGACTCCAAAGTTTTGGATAAGTGTGCAAGTTACAAAGGTAATGATAGATCTGGTCATAATCATGACCAAGTTACAAAGGTAATGAGTCCTGGTAGAGTGGTCACAACTCTGAATAATTGCTAAAGGTAATGAATCATAAACACATTAATCATGAGCATTTACAAAGGTAATGAGCTCCAGGTTAGAGATGGTCACCAATCATGACAAGTTTTTCAAAGGTAAGAATGAAAAACACGTTATCAATGATTACAATCATAGGACAAATTACAGAGTAATGAGCCAGTAACAAACATAGCAGGGAACTTCTCCATTGCCCCACAACAGATGTTGCTAGGTGCCTGTCTCTCCTCGGTAGACAGCATTGGCAAAAGCAGCAAGTTGCCCTGGGGATCTCTGCTTGCAACGAGCACCATCGACCCTCCCAAGAGGTCATCAGATGCCATTGAATCGTTAGCAGCCCGATGAGTGCTCATAGGGGACATGTTCAGCGTCCTGGTGGACGCCAAGTTGATTGAAGATCCAAGGGCCTCGTGTGCACGGATGTTGATGTTGAGGAACTGAGGACACACTGCCTGTAGCCACACCTGACAGCTGCCTGCGGTCGAACTCCACGATGCTGTCCCTGTAGTGGAAGTTCCTGTTGAGCCCGGCATCCTGCAGTGCCATCGCTGACATCGTGGCGTTAGGGGAGGAAGTACCTCTACTGATGGGGTGGCGCTGGAGTTGGGTGGGTGAGAGGGGGGAGACGCGCAGGTGTTGAGGCGTTATGGATAGGGTACTGTTTAATACACACTCCCTCCCCCTCCCCCAAGCGGAGAGGGGGGGAGGCGCTGACTGGTTCCTGACTCGACAAACACCAAATCCTCTGAAACTGCACAACACTTCAAATTTTTACGCTGATACGTTGCACTGGGATGTCCGTTCGCTGCTCTGGTATCTTCTCCAAGCATTCACACTGAGTTCTGTTAAGTAGGGACCTGGTCAGCCTCTTTGACCAGGAGCTATCCTTGAAAATCCCGCAGTCTAGGCCCGCTACACAACCTGCGTGTCGGCATGTTGCGCACTGGCACATACTGTTATGAGGTATTGGTGCAAATATTGATTGTTAAGTCACACACACCACACACACCACACACACACACACACACACCACACTCTTGCTCTCCTACTTGCTCTCCTCGCTCTTGCTCTCTCTCTCTCTTGCTCTCTCTCTCTCTCTTGCTATCTCTCTCTCGTGCTCTCTCTCTCTCTGGCTCTCTCTCTCTTCTATTGCTATCTCTCTTGCTCTCTCTCTCTCTTGCTCTCTCTCTCTCTTGCTCTCTCTCTCTTCTTGCTCTCTCTCTCTCTTGCTCTCTCTGTCTCTTGCTCTCTCTCTCTCTCTTGCACTCTCTCCCTCTTGCTCTTGCTCTCTCTCTCTTTGCTACTCTCTCCTATTTGCTCGCTTCTCTGATTGCTCTCTCTTCTTGCTCTCTTCCCTCTTTGCTCTCTCTCTCTCTTGCTCTCTCTCTTGCTCTCTCTCTTCTCTTGCTCTCTCTCTTTGCTCTCTATCTTCTCTTCTTGTTCTCTCTCTGCTCTCTCTCTCTCTCTTGCTATCTCTCTTGCTCTCTCTCTCTCCTGCTCTTCTTGTCTTGCTCTCTCTCTCTCTTGCTCTCTCTCTCTCTGCTCGTTACTCTCGTTCCCCATTTTCCCTTCTAACTCTCCCCTGCTCCTACTCTAAAAAAAAAAAAAAAAAAAAAAAAAAAATAAAAAAAAAATAAAAAAAAAAAAAAAAAAAAAAATGAGTGGGGGAATCGCAGGGACCCAAGGATCAGATGAGAATGGTTCGGGTAGGGGAGGAGTGGATGGAGGAAGCAGTGGGAAAAGGATGGAACAAGTGTGGGAGAGAAAATTAGGAGGCTTTCTGAAAAAAGGAGAAAGAGCTCTCTGTGAAATTGGAAGGAAAGGTGGTTGGAGAGAAGAGACACAAAGAATTGGGAGGACAAGTCGCTAACTTGCAGTAGCCAAGATAGGGTTCCTAGGATGTGAGATAAATAGGCTGGAGCGAGTTACCAGGGGCAGTGACCAGAGAGACACAGCATATGAAGCTGCGAGGCTGAACAGGAAGGAAGGAAATTATGAATTATCTAAGGCCACATCAATATGCCAAGGAGGACCAAGGAGTGAAGGGAAGGATCAACTGGTGCAGATGGAGGGGTGATAGGTCGATATGCTGAGCACAACATGGCTATCAAGAAAGCCCCTGGAATATCAAGGGAGCAAACGACCACACACGTGCAGGATCCAGAGGCCACGAGGGTAGCAATGCCGAGGAAGAAAGGGCAAAATCTGTGTTTATTCATGGGCTTCAGGAGAGAGAGGAAAGGACACACCACTGGAAGGAAGCGGAAAGAAAGGAAGGGAGATGAGAAATATAACAGGAAATAGGTGAAGAGAGGGACGAGAGATTGTAAATTTTCCAGAGAATAGGGGGGTATCGAAGGTGAAGAAACCGACCATTCACAGCTGATTCTCAGGACGGAACAGATGCGGAACAGATCCTCCAAGAGAAACCACGATTGGAAATACTCGGAAGAGTAAAAGAGGGTGTTCCTAGACAGAGACAGAACAAAAAATCAGAACGACAGCGCTGAGTGAGAGGACAAAAAAGCGAAAGGAGCTAGGAAAAGAGTCAAAAAAAGGAGGGGAACCAGCAGAGGTCAGTTCAGAGCAGGACAGAACAGCAAGGGCAAGCACACACACAAACTACTCTCAGAACACACACCTATCACACCATCCAACACCACCCACCAATCCATACCCACAGCCTCCACCCAACACCAAGCTATAGAACCCACAGTATGCCACCAGGTCTCCCACTCACAGGCCCCCCCAAACCACGTGTTGGAAAGGAAACTAAGGTATGGTACACAACGATGATGGAATAACTAAATAAGTGGGAAGGAGTGGCAAGAATGAGTCAAGAAGCATCACGGACATTCATAGCTCTCACAGAAACCAAGCTTTACAGGTATGATAACAGATTGCCATCTTTCCAACGGTATACCAAATCCTGAGGAAAAGACAGAGGGAACAGGGGGGGTGAGGTGGAGTGGCGTTGCTAGAACAAAAATCGCTGGAATTTTGATGAGCTGGAGAGGTGAGAGAGAAGATAGAGGAGTAGAAAGTGATACATAGTGGGAAACACTTCCTATCTGGGGTCCAAGGTGGTAATAGCAGTGATGTATAACCCACCACTGAAACAGCTGGAGGCCAAGGCAAGAGTACGACGAGGAGCATTAGAGCGATGGTTGGACACACTGGCTAGAGTGGCCAGAAGAGCTCATTGCATGCCAGGGCGAGCTCTGATAAAGGGTTGACTTTAACACAAGGGATAGTTTGGAGACTTGGGACCCACATGGGGGCAAGATCATGGAGGGCTAAGATGATGGAGGTGGTTACTGGAGAACTTATGTTCCAACACGTTAAGGGACACTACAAAGAGAGAGAGGGAGGATGAACCAGCAAGGCTGTGGACTTTAGTATTCAACTTCAGTAGTGCAGATATCGAGGAATCACAATATGAAAGACCCCTAGGGGCCAGTGACCATGTGGTTGTAAGTTCGAGACACAGTTGAGCTACAAGTGAGGGAGAAGCAGAAGGCCAGGACGAATGAAAGCCAACACTACAAGAAAGGGGACTACACAGGAATGAGGAACCTACTGACGGGGTTCGTGGGACAGAGAACTGGCAGGGAACAGGGGGAAACCAGTTAATGAGTTGATGAATATGTAGGAGCAATAAATTGCAGGAGGCTGAGGAGAGGTTTGTACCAAGGGGTAAACCAGGAGTAATGAAAAAGCCAGGATGAGACCATGGTTTACCCAAAGGTGCAGGGAGGCAAAAACCAAGTGTTGCTAGGGAATGAAGGAATTATAGAAAGGCAAAAAGGTCCAGGAGAATAAGGAGAAACAGTCGTAGAGCCAGAAATGAATATGAACAGATTAGAAAGGAGGACCAAGACATATGAAAATGACATAGCAGCGAAAGCAAATCTGACCCGAAACTGTTGTACGCCACATCAGGAGGAAAACAACAGTCAAGGACAGGTAATCAGGCTAAGGAAGGAAGAGGAGAGACAACAGGAAATGACCGTGGAAGTATGTGAAGGAAACTCATACAAGAGATTCAAAGAAAGTGTCACAGAGGAGACAGAAGGGACTCCAGAAGACGGAGAGGTGGGGCACCCACCAAATGTGGACACAGTGCACACAACCGAGGTAGAAGTGAAGAGGCCTTCTGAGTGAGTAGATACTCAAGGCATGGGGCCAGATAACTCTCCCATGGGTATTGAGAGAGGGAGCAGAGTAGGCGCCTATGTGTACCCCTAACAACAATTCAATACATCTATCGAAACAGGGAGATTGCCTGAGGCATGGAAGACCGCAAAATGTTAGGTCCAATCTTTAAAAAAGGAGACAGACATGAAGCATATTAAACTACAGAACCGTGTCACTGACATGTTAGTAGCAAATCATGAGAAGATTCTCAGGAGAAGAGTGTGGAAACCAGAATGGAATGATCTCATCAACAGCAGCCAGCATGGGTTTCAGGGCCGGGAAATCCTGTGTCACCAAACTACTGGAGTTCTATGACATGGTGACAGCAGTAAGAAAAGGAGATGAGTGGGGTGGGTGCGATTGCATTTTCTTGGACTGCAAGGAAGGGCGTTTGACACTAGTTCCACCAAGAGATTGTGCAAAAACTGGAGGACCAAGCAGGGATAACAGGGAAGGCACTCCAAGGATCGGGACAATACTTGTCAGGAAGACAGCAGCGAGTCTGGTACGTGGCGAAGTGTCAGAGTGGGGCAACCGGTGACCAGCGGGGCTCTCCGCAGGGGGTTCAGTCCTAGGACCAGTGCTGTTTCTGGAATTTGTGACGACCATGGACGGCGAAGGAATCAGACTTGAGGTGTCCTGGTTTTGCGATGAGAGAGTTGATAGAAGAATACATCGATCGAAGACCAGGCCAGAATACAAGGGAATTGGACAGGCTGCCCAGAACTGGGTCCAGCAATTGGCTCTGGAGTTCAACCACCAAGTGCAAGTCATGAAGATTAGGGAAGGGCAAAGAAGGCCGCAGACGGGTCCAGTCTTGGGGGGTCAGAGACTACAACATCACTCAAGGAAAAAGATCTTGGGGTGAGTATAACAAAGGCACATTCCTAAGCGCACATCAACCATTACTGCTGCAGCATATGGGCGCCTAGCAAAACCTCAGAACAGCATTCGTACATCTTAATAAGGGATCGATTCAGGACCTGTACACCGTATACGTTAGGCCCATAATGGAGTATGCGGCACCAGTTTGGACCCACACCTAGCCAAGCAACGTAAAGAAACTAGAGAAAGTGCAAAGTGGTTTTGCAACAAGATAGTCCCAGAGCCTAAGAGGGTCTGTCTACGAGGAGGGTTAAGGGAAATAACCTGACGACACTGGAAGGACAGGAGGAGATAGGGGGGGACATGATAACGACATACCAAAATACTGCGAGGAAGGACAGGTGGACTAAAAACAGGATGTTCCAGAAGATTGGGACACAGTAACAAGGGGACACAGTTGGAAGCTAAGACCAGATGAATCACAGGGATGTTAGGGAAGTATTTCTTCAGCCACAGAGTTAGTCAGAAAAGTGGAATAGTTGGGGAAAGCGATGGTGGAGGCAGGGATCCATTACATAGCTTTAAGCAGAGGTACGATAAGCTCACGGCCAGGGAGAGTGGACATAGTAGCGATCAGTGAAGAGGTGGGGCCTGGAGATCTGACTCGACCCCGCAACCTCAACTAGGTGAGTACAAAATAGGTGAGTACACACACATCCAACACACACACAACACACACACACACACTTTTGTTTTATATCTTTATGCAACCCCCCATACCCATCTGTGGAGCGGTTAGTCACAAATGATTACAAAGGTACATAATGGGGTCCAGTGAGCTGGACCCCAAAGTTATGCAGCTGAACTAGTTACAAGGTAATGAGTAAGAGGTTGTCGAAGTTGATGTAGGTCTGTACCAAGATACCCTTGTTGTTGCTGTGGTTGGACAGATTGATCATTAAAATGTAATAAAAATACCGACAGGTTGTTAGGTAAGACACATATGCAACTGTTAGGTATCTTTATTTTGAAACGTTTTCGCCTACACAGTAGCTTTTTCAGTCGAGTACAGGAAAAGTTGATAGAAGCAGAAGGATATTGAACCTGGGGGAGTTTAGCCTGGAGAGAGTTCCGGGGGTTCAACGCCACCGCGGCCCGGGTCTGAGACCAGGCCTCCTGGTGGATCAGAGGCCCTGAGCAACCAGGTGTTGCCTGCTGGCCCTGCACGCAAACCAACATACGAGCCACAGCCCGGTATCCGGAACTGGACTTTAGGTGCTTTGGTCCAGTTCCAGTTGAAGACTGCCAGGGGTCTGTTGTAATCCCCCTTATGTTGTGCTGAGGAGGCAGTTGAACAGTTCGGGCCCTGACACTTATTGTATGGTCTCTTAACGTGCTATTGACACCTGGCTGTTCATTGGGGGGATGGTGCATCGTCTGCAAGTCTTTTGCTTTCGTAATGAGTGATTTCGTGTGCAAGTTCGGTTAGTCCCTCTAGGATTTTTCCAGGTGTATATAATTCATGTATCTTCTCCCTCCTGCGTTCCAGGGAAATACAGGTTTAGGATCCTCAAGCGTCCCAGTAATTGGGTGTTTTATCTCGTTATGCGTGCCGTGAAAGTTTCTGTACATTTTCTTAGGTTCGGACAATTTCACCTGCCTTGAAAGGTGATGTTAAGGTGTGCAGCAATATTCCAGCCTAGATAGAAACAGTGACCTGAGGAGGTCATCAGGGCTTGGCCTCCTAGTTTTGAAGGTTTCTTTATCCATCCTGACATTTTTCTAGCAGAGGCGATTGATACAATGTTTATGGTCCTTGAAGGTGAGATCCTCCGGACATGATCACTCCCTGTCTTTGACGTTGGTGTTCGCCTTATTTTCGTGGCCAGGTAATTTGTTTTGTACTCTGATGAGATTTAATTTCTCTTGTTTACCATATATGAGTAATTGAAATTTCTCATCGTTGAAACTTCATATTGTTTTAGGCAGCGCACTGAAAGATTTGGTTGATGTCTGCCTGGAGCTTTGCAGTGTTGCAATGGAGCATGTCATGCAGATTCGGGTGTCATCTGCAAAGGAGACACGGTGCTGGGCTGGACATCCTTGTCTATGTGGATATAAGGATGAGGGAACAAGGATGGGAGCGAGTAGCTGTGCCTTGTGGAACAGAGCTTTTCACCGTTAGCTGCTCGGACTTTACTCTGTTGACGACACTCTCTGTGTTCTGTTAGGTGGAAATTAGAGATCCATCGACCGGATTTTCCTGTTATTCCTGTTAGCACGCATTTTGTGGCTATTACGCCATGGTCGCACTTGCTCGAAGGCTTTTGCAAAAGTCTGTATTATTTACATCTGGCATTCTTTTTGTCTTCTGTGCCTTTAGGACCTTGGCGTAGTGGTCTATTAGTTAGAGTCAGCAGGAAGAGACCTGTTCTAAACCCCTGTTGCCCTGGGTTTGGTAACTGATGGTTTAGTTGGGTGGGTGATCTTTGCTTCTTAGGACCCTTTCAAAGATTTTTATGATAAGGGATGTTAGTGCTATTGGTCTGTAGTTCTTTGCTGTTGCTTTACTGCCCCCTTGTGGAGTGAGGGCTATGTCTGTTTGTTTTTAGTAACTGTAGGGGACGACCCCCCGTGTCATGCTCCCTCTCCATAGGATGGAAAAGGCTCGTGATAGGGGCCTTCTTTTGCAGATTCTTGATGAACACAGAGTTCCATGAGTCTGGCCCTGGGGCAGACAGAGTGCTGGGCTTGTCATTTATCGCCTGTTCGAAGTCAATTTTGGCGTCAGGATAACATCGGATAGGCTTGTGTTAATCAAAGTTCGTGGCTCTCTCATAAAAAAGTCATTTTGAGCTTCTCGATCTCAGTCTGGTTTAGCGGCTCGTGCTAAAAACTGAGTCATATTGGGACTTGAAGAGTAGCTCACTCATTTCCTTGCTGTCATCTGTGTAGGACCCATCTTGTTTAAGTAGGGGCCAATTATGGCGTTGTTTCGATTTTGATTTGGCCTAGGGAAGAAATACTTTTGGGTTTCTTTCGGATTCATTTATGGCTTTTAGTTCTTCCGCGATTCCTGAGCCTAAAGGATTCTTTTAGCTTAAGTTCGATGCTTGCTATTTTCCTCTGACCAGTGTCTCCTACGCATTTCAGATATATTGACCTCTTTTAGCCGCTCTGTTATTTTTTCCGTGCGCACCTGTAAAGGGAGCGCCTGGTCTCTTTCTGTTTTACATTCTACTCCTTCCTTTTTCTTAGAGGGGCAATTAAGCCTTGGATCATACATCGGTGCCACCGAAGTTTATTGTTTAGCATAAGTGGCGGTCCTTTGTTGCTTAGTATATCTTCCCAGCTATTTCGGTTAGGTCTTGGTTTACTTTGGTCCCATTTTGTTTTGTTATTGACGTTGACTTTGGTGTTGATCCCTCGTGATAATCTTCATTATGTCGGTCTGGGGCTCCGCGCATACATGACTGAACTCCAATTATGTTGTGATCTGAGTTATTGTTTTTGATATGGTGATAATTGCTTATCAGATCATCAATGTAGTGAAGAAGAGTCTAGTGTATTCCCAGATCTAGTATGGCTTATTATTTGCTGGTTAAATTGAATTTTGTGCAGAGATTTAAAAAGCTCGATGGCTGTATTAAAGGTGCTCCCTCGAGTTGATGGTGAAATCAATTACATAGTTTGGAGATGAAATAAAAGATAAGTACCAGCATGGAGGTGGGAAGTCTGCAAACTTGTATTTAATTTATTTACCTTTCATTACTGGTATATTTAGTTACGTATTTATTTGGGTAAAGGCTTATTCAGTTGCGTAGTTATTTATTGTTTTAGGCATTTTCATATTTACATTAGAACTTATGATGGTTTGTTGGGGACATAACCTCAATTGTAAGTCAAGGAGCCTACATTGTTGTATACTTAAGAAAATGATGTTTAGCAAACAATACTATATTGGGGTTTTAGTGGTCAAATCCATCTACAACTTTTAGTTATACAAAATAAATCATTTGTCATGTTTATCCATGACTGATATTTATTCACTATGGAAATATATCAATACATATAAATTTCATCCTAAATACATCGTAAATACTTATAACAAACTGTATTTACAGGATCATCACTATTTTCATAGATAGAGGATAGAACCACTAGATTATCTACACATATGCTGCTATGTATGATAATCTAATACTGTTATGTGTACTGTATCTGTTGGTAATCCCCTTATGTATGCTGGGAGGCGTAGTTGAAACAGTCTCGGGCCATGGCAATTATTGTATGGTCTCTTAACGTTGCTAGTGCACCCATGCCTTTTTTTGGGGGGTTGGAGTTTGCATCGTCTGCCGAGTCTTTTGCTTCATAGTGAAGTGATTTTGTGTGCAAGTTCGGTACTAGTCCCTCTAGGATGTTCCAGGTGTGTATATAATCATGTATTCTCCCCGCCTGCTTTCCAGGGAATAAGGTTTAGGAACCTTCAATAGTGTCCAGTAATTGAGGTGTTTTATCTCCGTTATGCGCACCGTTGGAAGGTTCTCTGTACCTTTTCTAGGTCAGCAATTTAACTGGCCTTGAAGGTGCTGTTAGGGTGCAGCAATATTCCAGCCTAGATAGAACAAGTGACCTTGAAGAGTGTCATATGGGATTGGGCCCTCCCCTAGTTTTGAAGGTTTCATGATCCATCTGTCATTTTTCTAGCAGATGCAAATGATACAAGGTTATGGTCCTTGAAGGGTGAGATCCTCCGACTGATCACTCCAGGTCTTTGCGTTGGTGTTTCGCTCTGTTTTGTGGCCAGAATTAGTTTTTCTTTTGTTACTCTGATGAAGGATTTAATTTCCTCGTGTTTACCATATCTGAGAGTAATTGTAAATTTCTTCGTTTGAAACTTCTTATTGTTTTATGCAGCCCACTGAAAGATTTTGGTTTGATGTCCGCCTTGAGCCTTGCAGGGGCTGCAATGGAAGACACTGTCATGCTGAATTCGGGTTGTCATCTGCAAAGGAAGCACGGTGTTGTGGATGACTTCTTGGTCTATGTCGGATAGGGGAGCGTAGTACTGTGCCTTGTGGACAGAGCTTTCACCATAGCTATGCCTCGGACTTTACTTTGTTGAAGGGACTACTATCTGGTGTTTTGTTAGTGAGCGAAATTATAGATCCATCGACCGACTTTTCCTGTTATTCTTTAAGCAAGCAGTTTGTGCGCTATTATGCCATGTTCACCTTGTAGAAGGCATTGGCAAAGTCTGTATATATTACATCTGCATTCTTTTTGTTCTTCTAGTGCATCTAGGACCTTGTCGTAGTGATCCAATTAGTGAGACCGACAGGACGCGACCTGTTTAAACCCATGTTGCCCTGGGTTGTGTAACTGATGGCGTTTCTAGATGGGTGTGTTCTTGACTGCTTAGGACATTTCAAAGATTTTTATGATATGGGATGTGAGGTTATATTGGTCTGTGTTCTTTGCTGTTGGCTTTACGCCTCTTTGTGAGTGGGGTATGTCTGTTGTTTTAAGTAACTGTCGGGACGACCCCCGTTCCATGCCACTCTCCATAGGATGGAAAACGGCTCGTGATAGGGGCTCTTGCAGTTCTGATGACACGGAGTTCCATGAGTCTGGCCCTGGGCAGCAGAGTGCATGGGCATGTCATTTATCGATGTTCGAAGTCATTTAGGCGTCAGGATAACTTCGATAGGCTTCTGTTAACAAATCTGTGGCTCTCTCATAAAAAAATTCATTTTGTTCTACGACTCTCCAGATGGTTAGCGGCTTGCTAAAATGATTCATATTGGGACTTGATGTTGCTCAATCAATTTCATTGTGTATATGTGTTGGACCCATTCTTGTTTAAGGAGGGGCCCAATTACTGGACATTGTTCTTGACTTTGATTTGCATAGGAGAAGAAATTACCTTTGGGTTTCTTTCGATTTCATTATGGCTTTAGTTCTTCCCGCGATTCTGACTCCTTATAGATTCCGTTACTTAAGTCGATGTTGCTATTCCTGACCAGTGTCTCCTACGCATTTTCAGGATATATTGACCTCTTTTAGCTGCTCTGTGATTCTTTTCCGTCGCTGTAAAGGGAACACCTGTTCTTTCTATATTTCATCTACTCCTCCTTTTTTCTTAGAGGAAGAAGCTAGTGCATACATCGAGTGACTCATCCAAGTTAATCTGTTCTAGGCATAAGTTGGGAGTCTGTGTGCTTAGTCAGTGGACCCCGGTTAACGATATTTTTTCATCCAGAAGTATGTTCCAGGTGCCCGTAGATACTGACAGAATTTGTTCCCATGAAGGCCTATTGTGAAGTAGATTAGTCCTTTTCAGACCCCCAAACCATTACACGTACAAAAGCACTTACATAAATACATTACATAATTGGTCGCCTTTGGAGGTAAGCGATATGGCGGGGGTCCACTGTATTATACTTCCAAGCTTCATATCGGTTTAGGACTTGGTTTACGTGGCCCACTTATGTTTTTTGTTATTGAAAGTTGTTTTTGGTGAATTGCTCCCTCGTTGACTAATCTCATGTTGACGGTTGGTGGCTCCCCGCTTTCATGTTGAACCTCAATTATGTTTGTGATCTGAGTATATTGGTTTTGATTTGGTGTCATTTCTTATCAGAATCATCATTGTTTGTGAAGATGAGGTCTAGTGTTTTCTCCAGTTGTAGGCTCTATTATTTGCTGGGTTTTGAATTTGAATTTTGTGCAGAGATTTATTAAAAGCTCGTGTGAGTGTGAGTTTTCATCAGAGCTGCTCCTAGGTGCTTATTACTGCAAACAATATTATTGGACTTTATTCATCCATTTTAGGTGCCTTAAGGTTGAAAATCCCCCAGGAGAAGCTGTTGGGTGCAGGAACTGGAAGATTTACAGGACAGTGGGTCAATTTTTCAACAGCTGTCCTGGGCATTGTGGGATGTTTGATTCCGGAGGCCTTGTTGTAGACTACCACAATGACTAGGTTTTGGTTTCGTCCTTTACTTCCTTAAATCTTCCACTACATCATTTGAGGCATTAAGCAGTTCTGTGCAACAAGTAAACTCTGCAATGTACAGGCCAACCCCCCTTTTTGCCTGTTCACTCTTGTCACATCTGTATAGGTTGTAACCTGGGATTCCATATTTCGTTGTCCAAGTGATCTTTATGTGGGTCTCAGTGCAAGCCGCGAAACATTGGCCTGTGACCTCTGCAAAGCAGTCAACGGATGAAGGTTTTTGTTGATTTGTTGCTGGCTTTAGTCCATGTTTATTTGAAAGAAGTATGCAATGGATTGGTGGTGGAATTGTTGGTACTGGGGGTGGGACTTTTTTTTTCCGGTCAATTAGTATCTGTTTATGTTGGTTTGGAGTGGAAGGCCATCGGAATGTTTTCCCCACTCAGGAATGACTGGATTTGGGTACGAATTTCTGCCATTTGCTGCCAGTTTTTTTTCCTCCTGGCACTAAAAAACCTCTCCCTATTGACGTGGGATAGTGGCTAACCCAAGGTTTTCCTTGGCCTGGATGTTTTGTCTCATTTTGTCCCCTTTAGATGGTGTGCCTGGCATTTTAAGGTTAGCACAGTCTTTCCTGTGTATGAAGAGCGTACACATTTCAGGAGTGCTGAAAAAGATTACAGGATGGGAGTTTGCATTTTCCTGTAGTCATATGGGCCAAGGCATTTTCTTGGGTGGGTCATAGTTGCACGTCACGTCTGTTTTTCAGAATTTCCCATGTCTGCCAGATACCAAGTGCTAGTATGTGAACAGCTGGTTTCGTGTTTCGTTTTCCGTTATTGCAGAGCATTTTGGTCAGATTAGGTTAATTGTCATCCAGGATGCAATCACACAGATGAAACATGTCAACAGGTGTCTCAAGGAAAAAACACATCCTGAAGTTTCCATCCATACGAGGATCAAAACACGGACCTTTGGGTTATACTAGGATAATTTAATTTTAATGTGTTATGATAATTGTGTCAACTAAATTTGTGTATTATTATTATTAATTCATGGGGGGAAGCACTAAACCAATAAGGCGTATACGATGCCTAGGGGAAAATGGACGGCATTCAGCTCGATCAAGGCATCAAAGCATCGGTCATTCCTTAGATCAAGAGCCTCGCCAAACGTGTAACGAAAATCAGCTACACACTTGAGGTACATGGCTCCGATCCCCGGTTCGGGTGGAAACGTCAGGACAAGGTTTCGTAAGACACTCTTGATGTCCCTGTTCACTAAGCAGTAAATAGTACCTGGGTGTTAGTTGATGGTATGGGTCGCATCCTGGGGACAATATTCGCATAATTGCCCGACATGCTCTGCATAACATGGGGCTTTCTACATATTATGTACTGATGTTCAGCTATCGGGACTGTAATACGTTGTTCATATAAAGATTATTGTTAGTAAGTTATTGTCAGTAAAATAGGGTGCTGCTACTAGGATAAACCGCATTGACGAAGGTTAAAAGATGGTGATTACTGGTGGCGCGCTAAAGTTTTGCGTTGTAAAATGGCTTAAATCATTTTTAAGATTTGTTGACATTTGGTAAGGTTCAACAGGGAAAAACAGTTCAAGTGTTTCTGACGCGGGTTCTTAGATTGATGACCGCTACTGGGGCTTTTGGTCATTGACGAGGCCTTCCGCTGGCTTACCCCTCCACCTTTTAAATTTTATGGTAGCGTTATAACCATTTTTTTTATCTATATATTGTGACAATGAAATGAATCTGTGGGGCTAAATTTGTATGTACTTACGTGCATCTGCACCACAAAGGACCCCAATGGAAATAATATCTTTTTCGGGGTTATCCTAGGTAATTTACACGTGTATAATAATTGTATTTATGTTTGTACTGGCTAATTAGTGACTTACCTAAGAAAAAAAAAACTTAATAAACCACACAGGAAAAGCTTACGACGACGTTTGGGTCGACTTGATACCATTTAGTCTTTTCAGTTGGGGTGTCAGGGCCTCTGACACATTACGCCCGTGTCGAGCCCGGCCGTCCAGTGATGGGATGTGAGGACTTCGACAATTGGATGAATGTTTTTTTGTGACTAATAACTGTGTATCATATCCTTATGTCCATGTACGCCCTGAAGCCAGCAGTACAGGCCAATTTTCCTGAACGGACAGAGGGGCGAAACCCCTCCCCGTTGAGAAGCGACAGGTAAGTGAATGTGTGGACCCCAGCGTGGGCCGAAGGCCGCACGGAGGAGTAGTCCGTCCAGAGAGATTTTAGATTAGATTTTTCTGCCACGAAGTGGCTAGTTATTGTGCACCCATTATCCATCTGTGGGGGACGAGTTTAGCGCAAGAGCATATGGATACACAAAAGGCTAGGTACTAGGTCAAGGGTTAACAGGAATACATATGGATTTTTATTACTTATCTATAGTTCACTTATCTGTTTAAAGCAATTTAGGAAATTTGCTTATGTATATCTTGTATCTATTGTTCATTAATAAGGTATCCAGACATGTCACAATAGGTATTTACTGTCTGCTCTGTTATTCCTCAATAGAGCACAAAAAATGCCAGGGAGGATTGGGAGTCAGAGAAGAGAACCAATGGTTTTGGGGGAATGTGATCTAGGACAAAAGCCAGAGCCTGGTGAATGGCGAAGAGCTCCCTGTCAGAACGGAATGAGCAGGGGTCCAACCGCCAGGTTTGACGCAGGGAGAGATTAGCAGCCAGGAAGCTTACAGCACTTCGCCGTATCTCGCATCTACTTAACAGTAGGGGTTGCAAGATTCTGTACGAGGCACAAGTACGCTCACACCTTGAGTATGCTCCGCTTTCTTGGTTTGCCTGCCTCCCCCCTCTCATCTGCGACTGCTTGACAGAGTAGAAAAACAGAGCAAGACGTCTATCTCTCGCCTGGACCCATCCTGGATAGACCTGTCATTTCAGCAGAGCCTTCAACATAGGAGGGATGCGGATGGCCTTACTGTTATGTACAAGGCCAATATTGTCAAAGTACCACACTTGGATCCACTTCGAGGACAGCGTTGAAACCAGCTTTTATGCCACAAGACGGGCAGAAAGCAGCAACTTCACTCTGGCTGTACCCTTCTCCAGAACATCACTCCATCTGAGATCATATATACCCAGGATGACTCGAGTATGGAACACATTCGTACAGCATAATGATGTCAACGAAATAAAGTCAGTTGATCAAATGAAAATGCTGGCACACAGATGGCTCCAATTTCATCCTGTTCCCTACTTGTATGTCTCATAACAATAAAAATGCTTTCAAATGAGCTGATGTAGGGTAACAGCTCTTAGCTTGTCAATAAAGTTAGGAATCCTTAACCTGTAAATAGCTTGTCAATAAAGCTAGGGATCCTTAACCTTGTCAAAACCTGTGTAAAAAAAAAAAAAAAAAAAAAAAAAAAAAAGGCCGCAGAGGATGTGGAAGGGGGAGAGGTCCGTGCTGACCCATCTGTGTAGATGGAGAATGAAGAGCCATATGTAACAGAGCGAAACTCTTCAAAGAGAAATGCAACTAACTGAGGGGGTTCCCTGTTCTCGTAGTGCCAATCCAGGTGAATGTATAGCGTCAGGTCCAGCCAGGGGGGGTGCCGGAGAGTGGGAGGGAAAGGGAGTCATCACAAGTGCAGGAAGTGTAAGGTAGGTCAGGGAACGCTGGACCTGGCTACAAAGGAAGGCTAAACCAAATGTGGGGGGAGTTGTTAGTTTAATATCTTTATTATGCACCCCATACCCATCCTGTGGGCGGTAGTCAAAAAATTACAGAGGTACATAATGGGTCCAGGGACTGGGGCCCCAAAGTTATGATAGCTGAACTAGTTACAAAGGTAATGAACTCCAGGTAGATTGGTCACAATCATGACAAGTTACAAAGGCAATGAATCATCCTCACCTATACATGGTTACAGTCATGAACAAATTACATAGTAATGAGCCACTGATACGTCCACACCTGGTCATCATTGTAATGAGTTATAAATACAAATATTAAGTGGGTCATATACCCACACGAGCGGCGCGCGCACACATACACACACGAGGGCGCACGCACAAACACATGCACACGAGCGTACAAATATATGCATACACACAAGCACACACGTGGTTTGAGTTTTGATTATATAGTAGAGTTACAAGTGGAGAAGGTAACAGGAACTGAAGGGGACAGGCCAAAAATATAAAAGGGGGGACTACACAGGTATGAGAAACTTCCTGCAGGAGGTTCAGTGGGACAGAGAAATGGTAGGAAAATCAGTAAACGAGATGATGGAATATGTGGCAACAAAGTGCAAGGAGGGAGAGGAAAGTTTGTTCCCAAAGGGAAACAGAAATAATAGGAAGACCAAAACGAGTCCTTGGTTTACCCGAAGGTGTTTGGGAGGCAAAAAATAAGTGCAACAGAGAATGGAAAAGGTTTCAGGAGGCATAGGACCCCGGAAAACAAGGATATTAGTAGAAGAGCCAGAAACGAGTATGCACAGATAAGGAGGGAGGCCCAGCGACAGTATGAAAACGACATAGCATCGAAAGTCAAAATCTGACCCGAAACTGTATGCACATTAGGAGGAAGAAAAAAACCC
>NC_069442.1:15754356-15786856 GCF_026875155.1 Cherax quadricarinatus
ATTTTTTCCATTTATAAATGCTTTATAAATGCCAGACAACAAGTTTACACTAAATTTATTAAGTTAATAATAGAACTAGGCATTAAAAACACACAATTTAAATACAGTCACAGTAAATTCATTACTTATCCTAAAGTATTTTTTAATCTTAATGTAGGGAAAAACGTGAGTAGTACTTATTTGTAGGAAGTCAGGTGCGGGTTAGCCCAGGTGTAGGTAGCACTGGCCCCCCATTCATACTTAATATACGATATTTAAAACATCCCAGAAAAGGTAAAATGCACATACAGTACACTCATTATTTACCTTAAAATATGTGTAGTCTTAATATAGGAAGAGAGGTTTTGTAGTATTTATTTGTATTAAAGTCAGTGTAGGTAGCGGGTAGGTGTACCCTGGGCTACACCTAACGGCTACCTACACTGTGGCCCAGAGCCATATTATTAACATCGACTGCCTTGTTCACTGAATTTAATTTTTCTAAAAAACTACCTTTAGATGCCATCATAAACAAAGGTAGAAGTACAGGGGGACCCCCGCATAGCGACTTTAATCTGTGCAAAAGGGCTGATTGTTATGCGAAATGTTCGGTATGGAATGAATTTTTCCCATAAGAAATAAATGGAAATAAAATTAATCCGTGCAAGACACCCAAAAGTATGAAAAAAAAAATTTTTACCAATGAAATATACATTTTCCTACACACAAAGAGAAGGATACATGCACAATGTAGATTTAGTACATGCACAATATATATTGTGCATGTACTACTCTACTAAATGAAGAATAAATGACACTTCCCTTTATTGAAGATGCAGCAATGACTGATGAGACACTGTGTCCTGGGGGTGCCTTTTTCCCTCCTGAGTACTGTAGGTCCTGTTTGGCATTTTCTTCCGAACAGGCCTTATCACATGTGTATGCCACTAGATTCTTAAATCTCTCAAACCAACCTTTGCTGGCTTTAAATTCACCATATATGAGCACTAGTTCCAGGCATTTTTCCCTGTTCACCTGGGTGTTAGTCGACGGGTGGGGGGTTGCATCCTGGGAGACAAGATTAACCCTTTCAGGGTCCAAGGCCCAAATCTGAGTCACGCACCGTGTCCAAAAATTTTCAAAAAAAAAATTTTTATTTTTCTTTGAAATGTAGAGAATCTTTTTGTGAAGGTAATAAAACAAAAAGTACGAAATTTGGTGGAAAATTGACGAAATTATGCTCTCGCGAATTTTGATGTGTCAGCGATATTACGAATCGGCGTTTTTGCCGATTTTGACTCCCATTTTAGGCCAATTACATTAATCCAATCAACCAAATTCTTAGCTATTTCACTAGTATTATTCTATTCTATCGATTGAGCACAAAAAAATCGCCAAGTCAACTGTTTCAACTACAAAATAAAGTGATGGGAAAATTTGTTAATTTGGCCAATTTAACACAAAGTTCAAAATATTCCAATTTCAAAATAGGGTCCAGAATGAACAATGTAGGCATTCCTGGCACTAAACTAACATTTCCTCTGTTCATTAGTTTTTGTTTTGAGGCTTTACAAATAAATTCCATTTTTATTTTTTTTTTCACATAATGAATTTTTATTCACACCAAAAAATAGAAGATTTTACTGTTATGCAATACTGTAATAATTGTATAAATATCATCACCATATTTGTGAATGTATATTAGAACCCCCCAGCTAACGGTATTTGAGTGTGAGGTCGTTTGTTTACTCTTGAATATCGGCAAAAATTTAAAAATTTCCGCTACTTTGAGCTCAGTTTCAAGCCACTTCCAATGCTAAAAACCAATCAAAATCATCTCTATTTTTGTAATATGTCTTCCATTCTATCAAATGAGACCAAGAAATCGCAAATACAACTATAAAAAACATACGAAAAAACACTGCAAAGTTGCTGTTTTAATCGAAAAATCATGATTTCATTTTTTTTCTCTCATTATACACAGTGTGCTGCAGGATCTGTTTTATGTTTGGGGCACACTACCACATAGATGTATTCTCTCATATCTAGGCCCAAATGTGCCACTCACAGTTTATCAGAGTGAGCTGAGCTTATGGCGTAGATCTACGGTTTTGGGCCCTGAACGTAAAGCCGTTAGATCTACGGGAACGGACCCTGAAAGGGTTAAGGACCCCAATGGAAATAAGTTAGACAGTCTTCGATGACACTGACTTTTTTGGGTTATCCTGGGTGGGGAATCCTCTTTGGGGTTAATTGTTTCTTGGTATTCTCAATAAGCCACACCAACAACGGTGCTTTCAGCAGCAGCAGCAGCTGACGGCGGTACAGCAGCAACAGACGATGCTACAGCGCAACAGCGATGCTGACAGCGCAGCCGCCGCTGCTCACAGCAGCATCAGACGATGCATACAGCAGCAGCAAACTATGCTAACAGCAGCAGCAGACGATTTGCTACCGCAGCAGCAGACGATGTACAGCAGCAGACAGCGCAGCTGACGGTGGTTACAACAGGCTGCAGCAGCTGACAGGTGCAGCAGCAGCTGACGGTGGATACAGCAGCAGCTGTACCCCAATAGAATAGCGATGGATGATTGGGGTTTATTATACAACCTGGCCAGCTCGGAGACACGCCACTCACTTTCACAACTTCTCCAATGAACTTTTTCTTCATCTCTATAGTAATTCTCACCCTTATTGCTGTGGGTTGGCACTAGAAGCTTTTTGGGGCCCCATGGTCACTTATTTTCCAGAAAAAATCACAAAAACACTGTAATAAATCGAAATATTCCAATTGTATGCTTGGAATGTTCCGCGGAGGCTGGTGGTAAACTATGCCACCGGCGGAAACATGTGAGCATGGCTCAGGCCGCACATTGGACGCGTCTCGGACGAAGGGCGGTGAGCGGGTTTTTGGGGCGGTATGCGATGCATATTTTTGCGAAAAAAGCGAGCGGTATGCGGATTGTACGGTATGCGATGTGTGCGGTATGACGGGGGTCCACTTTAATGAATAATTCATGCCGAAAATTGTAACAAAGCAGAGTGAGGGAGTGGCTGGTCAAACGGCAGATTCATACCACGTTTTCTCGATGGCTGAGCAGAGAAAACGTAATGTTGTCCCTCGACACCACGGCTCACAAGTATTGATTATCAGAGCATATAAAATGATGCAATAAATGCCAGACAACAAGTTTACACTAACTTATCTTAAGTTAGCATAGAAATAGGCATTAAAAAACAACAAAAAAACACAATAAAAGGTAAGATACACACAGAGTACACTTATTACTTACCTTAAAATATTAATATTAATGTGTGAGAGGTGAGTGGCAGGGTGTTTATTTAAAAAATCAGAATGGCACACCATCATCTCTAACTGGCACTTAAATGCAAGAGGCTTACGACTTCTCTTTTGATTACAACTAACCTTAGACGCCATTGGTCAGTGAGAGCAACTAGTTACGAAGGTAAAACGAGAGAGAGAATGAGATACAGAGTAGAGACAATGATTAAGAAACAAACTGAACAGGTAGTGGACGATCACTTGGTCAGGCGAAATTAAATGCGTATTAAATGTGTCTACTTTTAGTTTCTCACGTCCATTTGTAAGAGTTTGTAAAACATTTCCTCAATATTTTTTTATTTTAATAATAATTACTTAACTCACAATAGAAATATGTACTCTTACATTGTGTACAAGTTGTACAAGTGAGTTCAGAATAAACAAACAGCAAACACCATTTTAAGGAGTGAATGAAGATAATAAATTTATAATAATAATTATATTATTATTATTAATATAATAATAATAATGTAATATTTATTATTATTATTGCGTTTATTATAAAAGCACTAAAAACCACAAGGACGTGATTGCTGTACATAGAGTAAAGGCATACGAAAAGAATTTTTTTCTAGTTACCCCCAGTGTTTGACTAGAGAAAACGCAATTCTTCCGACACCACATACGAGTGCTTTGAAAACCCAAATCTCATATTTACATCAATTTTTTATTCTGTGTGTATATATCATGTTTATATGCTATGTAATGGGTTTCATATATAATTTTGAGGAAAATATCATGGGTGGATTAATGAAAATGCCTATATTGATGTAAAATAAGACATTTAGTGTCCCCAAAGAGTGATTATTATTACGTAGTATTGGCGTCTGAGTAGAGAGAGACTTAGCGATTTTAATTTTGTACCTGCACACCAGCACAGGGGGTAAGTATATTTAGGTACGGGGTACACATAAGTATAATTATCAGAGTACATATAAAAAATGCAGTAACTTTAAAACACTTAAAATTTTTGGGAAAAGTTTCCTGACATAATAGATTTGGTCACGGAAATGTAAACAAACCGGGTGGGGGCGCCGTATTAAAAGACCGCTTGCCGTATAGCAAATTTTGGTCATAATTTGACATCACCGTATTAGTGGAACGCCATAAGGCGAAACGACGTAAAGCGGGCCCTTACTGTATTATACAGTGGACCCGCAATACCTTTGCCATCACAAACGTTAACTCCGCATAGCGATACATTCTTATCACATAAAATTTTGCCTCGCATACGCTAAAAACTCGCTCAAAGCTATTCGTCGAGACAGTCTATGTGAGCCTGAGCAGTCTCACATGTTCCGCCGGTAGCATTGTTTAAAGCACAGCCAGCTTCCGCGGTAAAATCAAGCATACAATCGGAACATTCATATTATTACAGCTTTTTTGGTGATTTTATCTGCACAAATAAGTGACCATGGGCCCCAAGTAAGCTTCTAGTGCACCTGTGGTAAAAAGGGTGAGAAATATATCGAAAATACTGTGGTACCATAGTCAACTACTGATGCTGCTGCTGTGTGCCTGTCAGCTGTGCTGCTGCTGCTGTGCACGGTCAGCTGTGCTGTGCTGTACCACCGTTAGTGCTGATGCTTTATAGTACCATCAGCTGCTGTGTAGCACCGTCTGTGCTGCTGTAGCACTGTCAGCAGCTGCGTAGCACCTCAGCTGCTGTGCTGCTGCTGTAGCACATGTCACCTGCTGGAGCTGGCTGCTGTGGCACCGTCAGCTGCTGCTGCTGCTGTTCAGCACCGATCCGCTGCTGCTGCTTGCTGTAGTACCGTCTGCTGCTGCTGTAGCACTGTCAGCGGCTGCTGAGCCACCATCAGCTGCTGCTGCATGCTGCTGCTGTACCACCGTCAGCTGCAGCTGTGCTATAGTACAATCTGCTGCTGCTGTAGCACCGTTGCTGTGATGTAGCACCGTCTGCTGACTGCTGTAGCAACGTCTGAAGCTGCTGTAAGCACTGTCAGCTGCTGCTGCTGCTGCTGTGCTGCTGCAGCTGTGGCACTGATCAGCTGCTGCTGCTGCTGTAGCACCCTCGCTGCTGTGCTGCTTCCCACCGTCAGCTGTGCTGTGCTATAGTACCATCTGCTGCTTCTGTAGCACTGTCACTGCTGCTGCAGCACTGTCAGCTGCTGAAGCTCGCTCTGCTGTAGCACTGTCAGAGCTGCTTTAGCACCGTCAGTGTTGCTGCTGCTGTACACCGTCAGCTGCTGCTGTTCTGCCACCCCCCCCCCTCCAATAGTACCGTTGCTGTGCTGTAGCACCGTCTGCTGCTGCTGTAGCACTACGTCAGCTGCTGCTGTAGCACTGTCAGCTGCTGCTGTAGCATGTCAGCTGCTGCTGCTGCTGTGCACTTCAGTGTGACTGCTGCTGCTGTTGCTGTAGCACTGTCAGGCTGCTGCTGCTGCTGCTGTTGCTGTAGCACTGTCGCTGTGCTGCTGTGCTGCTGCTGTAGCACCGTTGTTGGTGTGGCTTATTGAGAATACAAGATACAATTAACCACAGAGGGTAGCCACCCAGGATAACCCAAAAAAGTCAGTGCATCAAAGACTGACTAACTTATTTCCATTGGGGTCCTTAAACCGTTGACAGTCGCGGCCATAATATATACGTCTTACGATGTACCTTGTTTGACGTATATATACAGGGGACCCCCGACATAGCGACCTTGTCGTGCAAGAGGGCTCGGCTGTTATGCGACATGTTCGGTATGCGAATGAATTTTCCCCATAAGAACTAATGGAAATCCAATTAATCCGTGCAAGACACCCAACAATATGAACAAAAAAATATTACCACAGAAATGTTAATTAACAATATCCTGTGGTAAAATTTTTTATTTTTCATATTTTTGGGTGTCTTGCACGGAATTAATTAGATTTCCATTATTTCTTATGGGGAAAAATTCATTCGCATACCGAACATTTCGCATAACAGCCAGCCCTCTTGCAGGTATTAAGGTCGCTATGCGGGGGTATCCTCTTTGTATATATCCGTCACACAAGGTACCTCGTGCGACGTTTATATATATGGCCGCGCGACAGTCAACGGTATTCCGGACCCAATGGAACTAAGTTAGCCAAGTCTTTGATGCACTGCTTTTTTGGGTTATCCAGGGGGTGGTACCCCTCTGGGGTAACTTGTTTCTAGGATATTCTCAATAAGCACACCAACACCGGGTGGCTAAACAGCAGCTAGCAGCAGCAGCAGCAGCTGCCAGTGCTACAGCAACAGCAGCAGCAGCAGCAGCTGACAGTGCTACAGCAACAGCAGCAGCAGCAGCAGCTGACAGTGCTACAGCAGCAGCAGCAGCTGACAGTGCTTACCAGCAGCAGCTGACAGTGCTACAGCAGCAGCAGACCGTGCTACAGCGCAGCAGACGGTGCTACAGCAGCAGCAGACAGACGGTACTACAGCAGCAGCAGCAGCTGACGGTGGTACAGCAGCAGCAGCAGCTGACGGTTGCTAAAGCAGCAGTGACAGTGCTACGCAGCAGCAAATGCAGCGCAGCTGACAGTGCTGCAGCAGCAGTTGACAGTGCTACAGAAGCAGCAGATGGTACTATAGCAGCAGCAGCAGCTGACGGTGGTTCAGCAAGCAGCAGCAGCTGATGGTTGCTACCGCAGCAGCAGCAGATGAAGGCTACAGCAGCCAGAGCAGCAGCAGCAGCAGCAGCAGCTGACAGTGGTGCTACAGCAGCAGCAGACGGTGCTACAGCAGCGCAGACTGGTGCTACAGCAGCAGCAGACGGTGCTACAGCAGCAGCAGATGGTACTATAGCAGCAGCAGCAGCTGACGGGGTAAGCAGCAGCAGCAGCAGCAGCTGATGGCTGCTACAGCAGCAGCTGACAGTGCATTCAGCAGCGCAGACGGTACTACAGGCGAGCAGCAGCTGACGGTGCTACAGCAGCAGCAGCAGCTGACGGTGTGTGCCACAGCAGCAGCAGCACAGCAGGTGACAGTGCTACAGCAGCAGCAGCAGCAGCTGATGGTGCTTACAGCAGCAGCTGACAGTGATTACAGCAGCAGCAGACGGTGCTACTACAGAGCAGCAGATGGTCTATAGACAGCATCAGCACTGACGGTGGTACAGCGCAGCAGCAGCTGACGGGTGTGTGCTACAGAAGCAGCAGCAGCAGGCTGACAGTGCTACAGAGCAGCAGCATCCAGTAGTTGCTATGGTACCACAGTATTTCGATAATATTTCTCACCCTTTTTTTTTACCACAGAGGGTTGGCACTAGAAGCTTTCTTGGGGCCCTTGGTTAAATTATTTGCAGATAAAATCACCAAAAAGCTGTAATAATATGAAATGTTCCGATTCTGTATGCTTGGGATGTTACCGCGGAGGTGTGCTTCGTGGCTTGTAAACAATGTACGGCGGAACATGTGAGCTGGCTCAGGCTCCATAGAAGGTCTCGGACGATAGCTTTGAGCGAGTTTTTTAGCGGCTATGCGAGGCAAAATTTTAGTGATAAAATGTATCGCTATGGGATTTAACGTTATGTTGATGCCAACGGTATGCGGGGGTCCACTGTATTATACAAGTAAGGCCCGCTTTCGGCGTTTCGCCTTTATGGCGTTCCACTAATACGGAGATGTCAAATTATGACCAAATATTTGCTATCCATACGGCAAAGCTCTAGGTCTTTTAAATACGGCGCCCCCACCCGGTTTGTTTCCATTTTCCGTGACCATATCTATTATGTCAGGAAACTTTCCAAATCTCAAGGTTTTAAAAGTTACTGCATATTTTATATGTACTCTGATAATTCTACTTATGTGTACCTTTACCTAATAGACTTACACACTGTGCTGGTGTGCCGGTACACATTCCAATCGCTAAGTCTCTCTCTCCTCATGACGCCAATACTACGTAATAAGAATCACTCTTGGGCACCTAACTGTCTTATTTTACATCCAATATAGGATTTCATTAATCCACCTATGATATTTATCTCTCAAAAATTAAATATGAACCATTACATAGAGATAAACCATGATATATAACCAGAATAAAAATTGATGTATAAATATGAGGATTTGTTTACAAAGCAGCTCAGTATGTGTCTGTCGGAAGAATTGCGTTTTCTCTAGTCAAACACAGGGGGGTAACTAGGAAAAATATTCTTTTCGTTATGCCTTTACTCAATGTTACCGCCTTCACGTCCCTTGGTGGGTTTAGGTGCTTTTTATATAAACAATAATAATAATATATATATTATTATTATTATTAATATTCATCATAATAATATAATTATTATTATTAATATTATTATCTTCATTCATCTAAAAATTGTAATTGGTTGCTGTTTGTTTATTCTGAACTAACTTGTACAACTTGTACACAATGTAAGAGGTTACATATTTGTATTTGTGAGGTAATTATTATTAAAATAAAAAAAGATTGAGGTAATGGTTTTACAAACTCTTACATATGTAGAACGTGAATGAACTAAAGTAGGACACATATTAATACGCATTTATTTCTCCTGAACCAAGTGATCGTTCCAACTACCTGTGCAGTTTGTTTTCTTACATTGTCTCAACTCTGTATCTCATTCTCTTCTCGTTTACTCTTTCGTAATAGGTTGGCTCTCACTGACAATGGCGTCTTAGGTTAGTTGTAATAAAAAGAGAAGTCGTAAGCTCTGGCTTTTAAGTCCAAGTTCGAGGATGATGGTGTGGCCATTCTGATTTTATTCAATAAACACCCTGCCACTCACATCTCACACATTAATATTACTATTTTAAGCGGTAAGTACTTGTGTTCTCTGTGTGTATCTTACCTTTTATTGTGTTTTTAAGCCTATTTCTATTGCTAACTAAATATAAGTGAGGGTAAAAAAACCTTTTTGTATGGGTGTCTGGCATTTTATTGCATATTTTTATATGCTCTGATAATACTACTTGTGGAGCCGGGTCGAGGGACAACATTACGCTTTTCTCTGCTCAGCCATCAGAGGAAAAACGTGTATTGAATCTGCTGTTTGTGCCCACCATCCCTCACTTGCTTGTGTTTACATAATTTTCGGCATGCATTATTCATTACAGTGGACCCCCGATAACCGACACACATCGATACCTGCTATAACCCCAGTACATCCCGCCATACCGCTCGCATTTTTCGCAAAAATTTTTGCATCGCATACGCCCAAAACCCGTCACCGCCCTACGTCCGAGACGCGTCCAAGTGCGGCCTGAGCCTATGCTTCACATGTTCGCGGTGGCATTGTTTACCAGCCAGCCTCCGCTGGGTTAACATCCAAGCTACAATTGGAACATTTGTATTATTACAAGACAAAATGTTTTATGGTGATTTTTTCTGGAAAATAAGTGACCATAGGGCCCCAGAAGCTTCTAGTGCAACCCTACAGCAATAAGGGTGAGAATTACTATAGAGATGAAGAAAAAAGGATCATTGATAAGTATGAAGTGGAACGTTTTGGTGTCCTCCGAGCTGGCCAAGGTTGGTATATAAACCCATACAACCTATCGCTACTATTGGTGGTACAGCTGCTGCATGTACACCGTCAGCTGCTGCTGTGCCCCAACCAGTCAGCTGCTGCTGCTGTTGTACACCGTCAGCTGCTGCTGCTGCTGCTGTCGCATCGTCTGACTTGCTGCGGTAGCCCATCGTTCTGCTGCCTTGCTGTAGGATCGTTTGCTGCTGCTGTAGCATCGTCTGATGCTGCTGTAGCATCTGTTCTGTGCTGCTGTAGCATCGTCTGTTGCTGCTGTAGCATCGTCTGTTGCTGCTGTACCACCGTCAGCTGTACTGCTGCTGCTGTTGTTAGCACCGTTGTGGTGTGGCTTATTGAGAATTACCTAGGAAACAATTAACTCCAGAGGATTTGCCACCCAGGATAACCAAAAAAGTCAGTGTCATCGAAGACTGTACTAACTTATTTCCATTGGGGTCCTTACCCTTTCAGGGTCCGTCCCGCCTGATCTACGGCTTTACGTTCAGGGTCCAAACCGTAGATCTACGCATAGCTCAGCTCACTCTGATAAACTGTGAGTGGCACTTTGGGCCTAGATTATGAGAGAATACATCTATGTGGTATGTGTGCACCACATAAAACAGATCCTGCAGCACACTGTGTTATAATGAGAGAAAAAAATGAAATCATGATTTTTCGATTAAAACAGCAACTTTGCAGTGTTTTTTTTCGTATGTTTTTTTAGTTGTATTTGCGATTTCTTGGTCTCATTTGATAGAATGGAAGACATATTACGAAATAGAGATGATTTTGATTGGTTTTAGCATTGGAAGTGGCTTGAAACTGAGCTCAAAGTAGCGGAAATGTTAAATTTTTGCCGATATTCAAGAGTAAACAAACGACCTCACACGTCTAATACACGTTAGCTGGTGGTCTAATATCATTCACAATATGGTGATGATATTTATACAATTATTACAGTAATTGCATAACAGTAAATCTTCTATTTTTTGGTGTGAATAAAAATTCATTATGTGAATAAAAAATAAAAATGGAATTTATTTGTAAAGCCTCAAAACATAACTAATGAACAGAGGAAATGTTAGTTTAGTGCCAGGAATGCCTACATTGTTCATTCTGGACCCTATTTTGAAATTGAATATTTTGAACTTTGTGTTAAATTGGCCAAATTAACAATTTCCGATCACTTTATTTTGTAGTTGAAACAGTTTACTTGGCGATTTCTTGTGCTCAATCGATAGAATAGAAGTAATACTAGTGAAATAGCTAAGAATTTGGTTGATTGGATTAATGTAATTGGCCTAAAATGGGAGTCAAAGTCGGCAAAATCGCCGATTCGTAAATATCGCTGACACATCAAAATTCGCGAGAGCATAATTTCGTCAATTTTCCACCAAAATTTCGTACTTTTTGTTTTATTACCTTCACAAAAAGATCTCATACGATTTCATAAGAAAAAATAACAAATTTGTTTTTTGAAAATTCTTGGACACTGGTGCGTGACTCCAGATTTGGGCCTTGGACCCTGAAAGGGTTAATCTTGTCTCCCAGGATGCAACCCACACCAGTCGACTAACACCCAGGTGAACAGGGAAAAATGCCTGGAACTAGTGCTCATATTGGTGAATTTAAAGCCAGCAAAGGTTGGTTTGAGAGATTTAAGAATCGTAGTGGCATACACAGTGTGATAAGGCCTGTTCTGGAAGAAAATGCAAACAGGACCTACAGTACTCAGGAGGAAAAGGCACCCCCAGGACACAGTGTCTCATCAGTCATTGCTGCATCTTCAATAAAGGTAAGTGTCATTTATTCTTCATTTAGTAGAGTAGTACATGCACAATATATATTGTGCATGTACTACTCTACTATTGTGCATGTATCCTTCTCTTTGTGTGTAGGAAAATGTATATTTCATCTGGTAAAAATTTTTTTTTTCATACTTTTGGGTGTCTTGCACGGATTAATTTGATTTCCATTATTTCTTATGGGAAAAATTCATTCGCATACCGAACATTTCGCATAACAATCAGCCCTCTTGCACAGATTAAAGTCGCTATGCGGGGGTCCACTGTACTTCTACCTTCGTTTATGATGGCATCTAAAGGTAGTTGTTAGAAATGATTAAATTCAGTGAACAAGGCATGTCGATGTTAATAATATGGCTCTGGGCCACAGTGTAGGTAGCCGTTAGGTGTAGCCCAGGCTACACCTACCCGCTACCTACACTGACTTTATACAAATAAATACTACACACCTCTCTTCCTATATTAAGACTACACATATTTTAAGGTAAATAATGAGTGTACTGTATGTGCATTTTACTTCTCTGGGATGTTTTAAATATCGTATATTAAGTATGAGATGGGGAGCCAGTGCTACCTACACCTGGGCTACCTGCACCTGACTTCCTACAAATAAGTACTACTCACGTTTCTCCCTACATTAAGATTACAAATACTTTAGGATAAGTAATGAATTTACTGTGACTGTATTTTACTTTGTGTGTTTTTAATGCCTAGTTCTATTATTAACTTAATATAATTTAGTGTAAACTTGTTGTCTGGCATTTATATGCATTTATAAATGGAAAAAAAATGGAGTTCTGCCTTCCGGCGATGTCTGCTTTCTGGCAACAGCCTGGAACCTAACCCGCCGTATAAGTGGGGCCCTACTGTGTGTGTGTTGTGTGTGTGTGTTATTATATATAAATATATATATAATATATTTTATATATATATATATATATATATATTATATATATATATATAATATATATATATATATATAAAATTGTATATATATATATCTGTGTTTTGAGCACCTCTGCAAAAACAGTGATTATGTGTGAGTGAGTGAAAGTGTTGAATGATGATGAAGTATTTTCTTTTTGGGGATTTTCTTTCTTTTGGGTCACCCTGTCTCGGTGGGAAATGGCCAACTTGGAAGAAGAAGAAGAAGAAGAAGAAGAAGAAGAAGAAGAAGAAGAAGAAGAAGAAGAAGAAGAAGAAGAAGAAGAAGAAGAAGAAGAAGAAGAAGAAGAAGAAGAAGAAGAAGAAGAAGAAGAAGAAGAAGAAGAAGAAGAAGAAGAAGAAGAATAATAATAATAATAATAATAAGAATAATAATTATATATATACAGTGGACCCCCCGTTTACGATATTTTTTCATTCCAGAAGTATGTTCAGGTGCCAGTACTGACTGAATTTGTTCCCATAAGGAATATTGTGAATTAGATTAGTCCATTTCAGACCCCCAAACATACATGTACAAACGCACTTACATAAATACACTTACATAACTGGTCGCATTGGGAGGTGATCGTAAAGCGGGGATCCACTGTATATATATATACAGGAAGGCCCCACTTATACGGCTGGTTAGGTTCCAGGCTACCGCCGTAAAGTGGAACACCCTTTTTTTCCACTTACAAATGCATACAAACACTAGATAACAAGTTTACACTAACATATATTAAGTTAGCAATAGAACCAGGCATCAAAAAACAATAAAAAAGTACAATACACACATAGTGCACTCATTACTTACCTTAAAATATTTATAGTCTTAATCTAGGGTGAGACAAGTAGTATTTATTGTAAGAAATCAAGTGTGGTATGTATGGTAGTCAGCCAGGCTACCATACCAGGCCACCCCACTCACACATACAATTCTATGATATTTAAGCATCCCAGAGTGATAAAATGTATATACAGTTCACTCATTACTTACCTTAAAATATAGGGTGAGATGAGTAGTATTTATTGTAAAAAATCAAGTGTGGTATGTATGGTAGTCAGCCGGGGCTACCATACCAGGCCAACCCACCTACACATAATATTCTATTACATTTAAGCATCCAGAGCTATAAAATGTATATACAGTTTCACTCATTACTTACCTTAAAATATTTGTAGTCTTAATGTAGGGTCAGGAGTAAGTAAATGAGATAAAACGAATAAATGAAGAGAGAAAGAATGAGTGCATGAGAGAGGACAGGCGCAGAGTTATGTAAACAAACCAGGTGAAGGTAAGTTTTGTAAACGAAGTGTACACGTCTGGTTTGTGTACAAGTTACATTGTGTACAGGTTGTCTCTACATTGATACGGTAGAATAAATAAAGAAGAACACTCCATTCTCATGTAACATCATTTTGAGAAGAAATGATGCTCTGAGTGAAGGCAATGGAAAATAAGTCACTCTGACTTTTTTGGGTTATCCTAGGTTCTCTAAAACATATGTTATGTATGATAATCTATGTAACTGTATTTGTGTATACCTGAATAAACTTACTTACATACATACGAAAGGAATAATTTTCTACAGTTACCCCCAGTAACACATTTTCTCTTATGTTAGATTAGAGAAAATGATTATTCTTGGCATCACTTGTACAAGTTATCTGGCTACCACATCTCATATTTATGTTTATTTATTCTATTGTAGGGTGTATTTATCATCTTTTTATGTTATGTATCGTGTTTATTATATAATTTTGAAAAAAAAAATCATGGATGGATTAATGAAAATGTGTATATTAACGTAATATACAACATTTAATGAGACTCGGTGATTATTATTATTAGCATTTCTAATATGGCGTCACTTGTGCAAGTCGTCTGCTACCACATCTCATATTTATGTTTATTTATTCTATTGTGGGGTGTATTTATCATCTTTTTATGTTATGTATCGTGTTTATTATATAATTTTGAAAAAATATCATAGATGGATTAATGAAAATGTGTATTTAACGTAATATACGACATTTAAATGAGACTCGATGATTATTATCATTACTAATATGACGTCTGGAGACATAAGACACTCTTACCGATTTTAATGTGTACCTGCATGCCAGCACAGTATGTAAGTTTATTTAAGTACAGGTATACATAAGTATAATTATCAGAGTACATATAAAATATGAAATAACTTTTAAAAACATTTGAAATTTTGGAGTTTCCAGACAAAATGGAGAGACTTAGTGCTTACTGAGCTCACGAAGAATGTAAACAAACAAGGTGGGGCGTGGTGACCGTATTAGAAAGTCAGGTGGGGGGAGCCATATAGCGAGTTTTGGTCATAATTTGAAATGACCGTATTAGCGGAACGCCGTAAAGTGAAACGCCGTAAAGCGGGGCCTTCCTGTATATACAGTAGGGCCCCACGTATACGGCAGGTTAGGTTCCAGGCTGTCACCGGAAAGCAGACATCGCCGGAAGGCAGAACGCCATTTTTTCCATTTATAAATGCATATAAATGCCAGACAACAAGTTTACACTAAATTATATTAAGTTAGTAATAGAACTAGGCATTAAAAACACACAAAGTAAAATACGTACATTCACAGTAAATTCATTACTTATCTTAAAGTATTTGTAATCTTAATGTAGGGAGAGAGGTGAGTAGTACTTATTTGTAGGAAGTCAGGTGCAGGTAGCCCTGGCTCCCCGTCTCATACTTAATATACGATATTTAAAACATTAGGTGATGAAAGATTGAATATCAGATTGGAGGGAGAGAGTATGGAGGAGGTGAATGTATTCAGATATTTGGGAGTGGATGTGTCAGCGGATGGGTCTATGAAAGATGAGGTGAATCATAGAATTGATGAGGGGAAAAGAGTGAGTGGTGCACTTAGGAGTCTGTGGAGACAAAGAACTTTGTCCTTGGAGGCAAAGAGGGAAATGTATGAGAGTATAGTTTTACCAACGCTCTTATATGGGTGTGAAGCATGGGTGATGAATGTTGCAGCGAGGAGAAGGCTGGAGGCAGTGGAGATGTCATGTCTGAGAGCAATGTGTGGTGTGAATATAATGCAGAGAATTCGTAGTTTGGAAGTTAGGAGGAGGTGCGGGATTACCAAAACTGTTGTCCAGAGGGCTGAGGAAGGGTTGTTGAGGTGGTTCGGACATGTGGAGAGAATGGAGCGAAACAGAATGACTTCAAGAGTGTATCAGTCTGTAGTGGAAGGAAGGCGGGGTAGGGGTCGGCCTAGGAAAGGTTGGAGAGAGGGGGTAAAGGACGTTTTGTGTGCGAGGGGCTTGGATTTCCAGCAGGCATGCGTGAGCGTGTTTGATAGGAGTGAATGGAGACAAATGGTTTTTAATACTTGACGTGCTGTTGGAGTGTGAGCAAAGTAACATTTATGAAGGGGTTCAGGGAAACCGGCAGGCCAGACTTGAGTCCTGGAGATGGGAAGTACAGTGCCTGCACTCTGAAGGAGGGGTGTTAATGTTGCAGTTTAAAAACTGTAGTGTAAAGCACCCTTCTGGCAAGACAGTGATGGAGTGAATGATGGTGAAAGTTTTTCTTTTTCGGGCCACCCTGCCTTGGTGGGAATCGGCCAGTGTGATAATAAAAAAAAAAATTTAAAACATCCCAGAGAGGTAAAATACACATACAGAACACTCATTATTTACTTTAAAATATGTGTAGTCTTAATATAAGAAGAGAGGTGAGTAGTACTTATTTGTAGGAAGTCAGTGTAGGTAGCCGGTATGTGTAGTCTGCCTGGGCTACACCTACCTGCTACCTACACTGTGGCCCAGAGCCATATTATTAACATCGACATGCCTTGTTCACTGAATTTAATCATTTGTAACAACTACCTTTAGATGCCATCATAAATGAAGGTAGAAGTAATGAATAATTCATGCCAAAAATTGTAAACAAAAGCGGAGTGAGGGAGTGGCTGGGCCAAACGCAGATTCATACACGTTTTCTCTGATGGCAGAGCAGAGAAAATGTAATGTTGTCCCTCCACCTGGCTACCACACAGGTTCACAAGAATTATTATCAGAGCACACACAAAATATGCAATAAATGCCAGACAACAAGTTTACACTAACTTATATTAAGTTAGCAAAGATAAGATACACACAGAGTACACTTATTACTTACCTTAAAATATTAGTATTAATGTGTGAGAGGTGAGTGGCAGGGTGTTTATTGAATAAAATCAGAATGGCACACCATCATCCTCTAACTTGGCACTTAAAGCAAGAGGCTTACGACTTCTCTTTTTATTACAACTAACCTTAGACGCCATCGTCAGTGAGAGCCAACTAGTTAACGAAAGAGTAAACGAGAGAGAGAACGAGATACAGAGTTGAGACAATGTAAGAACACAAACTGAACAGGTAGTGGACAATCACTTGGTCAGGCGAAATAAATGCATTTAGAGTGAATGAAGATAATAATAATAACCCCTTCAGGGTCCAAGGCCAAAATCTGAAGTGGTGCTCCAGTGTCCAAGAAATTTTGAAAAAAAAAAAAAAAAAAAAAAAAAAAAAAAAAAAAATCTTACAGAATTAAAGAGCATATTTTTGTGAAGGTAATAAGACAAAAAAAAAATTTCTCATCAGTACTTACCGAGATACAGTGCCGAGAAATTTGTCCAAAATGACCTGGTGGCGGCAACATTGACGATTTCCACATACAGTGGACCCTCGACCAACGATGGCATCGATTAACGATAAATCCGACCAGCGATACATTTTAACGCAAAAATTTTGCCTCGACTAGCGCTAAAAAACTCGACCAACACTATTCGTTCCATTTGAGACGCGTCCACTTCTGGCCAGTGTTTACAAGCCAGCCAGCCACCGCGGTCGCTTCCAAGCATACAATCGGAACATTTCATATTATCACAGCCTTTTTAGTGATTGCACCTGCAAAATAAGTCACCATGGGCCCCAAGAAAGCTTCTAGTGCCAACCCTACAGCAAAAAGGGTGAGAATTACTATGGATATGAAGAAAGAGATCATTGCTAAGTATGAAAGTGGAGTGCGTGTCTCCGAGCTGGCCACGTTGTACACAAAACCCCAATCGACCATCGCTACTATTGTGGCCAAGAAAATGGCAATCAAGGAAGCTGTTCTTGCCAAAGGTGCAACTATGTTTTCGAAACTGAGATCGCAAGTGATAGAAGATGTTGAGAGACTGTTATTGGTGTGGATAAACGAAAAACAGATAGCAGGAGATAGCATCTCTCAAGCGATCATATGTGAAAAGGCTAGGAAGTTGCATGAGGATTTAATTAGAAAAATGCCAGCAACTAGTGGTGATGTGAGTGAATTTAAGGCTAGCAAAGGTTGGTTTGAGAGATTTAAGAATCGTAGTGGCATACATAGTGTGATAAGGCATGGTGAGGCTGCCAGTTTGGACCAAAAAGCAGCTGAAAAATATGTGCAGGAATTAAAGGATTACATAGACAGTGAAGAATTGAAACCTGAACAAGTGTTTAATTGTGACACTGACAATGTTGTGAAACACTTTAGGAATGTCATAAAGGAACGGGAGGTACAGGCCTCTATGGACAGATGTGTTGTGCGACAGAGGTCCAGTGACTCTCAAGCTGGTCCTAGTGGCATTAAAAGAAGGGAAGTAACCCCGAAAAAGGACTTGCCACCTCAAGTCCTAATGGAAGGGGATTCCCCTTCTAAACACTAACACCATCAACACTCTCCCCTCCTCCCATCCCATCAATCATCGCCAGATCTTCAATAAAGGTAAGTGTCATGTAACTGTGCATGTCTTCTTCAGTTTGTGTGTATTAAAATTAATATTTCATGTGGTAAAAATTTTTTTTTTCAATACTTTTGGGTGTCTTGCATGGATTAATTTAATTTCCATTATTTCTTATGGGAAAAATTAACTCGACTAACGATAATTTTCGATTAACGATGAGCTCTCATGAACGGATTAATATCGCTGGTCGAGGGTCCACTGTACATGCATTACTTTATTTAGCAGTTTTTTCTTTTCTTTTCCAATTTTTTTCTTTTCCTACTAACATTTGGGGCCTGAGAGACCAATACTGTACATAATGTATATATATAAACTCACTGTATTGAACACAATAACCGCACTAAAGTTATTATCATATTATTGTTTACCACTGTTGTTTATTACAATAAACATGCACAAATCTTGTATAATACTAATGTTCTATCATATATTTACATATTTACAATCACTGGGCATGGTTTTAGAACTGCTGGAGCTTGTGGAACTCCTTGAAGCAAGGCACCATGCACAGAGGTACCTCACATTCCTCACATATAAACCGAGTGTCTTTGCATCTTTGTTGCCGTCGTTTTGTTTGTGCACAGACGATGCATCTCTTCTGAGTTGAAGGAAGCTGTATTATGAAATGATCACCTTCCCTCCTCAAACGCTTGGGTATATCCGGAGGAGTTAGAGGACCTTGTTGTATAGCAGGTGTTGTTACCTGGTACTTCATTATGAGTTGTCTGACAACAGACAAACAAAATTCACCATACGGTGGTCTGTTGCCAGTCTTCATTTGGTACATACTATATGCATTGAGCATTGAAATGTCCATGAGATGGAAGAAAAGTTTCGTGTACCACTCGTAACTTTTGTGAACACAATCAACAAAGCCAATCTGCATGTCACATTTGTCAACCAAGCGCATGTTTTGTGTATACAGTGGACCCTTGACATTCGATACTAATCCATTCCTGAGAGCTATCGAATGTCGAAAATATCGAGTCGAATTAATTTTCCCCATAAGAAATAATGGAAATCAAATTAATCCATGCAAGACACGCAAAAGTATGAAAAAAAAAATTTACCACATGAAATATTAAGTTTAATGCAATAGAATAATTACAATAACAACACTAACAATAGATTAGTAACACTAGAATAATTGACACTTACCTTTAATAAAGATCTGGTGATGATTGATGGGATGGGAGGAGGGGAGTGTGGATGGTGTTAGTGGTTAGAAGGGAAATCCCTTTCCATTAGGACTTGAACTGGCAGCCTCACCATGCCTTACCACACTGTGTATGCCACTACGATTCTTAAATCTTTCAAACCAACCTTTGCTGGCCTTAAATTCACTCACATCACCACTAGTTGCAGGCAATTTCTTTACCAAATCATCATGCACTCCGACACACGCACTCCACTTTCATACTTTGCAATTATCTCTTTCTTCATTTCAATAGTCATTAGCACCTTTTTTTCTCGAAGGGTTGGCACTAGAAGCTTTCTTGGGGCCCATGGTTACTTATTTTGCAGAAACAAGCACCAAAAACAGTGATAATATGGATAATATGGAATGTACCGAATGTATCCTTAGATGCGCGCACACTGGCTGGCTTGTAAACACTGGCACACACGGTGCAGTTCAGGCCACATGTGGACACGTCTCGTACAAATCGTATCGAATGTCAGGTTTTCCATCGAATGTAGAGGCAAAATTTTTGCGTTAAAATGCATCTAATGTCGGATTTATCGAATGTCGGGGGTTCACTGTAATCAATCGCTGTCACTGGTTTTCGAATACGTTCATTAGTCACTCGATCAACTTTGCCACTGTCTTGCATTTCATTACGGTGAATGGTTGTCAACAATGTGACATCTCGTTTGTCATGTCACCGTAATGCCATGATGTCATTGGCAGTAAACACCTGCACGTCATCACCACGAGCACCTGCGTTGAGCCTGGGCATATGTTTACGATTAGAACGCACTGTGCCACACACATCTGTCTTGTTCACTCGCATGAAATCACTGAGTAATGGGCTTGTGTACCAGTTATCGGTATATAATGTATGCCCCTTACCAAGACAACGTGCCATCATGTTTCTCACTACGTCACCTGAGATACCCAATAACATCTTGGTATCTTTCAATGTTTTACTTCCTGTGTATACAACAATATCCAACACCAGGCCACTGTCACAGTCACAGAGTACAAACAGTTTTATACCAAAGTGTTTCCTCTTGCTCGGTATATACTGCTTGAATGACAGTCTACCTTTGAACAAAATCAAAGACTCATCAATTACAAGATTCTTGAATGGATGAAAGTATATGCTGAACTTTTGTTTGAGATACATAAAAACATTTGTAATCTTGTATAACCTGTCACTTCTGTCAGGCCTGGTTTTGTCAGAGAAGTGCAACATACATAACAGTAAGATAAACCTGTTCACTGGAATGATTTCACTGAAGACCGGGGTAGAAATTAGCCGATCTGTGGACCAGTATGCTTTTATATTATGCTTATAGACATGAGGCATAAGCATTATTGTTGCAAAAAAGCAAATACATTTCTGCAACAGTCGTCTCTCTCCACCGGTGTAGTCTTGACTCTGGTGATATGATCGTATTTGCCATGGTGTACTCAAAATACTTATTACTTTCCCTGACAATAGTTTCCATCAATGGCTGGTCAAAGAATAATTCAAAGAATTCCAGTTCATTGGCCGTGGTTCCAAGGGGACAAGTAGGTAGAATTCCACTTTGAGAGTCATCAAAGTGGTGGGGCCTGGGAACAAAATTGGGATTTTGCTGCCAATCCCAGATACGGTTTGCTGGTGGATACTGGACATCATAGGCTGGTTGTGCGGGTGGTTGTGGTTGTGGTGGGCTGGTGGCTGATGCTCGGCTTTGTCCTTGAACTGACGAGTCAGCAGCGTGGGTCCCAGCCTGGGCTGGTGAGTCACGCATGGCGGTGCCACTACCATCACCACTACCACCATCTACTTATGCCTGTGGTCTATCCATGCCAAGTGTAGCCACATCATCCTCACTATCACTATCTAAACCTGGTATAGGGCCACGGGATGTACTCCGGGATGTATTCTGGGATGTACTCCATCCCCTGGGCACAGCATAGGGTACACTACCCGAGTGCATGCGGCGGCGTATATACCAACGCTTCACTGGTGAATATGATTCCTCACTATCACTACTCGAATGATCGTCAAGCGCAATAAAATCACAATCCACATCACTATCATCATTACTGAAGTCAGAGGCCTGGCCATGCGAAAATATTAGTTTTCTCTTGCGTTGAGGTACAACCGACTGTGAGTCACGAGTGCCCACACCAGAGGTAGAAGGTTGAGGATCATCAGGGTTTCACTATTATTGATATCCTGGTCCTTCCTTTCGGTCACTAACTGATCAAAGCCATAGAATTCGTCTTCATTTCCACTTCCATCAGTGTCAGAACTATCAGATAGGAGGAGGAGAGTCCCAATTTTCCGTGGAGTGAGAGCTGACTTGTGACGAGGCATGGTGAACAAGGGTAACTGAGCCGGCGTTCCCACAATGCTATGCGGGCGCCTAGATTTTTTGTTTATGGCGCATACCCACCACGCAAACCCGTTCTCTCACATGTAGGCCTATGAGCGCTTTCGTACTAAATTTGACGGCGCTAGAATTCTGGCGTAGATCTACGGTTTGAACACTCAACGTGAAGCTGTAGATCTACGGGACGGACCCTGAAAAGGTTAAGGACCCCAATGGAAATAAGTTAGATAGTCCTCGATGACACACTGACTTTCTTGGGTTATCCTGGGTGGCTAACCCTCTGGGCTTAATTGTTTCTCGTTAAGCCACTCCAACAACACACTCTCCACATTTTTGAGTAGTACAGCTGACAGTGGTGCAGCAGCAGCTGACCGTGGTACAGCAGCAGCTGACGGTGGTGCAGCAGCAGCTGATGGTGGTGCAGCAGCAGCTGATGGTGGTGCACCAACAGCAGCAGCTGACCGTGGTACAGCAGCAGCTGATGGTGGTGCAGCAGCAGCTGACGGTGGTGCAGCAACAGCAGCAGCTGACCGTGGTACAGCAGCAGCTGATGGTGTTACAGCAGCAGCTGATGGTGGTGCAGCAACAGCAGCAGCTGACTGTGGTACAGCAGCAGCTGACAGTGATACAGCAACAGCTGACAGTGGTGCAGCAACAGCTGACCGTGGTACGATAGTATTTCTCACCCTTTTTACCACAGGGCTGGCACTAGAAGCTTTCATTGGGCCCACGGTGGCTTATTTAGCAGTTACAAGCACTAAAAACAATGGAATAATACAAAATATATTGCATGTATGCATGGAACCGTCTGCCCTGGCTTGTAAACAATGGAACACTAGCTGAAGGCAGGGTGGCTCAGGAGCTCAGGCTGGACAGACAGGCAGACGCGTTTGGGACGAATGTCCTTACTTGAGTTTTTCATCGTTGGTCGAGCCAATATTTTTACGCAAAAACAAATTGTTACCTGATTTTATCATTAGTCAATGCCAATGTTGGTCGAGGGTCCACTTTATGTGACTGTGTTATTCCATAAGTTTTCCATTAAATTTCATACTTTTGATGCCATTACCTTCAGAAAAAAAGATTCTTTACCATTTCAGAATAAAAAAAAAGTGGACACTGAGAGCAATATGAATTTTGGGGCCTGGACAGTGAAAAGGTTAGGGATTGAAGGAAAGCACAGTAGAATTACATATTAGAAGTTTTTTGCCTATTCTAAACAAGAAGACACTAGGCTACAATCATTAAAAATTAGGTACTGTTGACAGTACTCCAATATTATTGCTCAAGGTCTCTCCTTTTCACTTAAAGTCTGAGAAAACATATCACATTTTCCATCATATAACATGCCAGCACATTAGGTGCACATTGAATTTAGAAGTAATTTTGAAAAATTTTAGTACTGTACATATTATCATACATGTACAGTTCATTTATTGGATTTAAATGTGCCTACCGTTGCATATTTCAACAGAAAATTCAATGCATAATACAATACTGTATAAGACGACAGAAATTTTTTAATGTCTTCTTAAGAAATTAATGAGAAAACTATTTTTTTAACAATTTACCTTAAATCCTTGTAGTTCTTTGAAGGAATAATATTGTATCAGCAAAGCTGGTAAATGTGAGTTCTGTACTTGTGAGCTCTTGAGGTAGTGGTAAGAACATGACTGTTTTCTAAAGTCTCACCCTTCAAGTGTGGTTGCCTTGATGCTGCTTAATAGCTCTTGACCCAAGGAGCTGGAGCTACCCTTCCCTTACTAGGGCTGAATTTGACTGTCTCTTATTCCCTAGGCTTTCTATGACCCTTACAGGTTGAGCATTTCCCTATGAATATAATAGTAATTCTCTAATAAATCTCTGCCTCACAAAATGTCCTAATAAGAATCACAGATGTCACATTACACATTTTTTTATTTTTTAATAATTTACTGCACTAGAGAATGACACAGGCTTATAAAATATTTGTAAATGTTCCAACAATTTACTCCACATTCTCTGCTGTGAGCTTCTGCTCAGTAAAAACATTTGGTTTTATCTGCCTTCTGGTATCACTTGTAATCCTGTTGGGTGTGCCATTGTTAATAAAATATCATGCAGAAGAAAGAAACAAAGATGAAATAAATACTGAGACAATGTATAAACAGAAGCAGAGATGCTTATCAGCTGACTGAGTAAGCAGGGTTATGTTTAGCAAGTGACTAATTCATTGTACCTATGCACAATACACATAATGCAGATGTATACTTCTGAGGACCTAGGTAGAACATTCGAGTACCTCTGAGCAGGACATTTAAATGGACAAAGAGCACATTCTATCCCTTTCTTTTATTATTTTAAAAGGTCACAGAATAATAGCAATCCATGTCTATAGTATTCAACGAGAAACATATTTTCTCAAACCACATGACCTGTTATATACGATTAGAAAAAGCTTAGGGCTGGCTTTTATATTTTATAATTTCATACTTGACCTCTCAGAAACCCTCTTACCCCATTTGGGGAGTAGAGGGATGATGGTAGGATGGGGTCAGCACAGACCTCTAACCCCAGTCTAAGGGTAACCGTGCACGATGACACATCCGCACTACGCTACTCTGAGACCTGATAAGTGTGAAAGTACTAGAGCTAAAGATTTCCACCCCCCATGGCTTGTCTTGCATAGTTAAGATGGCCCGTCTGCGTTGTTTGCGTATATATATACATATACAGTGGTCCCTCAATAATCGTCTGGCCTGAAAGTCGTCCATTTTGGAAATAGTCCTGTTTTTTCGTCAAAATATTGGCTCGGAAATGGTCCGGTAACTCGCTAATAGTCCTTCATCCCGGACGCGTACTCACGGTCTGAGCCGCCTCGAGCCGCCTTGGCCTTTCCTTCCCAGCCAGTGTGTCATTGTTTACCAGTGAGCGACGGTCCCCTCACGTGCTCCAGCGAAATATTTCATAATATTTCATTTATTTTAGTGCTTGCAAGTTATTTAAGTGCTAAATAAGCTACCATGGCTCCAAAGAAAGCTCCTAGTGCCAAGCCTTTGGTAAAGAAGGTGAGAAATACGATTGAATTTAAGAAAAACATAATTGAACAATATGATAGTGGCGTACGTGTGGGCGAACTGGCCAGGATGTATAACAAATCCCATACACAACCATATCTTCCATCATAGCCAAGAAAAAGGAAATCAAGGATGCTGTTGTTGCAAAGGGGGTAAATATGCTGACAAAAATGAGATCACCAGTACTCGAAGATGTTGAGAAGTTATTATTGGTGTGGATAAATGAGAAACAATTAGCAGGAGACAGTCTTATGACGTCACTTATTTGTGAAAAGGCTAGGCAGTTGCATGAAGATTTGGTAAAGAAATTGCCTGCAACTAGTGATGATGTGAGTAAATTTAAGGCCAGCAAAGGCTGGTTTGAGAGATTTAAGAAGCGTACTGGCATACATAGTGTGTTAAGGCATGGTGAAGCTGCCAGTTCGGACCACAAGGTGGCTGAAAAATATGTGCATGAATTCCAGGAGTACATAGAGGCTGAAGGACTGAAACCTGAACAAGTGTTCAATTGTGATGAAACAGGCCTCTTTTGGAAGAAAATGCCAAAGAGGACCTTCATTACACAAGAGGAAAAAGCAATGCCAGGACACAAGCCTATGAAAGACAGGCTGATGCTAATGTTCTGTGCTAATGCTAGTGGGGATTTCAAAGTGAAGCCATTACTAGTGTACCATTCTGAAAATCCCAGTGTGTTCAGGAAAAACAATGTTATGAAGAGTAAATTGTGTGTGTTTTGGAAATCTAATAGTAAGGCATGGGTCACGAGGGAAATTTTTGTAGAGTGGTTCAATGAAGTGTTTGGCCCTAGTGTGAAGAATTACCTCCTGGAAAAGAAATTGAATCTCAAGTGCCTCCTAGTAATGGACAATGCACCTGCTCATCCTCCAAACTTGGATGACCTAATTCTGAAGGAGTTTGGGTTCATCACAGTAAAGTTCTGAAAGGTGCTTGAATGTGACCTCAGACACTCACTTGACCCTATGAGATTTTTGGAAAGAACATTTCAGTATTCTCCATTGCGTAAGCCTTATAGGTAAGGCTTGGGAGGGAGTGACTACCAGGACTTTGAACTCTGCTTAGAGAAAATTGTGGCCAGATTGTGTCCACAAGAGGGATTTTGAAGGGTTTGGGGCTGACCCTGATGAGCTTATGTCAGTTAAATCCATTGTGGCACTGGGGACTTCCATGGGGTTGGATGTGAGTTTGGAGGATGTGGAAGAGTTGGTGGAGGACCACAACAAAGAGCTAACCACTGAGGAGCTGCAAGAGCTTCAGCAGGAACAGCAACAGATCGCAGCTCTGAATCTTGCTGCAGAGGAGGAGGAAGAGAGATGGAGGAAGGTGCCTTCTTCAGAAATTAAGGAGATTTTTGAAATGTGGGGTAGGATGGAAAGATTTATGGAGAAACATCACCCAGAGAAGGATGTTGCAAGCCATATCGGCAACTTGTACAGTGACAGAGTCTTGGTCCATTTTAGGGAAGTTTTAAAGAGACGCCAGAAACAGAGCTCTCTGGACAGTTTTTTTGCAAGACAGGACTCGTGACTCTCAAGGTGGTCCTAGTGGCATTAAGAAACAGAGAAGTAACCCCAGAAAAGCAATTGGTACCCGAGGTGTTGATGGAAGGGGAGTCCCCTTCCAAACAGTAATTCATCCAATCAGTCTCCTTCTCCAGTCTTCCATACACAAAGAAGAATCGCCAATAAAGGTAAGTGTTATTCTGTTAATGTTTAATTCATCATGTGCCACTGTATTGTTTATGTACTACATCTATATTTCATGTAAAAAAATTTTTTGTTTTAATACTTCTGGGTGTCAGGAACGGATTAATTGAATTTACATTATTTCTTATGGGGAAAATTGATTCGTAAATCGTCCATTTCGATAATAGTCCCACTTCCAGGAACGGATTATGGACGATTATTGAGGGACCACTGTACATACATTATTTTTTTTTTTTTTATTATCACACTGGCCGATTCCCACCAAGGCAGGGTGGCCCGAAAAAGAAAAACTTTCACCATCATTTACTCCATCACTGTCTTGCCAGAAGGGTGCTTTACACTACAGTTCTTAAACTGCAACATTAACACCCCTCCTTCAGAGTGCAGGCACTGTACTTCCCATCTCCAGGACTCAAGTCCGGCCTGCCGGTTTCCCTGAACCCCGTCCGGAGCTGATGTGGACGAATCTTGTTACTATAATTGACTACACATACATACATATATATATATATATTTTTTTTTTTCAACAAGTCGGCCGTCTCCCACCGAGGCAGGGTGATCCAAAAAAGAAAGAAAATCCACAAAAAGAAAATACTTTCATCATCATTCAACACTTTCACCACACTCACACATTATCACTGTTTTTGCAGAGGTGTTCAGAATACAACAGTTTAGAAGCATACACATATAAAGATACACAACATATCCCTCCAAACTGCCAATATCCCAAACCCCTCCTTAAAGTGCAGGCACTGTACTTCCCATTTCCAGGACTCTAGTCCGACTATATGAAAATAACCGGTTTCCCTGAATCCCTTCACTAAATATTACCCTGCTCACACTCCAACAGATCGTCAGGTCCCAAATACCATTCGTCTCCATTCACTCCTATCTAACACGCTCACGCATGCTTGCTGGAAGTCCAAGACCCTTGCCCACAAAACCTCCTTTACCCCTCTCTCCAACCCTTTCGAGGACGACCCCTACCCCGCCTTCCATCCCCTATAGATTTATATGCTTTCCATGTCATTCTACTTTGATCCATTCTCTCTAAATGACCAAACCACCTCAACAACCCCTCTTCTGCCCTCTGACTAATACTTTTATTAACTCGACACCTTTTCCTAATTTCCACACTCCGAATTTTCTGCATAATATTTACACCACACATTGCCTTTAAACAGGACATCTCCACTGCCTCCAACCGTCTCCTCGCTGCTGCATTTACCAATCAAGCTTCAAACCCATATAAGAGTGTTGGTACTACTATACTTTCATACATTCCCTTCTTTGCCTCCATAGATAACGTTTTTTGACTCCACATATACCTCAACGCACCACTCACCTTTTTTCCCCTCATCAATTCTATGATTAACCTCATCCTTCATAAATCCAACCACCGACACTTCAACTCCCAAGTATCTGAAAACATTCACTTCTTCCATACTCCTCCTCCCCAATTTGATATCCAATTTTTCTTTATCTAAATCATTTGATACCCTCATCACCTTGCTCTTTTCTATGTTCACTTTCAACTTTCTACCTTTACACACACTCCCAAACTCATCCACTAACCTTTGCAATTTTTCTTTAGAATCTCCCCTAAGCACAGTATCATCAGCAAAATGTAACTGTGTCAATTCCCATTTTGTATTTGATTCCCCATAATTTAATCCCACCCCTCTCCCGAACACCCTAGCATTTACTTCTTTTACAACCCCACCTATAAATATATTAAACAACCATGGTGACATTACACATCCCTATCTAAGACCTACTTTTACCGGGAAGTAGTCTCCCTCTCTTCTACACACCCTAACCTGAGCCTCACTATCCTCATAAAAACTCTTTACAACATTTATTAACTTACCACCTATTCCATATACTTGCAACATCTGCCACATTGCTCCCCTATCCACTCTATCATATGCCTTTTCTAAATCCATAAATGCAATAAAAACTTCCCTACCTTTATCTAAATACTGTTCACATATATGCTTCAATGTAAACACTTGATTTACACATCCCCTACCCACTCTGAAACCTCCTTGCTCATCCGCAATCCTACATTCTGTCTTACTTCTAATTCTTTCAATAATAACCCTACCGTACACTTTTCCTGGTATACTCAGTAAACTTATTCCTCTATAATTTTTACACTCTCTTTTGTCCCCCTTCCCTTTATATAAAGGGACTATACATGCTCTCTGCCAATCCCTAGGTACCTTCCCCTCTTTCATACATTTATTAAACAAAAGTACCAACCACTCCAATACTATATCCCCCCTTGCTTTTAACATTTCTGTCATGATCCCATCAGTTCCAGCTGCTTTACCCCTTTTCATTCTACGTAATGCCTCACGTACCTCCCCCACACTTACATCCTGCTCTTCTTCACTCCTTAATGATGGTATACCTCCCTGGCCAGTGCATGAAATTACCGCCTCCCTTTCTTCCTCAACATTTAAAAGTTCCTCAAAATATTCTCGCCATCTACCTAATACCTACTAACTCTACTAACTCCCCTACTCTGTTTTTAACTGACAAATCCATACGTTCCCTAGGCTTTCTTAACTTGTTTAATTTTTTTTATTATTATTATTTTTTTTTTTTTTTTTTTTTTTTTTATCACACTGGCCGATTCCCACCAAGGCAGGGTGGCCCGAAAAAGAAAAACTTTCACCATCATTCACTCCATCACTGTCTTGCCAGAAGGGTGCTTTACACTACAGTTTTTAAACTGCAACATTAACACCCCTCCTTCAGAGTGCAGGCACTGTACTTCCCATCTCCAGGACTCAAGTCCGGCCTGCCGGTTTCCCTGAATCCCTTCATAAATGTTACTTTGCTCACACTCCAACAGCACGTCAAGTATTAAAAACCATTTGTCTCCATTCACTCCTATCAAACACGCTCACGCATGCCTGCTGGAAGTCCAAGCCCCTCGCACACAAAACCTCCTTTAACCCCCTCCCTCCAACCCTCCTAGGCCGACCCCTACCCCGCCTTCCTTCCACTACAGACTGATACACTCTTGAAGTTATTCTGTTTCGCTCCATTCTCTCTACATGTCCGAACCACCTCAACAACCCTTTCCTCAGCCCTCTGGACAACAGTTTTGGTAATCCCGCACCTCCTCCTAACTTCCAAACTACGAATTCTCTGCATTATATTCACACCACACAGTTGCCCTCAGACATGACATCTCCACTGCCTCCAGCCTTCTCCTCGCTGCAACATTCATCACCCATGCTTCACACCCATATAAGAGCGTTGGTAAAACTATATTCTCATACATTCCCCTCTTTGCCTCCAAGGACAAAGTTCTCTGTCTCCACAGACTCCTAAGTGCACCACTCACTCTTTTTCCCTCATCAATTCTATGATTTCACCTCATCTTTCATAGACCCATCCGCTGACACGTCCACTCCCAAATATCTGAATACGTTCACCTCCTCCATACTCTCTCCCTCCAATCTGATATTCAATCTTTCATCACCTAATCTTTTGTTATCCTCATAACCTTACTCTTTCCTGTATTCACCTTTAATTTTCTTCTTTTGCACACCCTACCAAATTCATCCACCAATCTCTGCAGCTTCTCTTCAGAATCTCCCAAGAGCACAGTGTCATCAGCAAAGAGCAGCTGTGACAACTCCCACCCTGTGTGTGATTCTTTATCTTTTAACTCCACGCCTCTTGCCAAGACCCTCGCATTTACTTCTCTTACAACCCCATCTATAAATATATTAAACAACCACGGTGACATCACACATCCTTGTCTAAGGCCTACTTTTACTGGGAAAAAATTTCCCTCTTTTCTACATACTCTAACTTGAGCCTCACTATCCTCGTAAAAACTCTTCACTGCTTTCAGTAACCTACCTCCTACACCATACACTTGCAACATCTGCCACATTGCCCCCCTATCCACCCTGTCATACGCCTTTTCCAAATCCATAAATGCCACAAAGACCTCTTTAGCCTTATCTAAATACTGTTCACTTGTTTAACTTGTTTAACTCACTCCAAATTTTTTTCTTATTTTCATTACATTAAATTTCTTGACAGTGCCTCTCCCACTCTATCATCTGCTCTCCTTTAGCACTCTCTCACCACTCTCTTCACCTTTCTTTTACTCTCCATATACTCTGCTCTTCTTATAACACTTCTGCTTTGTAAAAACCTCTCATAAGCTAACTTTTTCTCTTTTATCACACCCTTTACTTCATTCCACCAATCACTCCTCTTTCCACCAGCCCCCACCCTCCTATAACCACAAACTTCTGCCCCACATTTTAATACTGCATTTTTAAAACTCATCCAACCCTCTTCAACCCCCCCACTACTCATCTTTGCACTAGCCCACCTTTCTGCCAATAGTCGCTTATATCTCACCCGAACTTCCTCCTCCCTTAGTTTATACACTTTCACTTCCCTCCCACTTGTTGTTGCCACCTTCCTCTTGTCCCATCTACCTCTTACTCTAACTGTAGCTACAACTAAATAATGATCCGATATATCAGTTGCCCCTCTATAAACATGTACATCCTGGAGCCTACCCATTAACCTTTAATCCACCAATACATAATCTAACAAACTACTTTCATTACGTGCTACATCATACCTTGTATATTTATTTATCCTCTTTTTCATAAAATATGTATTACTTATTACCAAATCTCTTTTACACATAGCTCAATTAAAGGCTCCCCATTTACATTTACCCCTGGCACCCCAAATTTACCTACTACTCCCTCCACAACATTTTTCCCCACTTTAGCATTGAAATCCCCAACCACAAGTACAGTGGACCCCCGCATAACGATATTAATCCGTTCCTGAGAGCTCATTGTTATGCGAAATTATCGTTATGCGAATGAATTTTCCCCATAAGAAATAATGGAAATAAAATTAATCCGTGCAAGACACCCAAAAGTATGAAAAAAAAACAATTTTACCACATGAAATATACATTTTCCTACACACAAAGAGAAGGATACATGCACAATAGTAGAGTAGTACATGCACAATATATATTGTTCATGTACTACTCTACTAAATGAAGAATAAATGACACTTACCTTTATTGAAGATGCAGCAATGACTGATGAGACACTGTGTCCTGGGAGTGCCTTTTCCTCCTGAGTACTGTAGGTCCTGTTTGGCATTTTCTTCCAGAACAGGCCTTATCACACTGTGTATGCCACTACGATTCTTAAATCTCTCAAACCAACCTTTGCTGGCTTTAAATTCACCAATATGAGCACTAGTTCCAAGCGTTTTAACCTGTTCACCTGGGTGTTAGTCGACTGGTGTGGGTTGCATCCTGGGAGACAAGATTAAGGACCCCAATGGAAATAAGTTAGACAGTCTTCGATGACACTGACTTTTTTGGGTTATCCTGGGTGGCTAACCCTCTGGGGTTAATTGTTTCTTGGTATTCTCAATAAGCCACACCAACAACGGTGCTACAGCAGCAGCAGCAGCAGCAGCAGCAGCTGACAGTGCTACAGCAGCAGTTGACAGTGCTGCAGCAGCAGCTGACAGTGCTACAGCAGCAGCTGACAGTGCTACAGCAGCAGCAGACGATGCTACAGCAGCAGCAGACGGTACTACAGCAGCAGCAGCAGCTGACGGTGGTACAGCAGCAGCAGCAGCTGACGGTGCTACAGCAGCAGCAGCAGCTGACAGTGCTACAGCAGCAGCAGCTGGCAGTGCAGCAGCAGCAGCAGCTGACAGTGCTACAGCAGCAGCAGCTGACAGTGCTACAGCAGCAGCTGACAGTGCTACAGCAACAGCAGACGATGCTACAGCAGCAGCAGACGGTACTACAGCAGCAGCAGCAGCTG
>NC_069442.1:15791856-15826856 GCF_026875155.1 Cherax quadricarinatus
AGTTTCATCACAGTGAAGTTCTTGCCCCCTAATACCACTCCTCTCATCCAGCCCATGGACCAGCATGTCATTTCAAACTTCAAAAAACTCTACACAAAAGCAGTGTTTCAAAAGTACTTTGAAGTGACTTCGGACACTCTGTTGACCCTAAGACAGTTCTGGAGGAATCACTTCACTATCCTCCATTGCATAAGCCTTATAGGTAAGGCTTGGTAGGGAGTGACTTCCAGGACTCTGAACTCTGCTTGGAGAAAACTGTGACCAGATTGTGTCCAAGAGAGAGATTTTGAAGGGTTTGAGGCTGACCCTGACCCTGTGGACTCTATTGTGGCACTGGGGAAGTCCCTGAAGTTGGAGGTGAGTGGCGAGGATGTGGAAGAGTTGGTGGAGGACCACAGGGAAGAGCTAACGACTGAAGAGCTGCAAGAGCTTCATCTCGAACAGCAACAGACTGCAGCTGAGGAACTTGCTTCAGAGGAGGAGGAAGAGGGAGTGAAGGAGGTGCCTTCTTCAGAGATTAAAGAGGTGTGCGCAATGTGGACTAGGGTGCAAGCTTTTGTAGAGAAACACCACCCTGACAAAGCTGAAACAAGCCATATCTCCCATGTTTAGTGACGAAACCCTGTCCCACTTTAGGGAAATCTTAGAGATGCCAGAAACAGAGCACTCTGGACAGTTATTTTGTGAGACAGGGGTCCAGTGACTCTCAAGCTGGTCCTAGCGGCAATAAAAGACAGAGAAGGGAAGTAACCCCAGAGAAGGATTTGCTACCTAGTCTTTATGGAGGGGGATTTCCCTTCCAAACACTAATTCCTTCCTCTTTCCTCCTCCCTATCTTCCAGAAGTCAGCATTAGCCTTCAATAAAGGTATGTAACACATAATTGTTAAGAAGAATTTTTTTGTGAATATTTTTGTTTGGAACAGATTAATTGTATTTCCATTAATTCTTATGGGAAATATTAATTCAGTTATTGGCCATTTCAGTTACCGGCTGACCTCCTGGAACGGATTACGGTCGATAACTGGGGGTTCACTGTATGTCTCTATCGAATTTGTAAAAGTCAATACTTCTTACCTAGTGTGAAACCAAAATAATTACAATAGAAAGATTAAATTAATAACAGAATTTCTTGTATGTAATTTTTCTGTATTACATTTTTATTATACTACTGCTAAAAATTATCTTTACAAATTACTTTACCTAAAACACAATATTAAAGCAGTATATAGATTTAAGATGTCTTACCTTTCACACAAGCTGGAATAACTGAACAAACTTCAAAGGTCTGCTGCTTCGTAAGGCCCAGGTATTCTAAGAAGGTTAATGCCTATGTCACAGTGTCCATTCTAATTCACCCTCCACACCTAGTTTTTTAGTTTACACATTTCGGTCTTTCTTGTTAATTGCTTCCCTCACACTTTCCTCTATATAAATTTTTTTCACAATTTATAATTTTCTTATTTATAAACATGTCAGGTACACTTTCACTTAATCTGGCCTTCTTTGAAGACTTTACTTCTGGACTTCCAGAATCTGAGGACTCGGCACTAAATTGTCTCCACTTTGAACTTTCCCCATGACTAGAACTACTGTATTTGTAGGCAAACTGGCTGCTGGGGTTGCATTTGATACATCACCTTTGATATTTGTGTCACACGTCCTTGACTCGACTTCATCTGAGGAACAGAGTTGGCTTGTTGCCACTAAACTCTTCTGACTGGTGGCTGCACTATTCAATAAAGGAACACTTTTATCTTGTTTATTAATCTTTTCATTTTCACACAACACACTCTGCTTTTCAGATTTTTCCTGACTCTTTTCACATGCTTCTGTCTGCTTTTGAGAATTATTTAACATATTCTCACTAAGCTCTTTTTGCTTTTCAGAATTATGTTGAATCTCTGTCTTGCATGATTCTTTTTCTACTTCAGAATGTTGCTTAACATCTTCCCTGTGTGAATCTTTTTCCTCTGAATATTGCTGAACCTCTTCCTCATGCAAATTCTCTTCTTCTGAATGTTGCTGAACTTCTTCCTTCTTCTTGCACATTTGTTTTTGTTCCTCGTCACACTGCTTAACCTCTTTATCTAATGACTTGCTTTGCTCTTCAGAACGTTGCTGAACCTCTCTCTCATATGCTTCTCTCTGATTTTTTGAATCTTGTTCAGCTTCTTTCTTGCATGACTCATTTTGTTTTTCAGAAAGATGATGAATGTCTTTTTTGCATGATTCACTCTGTTCTTCAGAATTTTTGAGAACAACTTCCCTGCATGACTCTTCTGGTTCAGAGTGATGCTGAATTTTTTTGTGACATGACCCACTTGATTTTTCAGATTGCTGTTCAACTTCCTCTTCCATTTGCTCACTTTCTTTAGAATGCTGTTGGACCTTTTCCTCTACTGGCTTTATTTTCTCTTCAGAATGTTGTTGAACCTCTTCCTCACACAGCTTTGTTTGTTTTTTAGAATGATGCTCATCTTCCTTGCATGACTCATTTTGCTTCTCAGAATGTTGTCGAACATCTTCATTGAATGACTTACTTTCATCTTCAGAATGTTCATGCGCCTCTTCATCACATAATTTTTCACATTTTTCGAAATGCTGCTCAATATCTTCTTCCACTGATTTGCTGTGCTGTTCTTCAGAATGATCCTGAACCCCTTGTCTGGATGACTCTTTCTGTTTATCAGAACATTGCTCAATTTCCTCCTCTACCTTCTCATTCTTTTCTTTAGATTTTTCCTGAATGTCTTCCTGGCACAACTCCTCTTGCTTTTCAGAATGCTGCTGAACCTTCTCCTCACATGCCTTGCCCTCTTTCTTGCACAGTTCATTCTGTTTTTCAGAACATTGTTTAACCTCTTCCTTACATGACTCACTTTGTTCAGAATATTCCTCAGCATCTTTCTTGCATGACTCGCTGTTTTTTTCTGAATGTTTTCGAACTTCTTCTTTACATGGCTTACTATATTCTTGAGACTCTTTCATGTATAACTCCCCTTGATCTTCAGAATGTTCCTGAATGTCTTCCTTGCATGATCTGCCTTCTTCAGAATGTTGCTGAACCTCTTTCTCCAATGACTCGCCTAATTCTTCAGAATGCTGTTCTCCTTTTATTAACTCTTTTTGCTCATCTTCTAGTGAATCTTCTTGAGCATCTTCCTCTATTGGCACTTGTTGGCCTTTAGAATGTGGTTCTTCCTCTTCCTCTATTGACTCTTTTTTGTCTTCTTTCTCTACTGACTCTTTTTGCTCCTCATTCTCTACTGACTCTTTTTGCTCCTCATTCTCTACTGACTCTTTTTGTTCCTCATTCTCTACTGACTCAATCTGCTCCTCTTCTTCTGACTCTATTTGTTCCACTTTCTCTGCTGGTCCTTTTTGTTCCTCTTCCTTTATTGAATCTTTCTGGTCTTCCTCTTTTGAATCTCTTTGGTCTTCTGAATGTTGCTGTTCCTCTTCCTCTACTGATTCTTTTTTTTCTTCCTCTACTGACTCTTTTTGGTCTTCAGAATATTCCTGCTCCTCTTCCTCTATTAGCTCTTCTTCCATTTTCTCTATTGGCTCTCTTTCTGCTTCTTCCTCTACTGTGTCTTCTTCTCCATGTTCCTCTATTGTGTCTTTATCTGCCTCTTCCTCTACTGACTCTTTGTTTTCCTCTTCCTCTACTGACTCTTTGCTTTCCTCTTCCTCTACAGACTCTCTATTTTCCTCTTCCTCTACTGACTCTTTGTTTTCCTCTTCCTCTACTGACTCTTTTCTGGCCTCTTCCTCTACTGATTCTCTTTCTTCTATTGACTCTGTTTTGGCCTCTTCCTCTGCCCCTTCCTCTAATGATTCCCTTTTTGCCTCTTCCATTACCAACTCTTTTCCTTCTTTCCCTGTTGACTCTTTTTGGTCTTCTTTTACTGTTTCTTTTTGGTCTTCAGAATGCTGCTGCTCCTCTTCCTCTGCTGATTCCTTTTCTTCCTCTAATGAGTCTTCTTCCTTTACTGACTCTTTTTCTTCATCCCCAATTGACTTTCTTTCCTCTTCTTCTATTAAGGCATCATTTTCCTCTACTGAGTTTTTTTCTTCCTCAAGTGACTCTTTTTCTTCCTCTACTGACTCTTTTTCTTCCTCTTCCTCTATTGACTCTTTTTCATCCTCTTCCTCTATAGACTCTTTTTCTTCCTCTTCCTCTAATGATTCTTTTTCTTCCTCTTCCTCTATTAACTCGTTTTCTTCCTCTTCCTCTATGGGCTGTTTTTGTTCCTTTTTCTCCTTTGATTGTTTCTGTTTATTTGGATGTTGCTGATTTTTTTCAGAAAGATCCTGAACTTCTTTTATGTTTGATTCTCTTTTTTCATCTGAATGCTTTTGAACCTCACTCTGTTCTGCATGCAGTTGAACCTCATTTTTGCATGCCTCACTGTCAGTTTCTGAATGCTGACCTTCACTTCCTTTCTCTGAATGTTCCTGAACCACGCTGTCACATTTCTTTTGATCCTCACCAACACCTTCCTTACACTCTTCATTATTTACATGAACAGAATCAACTTTTTTAAGTTCGGTCTCAGCATCACTTTTAAGTGAAGATGAAATGTTCTGAACTGTAAATGAAGTTTCAGTTTCTGTAAGTTTTGAAGAGTCTGTAGAATTCCCATGTGTACTATTTTCATCATCATTCAGGTGGGATGATTCCTCATTTGTGTTTCCATCTTGATCTTCCTGTGACTGAGTCTCGGATACACCCCTTCTGCTCCGAGTTCTGCGACTTGTCCGCCCATTTGCAGCTGGTGCAGAGGTTTCTACTTGGTCAATGACCTTTCTTCTTTTAGAACTTCTGGGGAAACACTGAGGTGATGCACCATTAGTTTTCTTTGAATGAACTACAGGTGTGCTATCAGATTTTTTTCTCTTGCATCCTTTAATCTTAGAAGGCTTATGTTGTGATTTCTCTGATGCCACACTCACACCTGAGCTATTACTCTCTCTCCGTCCACGTTTCCTTGTAGTAGAGGGAGATGCAACACGGCTTCTAACGCTTCTGGGACTGGAATCTGTACTTCCACCTCGATTTCTTTTGCCTCTACCTCTTGACGATACACTTTTAGTAGATTCATTAGCAGTAGCAGCAGGTAAGCGGCCTCTTCCACGTCCTCTGGTACTAGTTCTTTGAGGTGTGTCTGGTGTAGCAGCACTTCGACGAGTTTTTCTTGGAGGCGACTCCCGTGTGGACTGCGGACTGGCGTGTCTGAGATTCCTCCTTTTTCCACGCCCAGTCCCAGGTGGAGTTACTGATGCAGCACTGGATGTGGGAGAGACCTCTAACCTCCCTCGCTTCCTGGTCGTCATTTTTTCCTCAGTAACCTCATCTGCAAGTGCAAGTACAGTTCAGTAAAATATTAAAATACAATACATAATACTTACATGTACATTTTGTTACTATTTCCCACACTGAAATGGGTGGAATATGATTAATCAAATAGTAATTAAACTACTGGCCATTTCCTCATCTGGCAATGAGAACCTAAAAAGCAATATTCATAACATAGATTAAAAATGGATTTTTCCTTTACAATTAGAAGTCTCTAGTGCCTTGTGAACCCTTCCCAGAGAGAATGAATACGATGATTACTGAGGGGGGTGACCCATAACCTGGAATAACGAGGTAAAGGAAGTGGTAAGGGAGAAAAAGTTAGCATATGAGAGGAAGTGATATAAGGTGATATAAGCAGAAGTGATATAAGGAGGGAGGAGTATGTGGAGAGAAAAAGAGAGGTTAAGAGAGTGGTGAGGTAGTCTAAGGGAGAGCAAATGAGAGAGTGGTTGAGGTTCTGTCAACAAATTTTGTTGATAATAAGAAAACTTTTTGGAGTAAGATTAATAAGTTGAGAAAGAATAATAGACAAATGGGCTTGGCAGTTAAAAATAGAAGAAGGGAGTTATCAGATGGGGAGCTGGAGGTATTGGGAAGTTGGCAGGAATATTTTTTGAGGAGCTCTGAAATGTTGATGAAGAAAAAGAGGCAGTAATTTCATGCACTGAAAAGGAGGTACGAATCCTGTTTTGTTTAGATATTTTCAGTAACTTATTTATATTCCTATTATTTACTGGTTTTCCATTTATACACCTCAATCATATTCTCCAAAATTATATGCAATTCCGGAGAGCAAATGCAGTGCCTTCAGTCTATCTTTGTAGGGAAAGCTTCTGGTACACAGGATCAACTTCGCATGTTCATTCTGTGATAGGAGACCAGAACTGAGCAGCATAATCTACTGTAAATGAGACATTACCAAGAATGAATGAATGTGTGTGTGTACTCACCTAACTGTGGTTGCAAGGGTTGAGTCACAGCTCCAGCCCCTCCACTTCACTGGTCGCTATTAGGTCACTCTCCCTGTTCCATGAGCTTCCAATTCTTTTTTGGCATTTGGGTTGATAAATATCTATATTACAGCCTCTCCTCACTTAATGACAGAGTTCCATTCCTAAGACCATGTCAGTAAATGAATTTGTTGCTAAGTGAGGAGCATACTATAATGGAAGTGGGTTAGTGTCAACCATCTTTGATACTTTAATGTCACTTTTGCACCATTTATACATTTCTGGTATACAGTGGACCCCCGCATACCGATGGCATCACATAACGATTAATCCGCATACCGCTTGCTTTAATCGCAAAAATTTTGCCTCGCATACCGCTTAAAAACCCCCTCACCGATTTTCGTCCGAGACGCGTCCAATGCGCGCCCTCAGCCAGCCTCACATGTGCCGCCGGTGGCATTGTTTACCAGCCAGCCTCCGCGGTAACATCCAAGCATACAATCGGAATATTTCGTATTATTACAGTGTTTTCGGTGCTTTTTCTGGAAAATAAGTGACCATGGGCCCCAAGAAAGCTTCTAGTGCCAACCCTACAGCAATAAGGGTGAGAATTACAATAGAGATGAAGAAAAAGATCATTGATAAGTATGAAAGTGGAGTGCGTGTCTCCGAGCTGGCCAAGTTGTATAATAAACCCCAATCAACCATCGCTACTATTGGTGGTACAGCTGCTGCTGCTGCTGCACTGTCAGCTGCTGCTGCTGCTGCACTGTCAGCTGCTGCTGCTGCTGCTGTAGCATCGTCTGCTGCTGCTGCTGCTGCTGTAGCATCATCTGCTGCTGCTGTAACATCGTCTGTTGCTGCTGTAGCATCGTCTGTTGCTGCTGTACCACCGTCAGCTGCTGCTGCTGCTGTAGCATCGTCTGCTGCTGCTGCTGCTGTAGCATCGTCTGCTGCTGCTGTAGCATCGTCTGCTGCTGCTGTAGCATCATCTGCTGCTGCTGTAGCATCGTCTGTTGCTGCTGTACCACCGTCAGCTGCTGCTGCTGCTGTAGCATCGTCTGCTGCTGCTGTAGCATCGTCTGCTGCTGCTGCTGCTGTAGCATCGTCTGCTGCTGCTGTAGCATCGTCTGTTGCTGCTGTAGCATCGTCTGCTGCTGCTGTAGCATCGTCTGTTGCTGCTGTACCACCGTCAGCTGCTGCTGCTGCTGTAGTATCGTCTGCTGCTGCTGTAGCATCGTCTGCTGCTGCTGCTGCTGCTGTAGCATCGTCTGCTGCTGCTGTAACATCGTCTGCTGCTGCTGTAGCATCGTCTGTTGCTGCTGTACCACCGTCAGTTGCTGCTGCTGCTGCTGCTGTAGCACCGTTGTTGGTGTGGCTTATTGAGAATACCAAGAAACAATTAACCCCAGAGGATTTGCCACCCAGGATAACCCAAAAAAGTCAGTGTCATCGAAGACTGTCTAACTTATTTCCATTGGGGTCCTTAATCTTGTCTCCCAGGATGCGACCCACACCAGTCGACTAACACCCAGGTGAACAGGGAAAAATGCCTGGAACTAGTGCTCATATTGGTGAATTTAAAGCCAGCAAAGGTTGGTTTGAGAGATTTAAGAATCGTAGTGGCATACACAGTGTGATAAGGCATGTTCTGGAAGAAAATGCCAAACAGGACCTACAGTACTCAGGAGGAAAAGGCACTCCCAGGACACAGTGTCTCATCAGTCATTGCTGCATCTTCAATAAAGGTAAGTGTCATTTATTCTTCATTTAGTAGACTAGTACATGCACAATATATACTGTGCATGTACTACTCTACTATTGTGCATGTATCCTTCTCTTTGTGTGTAGGAAAATGTATATTTCATGTGGTAAAATTTTTTTTTTCATACTTTTGGGTGTCTTGCACGGATTAATTTGATTTCCATTATTTCTTATGGGGAAAATTCATTCGCATACCGATTATTTCGCATAACAATGACCCCTCTTGCACGGATTAAAATCGGTATGCGGGGGTCCACTGTATTTTTAAATGTTTATACAGCAGTGTTCTGTATATTGTAATAAACAGAATAGAGGAAATCAGCTCTAATATACATTATTTAGGTATGCATACTGGTAAGAGAGCCCGTTGTAAGTCCAAGTCATCTGTTGGTAAACGAGTACGTCACTAAGTGAGGAGAGAGTGTACAGTGGAACCTCAAGTTTCAGCCGCCCCAAGTTTCGGCCATTTTGAGTTTCGGTTACTTTTTTTAGCTAAATTTTGTCTTGAGTTTCGAAGAGTGCCTTGAGTTTCGGCTGCCGTACCACACCTGTACACACCCACACAAAGCATCCCATGCATGCGTTGCAAGTCAGTCTGGCTTTGTTTCTCCTCGAGTGAACATTACCCTGTGCTTTCATCCAGACATTTCACAATACTCCATTTTTTTTGTGCTTGTTGATTAAGTGCAACTGCTACATAATTAACCATGGGCCCAAAGAAACTTCCTAGTGCCAGCCCTTTGGTAAAGAAAGTGAGAAACACAATAGAATTGAAGAAAGAACTCGTAGCAAGGTACCAAAGTGGAGGAGGAAGAGAGAGGGGAGAATGTGCCTTCTTCAGACATTCTACAAAATTTATGATACTAAAGTAAAAGGAGCCAATAAAGGCTATAGTGCCAGCCAGCGATAGTGTAGCATTAACAGTGTAGCAAGTAAGTTAAGTGATTAAGCGATAGAAAAAGGGCATGAAACTAACTCCTCCAATGTTATTAGAGGTATATACAGGTCTCCCTCAACATTCACATTTTCCACTTCAACGGGCTTCGAACATTCGCAAACTCCCAGCCGCCCAATCATATTTAAAATACCGTATGTCATTACATATCTTAGGAATTGTGGTGGTGGCAGAGTTTGTTTGGAGATAGGACAAGATAGTCCTTCAATATGACACTAATATCAACTCTATGGCTTATTTATCTATCACTATTTATCTAATATGACATAATAAACAATATTAACAACATAGAAACATGACAAATACTTTAGAATGAATAAAATACGTCATTATGTCACGAGTGTTGTTGTGGTGTTGTTGATGGGTGTATAAGGGCCACTGAAACATAAGCCGTACATAGGGGTGGTGGAGGCAGCATCAGAGGCAGTAGAGACTAGAGACGGCGGTGTACCTTTGATATACCTTTGAAGAATTTCGAGAGTACAGTGGACCCCCGCATAACGATTACCTCCGAATGCGACCAATTATGTAAGTGTATTTATGTAAGTGCGTTTGTACGTGTATGTTTGGGGGTCTGAAATGGACTAATCTACTTCACAATATTTCTTATGGGAACAAATTCGGTCAGTACTGGCACCTGAACACACTTATGGAGTGAAAAAATATCGTTAACCGGGGGTCCACTGTATATCTACTCTCTGAGCCCGGCTCCAAGAACATTGGAGGAGTTAGGTTCCTGCTGTCCTTTTTCTATCGATTAATCGCTTAACTTACTTGCTACACTGTTAATGCTACACTTTATCGCTGGCTGGTGCTATAACCTTTATCGACTTATGCTGCTGTAGTATCGTACATATCGTAGAATCACTGAATAAGGCATATTCTCCCCTCTCTCTTCCTCCTCCACTTTGGTACTCTGCTACGAGTTCTTTCTTGAATTCTGTAGTTTTTCTCACCTTCTTTACCAAAGGGCTGGCACTAGTGCAATATTTTACGATGTTTTCATGTGTTTTATGATTGTTCATGGTTCAATAGGTTCAGGAAGCAGTACTGTATTATATTTCCCTACAATATATTGGGGCACCAAACATTAACGATTTTTTCAACATTTGCGAGGTTCTTGATCCCCTAACCCCCGCAAATGTTGAGGGAGACCCGTAGGGCCACTGACAACACTGCCACTGCCACCACCACTATACGGCTTATGCTGTCAGTGGGCCCTGATGACCCAACAACACCGCCACCACTCATGATATACGTAATGACATATTTTATTCATTCTAGAGTATATATCATGTTTCAATGTTATTAATATTGTTTATGTCATATTAAATCAATTGTGATAGATAAATAAGCCGTAGAGTTGATATTAGCATCATATTGAAGGAGTATCTTGGCCTGTCTCCAAACTCTCCTCCTCCCTGTCTTCTATAAGCCAACAAGAGTCTTCAATAAAGGTATGTTATGTTATATTTATTTATATCTATTTCTCATTATTTTCTGTATGCAAAACTATTTTTATTCTTTAAAAAATTAATTTTTGGTGAATATTTTTGGGTGTCTGGAATGGATTAATTGGATTTGCATTATTTCTAATGGGAAATATTGCTTTGACTTTCGAACAATTTGAGTTTCAGCAGAGCTTCTGGAACAGATTACAGCCAAAACTCAAGGTTCCATTGTATTTACTTTCTTAAGTGCCACTGTTCTTTTTTCCATCAATTCTTTTATTTGTCCACATTAACTGCATCCGACATTTTTCCAACCACATCGTCAACCTATCCCAAGTATCCTTTAACTTCTCTGCGGTATCTTGCTTCAGAAATTATTTGGTGGCCCCTTTTGTAAACTTACTTGTGCCACTATTTAAATTGCTCAATTTATTTATGTTGAGTATGAACAACAGAGAGCAAATACTGACTCCTGTGGAAAGCAACTGGTAAAAGGTCCACATTCTCATTTTTCCTCATTTTTGGAAACTCTTTGTAGCCTGTCAATCTGCCATGTCTTGATGAATGATATAACTTCTCCAATAAGATATACTGTACAGTGGAATCTCTACTTACAAGTGCATCCACGTGCAAGTTTTTCCAGATACGAACAGTCGCTTGGTCAATTTTTTGCTTCCAGAAGCGAGCAAAATTTCCAGATGCGAGTGGGCCTCAAGGGAGGTTCCTTGATGCTGGTGAGGGGCTCTTGCTCTTGATCTAGGGAAATGAATCTCAGTTATTTGTTACACTATCTTATTGAAACTTGGGCAATGTATGATGGAAAGATGCTTCTTAGCATACACCAAACATGAAAGAAATTGGCCCATTAGCCATTAGCCTCCCATTAGTGGTATATTTTCGTATGGTTTTTATGGCTGTATTCTAGTTTTTTTGGTCTCACTTGATAGAATGGAAGATATACTACAGAAATAGATATGATTTTGGTTGGTTTCATGACGAAAAGTACCTTGAAATTGAGCTCAAAGTATCAGAAATGTTTGACTCTTTGGTGATGTTCAAGAGTAAACAAATGACGTCACTGTCCAATACCTGTTCGACTGGCACTGCCCCTCAACCTTCACATATTGGAAAGCTCTTCAACACACTAGCAAAAGTGGGAGCAGCCATCATGTGGTAGCAACGCCAGGCAACATGAAGCAGCAGTGGCAGACATCATGAAGCAGCAGTGGCAGACATCACAAGGTAGCAGTGGCAGACAACATGAAGAAGCAGTGGCAGACATCATGAGGTAGTGGCAGACAACATGAAGACAACATGAGGCAGCAGTGGCAGACAACATGAGGTAACACTGGCAGACATCATGAGGTAGTGGCAGATAACATGAGGCAGCAGTGGCAGACATGAGGTAACAGTGGCAGACAACATGAAGTAGCAGTGGCACATATTATGAAGTAGCAGTGGCATACAATATGAAACAATAGTGCCAAAGTGTAGCAATTATAAGTCACTCTGACTTTTTTGGGTTATCCTAGGTTCTCTACACATGAAATCAGGAGCAGGAATGGCCACTGTGGTGGCCCTATAAACCCTAACAACAACAATGGCCGCTGTCACCACCACTAGCCACATACGTAATGACATGTATTTTATTCATTCTAGTGCATATATCATGTTTCTATGTTATTAATATTGTTTATTATGTCAAATTACCTGATTTGTGATAGATAAATAAGCTGTACAGCTGATATTAGGGAAATTATTGAAGTATTTTCCCATGCCTGGAATTCCACTGGAACGAATTAATTCCATTTCAATTAATTTAAATGATGAAAACTGGCTCTGCAAACGAGGAAATCCAGATGCGAGCAAGGTCATGGAACAGATTAAACTCATAAGTAGAGGTTCCACTGTACTGTTATTTTCCTCATTAATCACAGGTAAGAAACTTTATCAAAGACCCTTACAAATTTAGCACTTACTGTGATTATAACAACAATAACTACAACTATAATAATAATAATAATCATAACACTAGTACAGTGGAACCTTGGTTTTCGATTGCCTGGTTTTCGTTGAATTCAGTTTTCGACAACTTTTTTCGTAAAAATTTTGTCCCAGTTCTCATTCATCACGTTGGTTTTCGTCGGTCCGCCGTACCAAACGTGCCCACCTGCCCGTGCCGACACAAAGCATCCCATGCATTCTGAGTAAGTCTGGCTTTGTTTCTTGTCGAGTGAGCATTACCCTGCACATTCATCCGAAACATTTCGTAATAATCCATTGCTCTTTGTGCTTGTTTATTGAGTGTGACTGCTAAATAAACCACCATGGGGCCAAAGAAAGTTACGAGTGCCAGCCTTCTGATAAAGAAGATGAGAAACATGATAAAATTCAAGAAAGAACTCATAGCAAAGTACAAAAGTGGCATATGTGTGGTCGATCTCGCCAGGATGTACAGGAAGTCCTCATCAATGATCAGTTCCATCCTGGCAAAGAAAAAAGAAATCAAGGACTCTCATGTTGCGAAAGGCATAAATGTGCTAACAAAACAGAGATTACAAACAATCAAAGATGTTGAGAAGTTGTTGTTGGTGTGGATCAACGAAAAACAGTTAGCAAAAGATAGTACTACTGTGGAAGTGATAATTTGCAAAAAGGCAAGGCAGCTGCATGAGGATCTCGTAGAGAAAATGCCCGGAACAAGTGCTACTGTTAGTGAATTTAAGGCCAGCAAAGGATGGTTCGACAAATTCAAGAAGCAATCTGACATACACAGCGTGTTAAGACATGGTGAGGCTGCAAGTTCAGACAAATGTGTGGCCGAAGAATTCGTTGATGAATTCAAGGAGTATGTAGAGGCTGAAGGACTCCTCCCCCAACAAGTCTTCAATTGTGATGAAACAGGCTTCTTTTGGAAGAAAATGCCAAAGAGGACCTACATCATGCAGGAGGAAAAGACACTGCCAGGAAACAAGCCTATGAAGGATAGGCTAACTCTTTTGTTCTGTGGTAATGCTAGTGGGGATTTCAAAGTGAAGTTTTTATTGGTATATCACTCTGAAAATCCCTGAGTGTTCAAGAAAAACAATGTCATCAAGAGTAAATTGTGTGTTATGTGGAAGGCTAACAATAAGGCATGGGTGACGAGGCAAATTTTCATTGAGTGGGTCAATGAAGTATTTGGCCTGAGTGTGAAGAAATACCTCCAGAAAAATAAATTGCCACTCAAGTGCCTCCTGGTAATGGACAAAGCTCCTGCTCATCCTCCAGACTTGGAAGAGCAATTCTTTGGAGGAGTTTAGTTTCATCACAGTGAAGTTCTTGCCCCCTAATACCACTCCTCTCATCCAGCCCATGGACCAGCACGTCATTTCAAACTTCAAAAAACTCTACACCAAAGCAATGTTTCAAAGGTGCTTTGAAGTGACCTCAGACACTGAATCAACTCTAAGAGAGTTCTGGAGGAATCACTTCAATATCCTCAACTGCATAAGCCTTATACATAAGGCTTGGTAGGGAGTGACTCCCAGGATGATGAACTCTGCTTGGAGAAAATTGTGGCCAGAATGTGTCCAAGAGAAGGATTTTGAAGGGTTTGAGGCTGACCCTGACAACCCTATGCCTGTTGTGGAATCTACTGTGGCTTTGGGGAAGTCCATGGGGTTGGATGTGAGTGGCCAGGATGTGGAAGAGTTGGTGGACGACAACAGGGAAGAGCTAACCACTGAAGAGCTGCAACACCTTTAGCTGGAACAGCAACAGATCGCAGCTGAGGAAACTGCTTCAGAGGAGGAGGAAGAGAGAGGTTAGAATGTGCCTTCTTCAGTGATTAACCCTTTCAGGGTCCGTGCCGTAGATTTACGGCTTTACGTTCAGGGTCCAAGCTGTAGATCTACGCCATAAGCTCAGCTCACTCTGATAAGCTGTGAGCAGTAAATTTGGGCCTAGATATGAGAGAATACATCTATGTGGTATGTGTGCACCACATAAAACAAATCCTGCAGCACAGTGCATAATGAGAGGAAAAAAAACTGAGACCGTAATTTTCGATTACAACAGCAACTTTGCAGTTTTTTTGTATGTTTTTTTATAGTTGTATTTGCGATTTCTTGGTCTCATTAGATAGAATGGAAGATATATTACAGAAATAGAGATGATTTTGATTGGTTTTAGTACTGAAAATGACTTGAAACTGAGCTCAAAGTAGCAGAAATGTTAAATTTTTACTGATGTTCAAGAGTAAACAAATGACCTCACACATCTAATACACGCCAGCTGGTGGGTCTAATATACGTTCAAAAATGTGCTGATTTTATTTATACAATTTTTACAATATTGAATTACAAAAACCTTCTTTTTTTTGGTTTGAATAAAAATTAAATTATGTGAATTAAAAATCAAAAAAAAATTAAATTTTTTAAAAGCCGGGAAAACAAAACAAAAGGAAAAGAGGAAATGTTGTTTAGTGCCGGGGAATGCCGCATTGTTTTTTTTGGACCCTTTTTTTAAAATTGGAATTTTTTGAACTTTGCAAAAAATTTGGCCCAAAATTCCAAATTTTCCAATCCAAATTTTGTATTTTTGAAGCATTTGATTTGGCAATTTCTTGTGCTCAGTAGATAGAATAGAATTTAATACTATGAAATAGCTAAGAATTTGGTGGGAACGGGAATAAGGAAATTTGGGGGGGGGGGGCCCCAAAAAAGGGAGTCCAAGTCAGAAAAATTTCACGAGGGCGTAAATATCGCTGGCACAAAAAATTCGCAAAAAGCATAATTTCGTCAATTTTCCATAAAATTTCGTATTTTTTTTGTTTTACCCCCTTTCGGGAAAAAGATTCTCACCATTTCCCAAAAGAAAAAATAAAAAAATTTAAATTTTTTTGAAAGTTCTTGGACACGGGTTGTGCATTTTAAAATTTGGCCCTGGCCCCCTGAAAGCTTAAGGACAATTGTGCAAATGGGGTGAGTTGAAAAAGTTTTTTTTGGGAGAAATATCACCCTAACAAACGGGTTGCAAGCCATTCTGCAACATTTTCAATGACAATGCCTTGTCCTATTTTAGACAAATCTTAAGAGACGCCAAAAACAGCCCTTTCCGGGAACAGTTTTTTTTGTCCCGACAGGGGCCCAAAGGCCAGTAAAAGACAAAGAAGGGAAGAAACCCCCAGATAGGGACTTGATACCTAAAACCTTTAAGGGAAAGGGGGTTTTTTCCAAAAAAAATTTCCCCCCCCCCAAACAAAAAAAAACCTCCCCTCCCTCCTCCCCCCCCTGGGGGGCTTTTCCTTCCAAAAAAATTTAAAAAAAAAAACCAACCAAAAAATTTTTTTTAAAAAAAAATTAACCTTAAAAAAAACCCTTTTTTTGTTAAAATTTAAGGGGGTTCCCCTGGGAAGGGTTTTTGTTTCATCCCCCCCTTAACGTTTTTTCCGGAAAAAAAGTTAATTAAAAAAAAGGTTATTAAATGAATTTACCCCAAAAAAATTTAATTTTTTTTTAAAATTTTTCCCTGCAAAAAAAACCCCCAAAATTTTTTAAAAAAAAAATTTTTTTTCCCGGAAAAATTTAATTTTTCCCCCCGGAAGGTTTTAACCCAAAGGGTTTATTTTTAAGCAAATAATTTGTGAATGTTTTTTCCCCCAAAAATAAAAAAAAGGGAATTCCCCTTTTTTTGGGGAAATGCCAAAAAAGATGAAAAAAATTTTCCGGGAATCCTTTTCCCCCGGGGTACTTGGCCTTTTTGGGGATTTTTTTAAAACAGTTATATTGTGAACCCACTACATTTTTAAATTTAAAACCACCTTTTTGGGTTAAACACCAAAAATGAGAACATTCCGGGATTTTTCCCTTTCCCCTTTTTTTGGTTTTTTCCGCCCCTTTTACACCCTGGGAACAAGATTTAAACCCCAATTTGGTGTTTAAATTTTTCCCTTATGACCTTTTTAACTTTTTGGGTTACCTGGGGGGAAATCCTTGGGGTTTTTGACCCGGGAACCAAATTTAAGGCCCCAAAATAAAAAAGAAAAACCAACAACTTTTTTGGGTTTACCGGGGAAAACCCCGGGAAGTTTTTGGAACCAATGCATAAAAAGGAAGAAAGCAGCAGCTGACGGGTGCAGCAGCACAGAAAGCTGACAGTGCAGCAGCAGCAGCAGCTGTACCCCCAAAATAATGAGGGGGTTAAATTTGGGGTTTATTATAAAACCCCGGGCCCACTCGGAGACATGCATTCCACTTTCATACTTATCAATGATTTTTTTCTTCTTTCCCTTTGTAATTCCTCACCCTTATTGCTGTGGGGTTTTGGCACTAAAAACTTTTTTTGGGGGCCCAAATGGCACTTATTTTCCAGAAAAAGCACCGAAAACACTGAAAATTAATACAAAATATTCCGTTTTGAATGCTTGGATTTTTACCGGGGAGGCTTCTGGAAAACCCAATCCCAAACCGGCGGAAAAAGTGAGCTTGGCTCAGGCCGCTTTTTTGGACCGTCCCCCACAAAAATCGTAAGGGGGTTTTTTTAACCCGGTATGTAGGAAAAAATTTTTGCAATTAAAGTAAGCGGTATGCAAAATAATCCTATGTGTTTGCCATCGTTATGGGGGTCCACTGTACAATTTTTTCTTACGGGAAATATTTCCCTTCCCGTTTTCGTCAGACTTTCCCGGAATGAATTAAAAACAAAAACGGGGGTTTCCCCTGTAAAAAACTATTTTGAAAAGCCGGGGCCCCCGGGAGAACTTAATTTACTAGGGTATATTTTTACAATTCTGAACCTACAACCTTTTGCTACACCACAGAATAAAAATAGTATTTTTATGCAAATTGTTATTTTGGGGGGATATTAACAAAAATAATACCATTTTAGTTCAAAAAGCAACATCAAGGGAAAAGTTTAATGGTTACTATTTCATATTATTATTTCAATCAAAAAAAAAAAAGGGGTAAAACCCCCAAGGGCCTACAGCAATAACCATCACACTGAAAATTTGTCAATGTACTGGCTAAGGGGTAAGAAACCCGGCTAATTGCTGAAAAGGGCACATTTACTTTTCCCCCTGTGACTGGGTGATACAACAAAAGTAAACAAAGAAAGATACACCAGTTCCATTTCCCGCCAATTTAAAGGGGGTATAAGTTCTTTAGGTTTTGTTTCATTTTCCCAATTGCACAATATATAACTATAAACAGAACCCCGTTAATATTAAAAAATCTTAAGACCCATAATTTTTTTCAACCAAAAAAAGCGGGGGACCAAAATTCCTTTACTACCAAAAATTTTAAAAATTTTCTGCTCAAACCCTTCCCCCGGCCGGGTTGAACACCCCTTTCCCAAAGGGGTAGAAAATACCTATTTTATAATCTTATTGTGGGTAGCGTCTATGGCTAACCCGAGGCCCGGAGTTTTGAGAAATATGACCACGGGTTTTAATCCCCGGGCCCGGGGATTTGGTTTTTTTTTGCAATCGTGTCATTACGATTTCTTGAGTAATTATGCTGCTCTATTACCAGAAAATGTCATCATTAGAAACTCATGGTTACTTTTATATATATGAAAAAAGAGTTCTCTTTATACTTTCCTTGATACTCTTTAACCCTTTGAGGGTCGACACGCCCTCTCCGAGACTCGTTCTCAGGGTCGGCCAAATTTAAAAAAAAAAAATTTCTTATGAAAAGATAGAGAATCTTTTCCCGATCATAATGACACCAAAAGTATGAAATTTGATTGAAAACTTATGGATTTATGCTCTCATGAAGTTAGCAGTCTCAGCGATGTTTATGCATCGGCGATTTTGCCCACTTTGAGCCCCATTTTCGGCCAATTCCACTATACTAGTCGACAAAAAATGTGAATATTTCGCTAGAACTCCATTTTTTCTATCGAATGAGTGCAAGAAACCACCCATTTACCAATTTCAACTATCCAGTACAGTGGTCAAAATTTAGCAATTTTGCCAATTTCACACAAATTTCAAAAGATCCCAATTTCCGAATGGGCCCGAATAAACAAGAAAGACATTCCTGGCACTAAAATGACTTTCCTCTGTTCATTAGTCACGTCTCAAGGCCCCTCTTACATTCTTTTGCTTCCCACTTTGAATTTTTTTTTCTCACAAAAAATAGAAGATTTACTGTTATGCAGACTACTGCATTAGTGTAAAAAATGGTATAAAAATATTGGCGCACTTGTAAAAGAATATTAGACTCACCAGTTGACGTGTATTGGACGCTTGGCATGATTTGTTTACTTTTGAACTTTGGTAAAAATCAAACATTTCTGCTACTTTGAGCTAAATTTTTCAAGGTACTTTTCATTGTAAAACCAGTCAAAATCATCTCAATTTCTGTAATATGTCTTCCATTCTATAAAATGAGATCAAGAAAACTAGAATACAACAAAAAATACCATATGAAATACAGTCTAAAGTCGTTTGTTTTATTCCAAAAAAAATGGTCAAAGTTTTTTTTTCTCATTATGCACTGTGTGCTGCAGGATTTTTTATACTGTGAAACTGACCACATAGACCCATTCTTTCAAATCCCACTAGATTTGAGGGCGCTAGAATTTAGGGGGTACTAGTACGTCAAAAACCCTGGTTGTAAGCGTACTAGTAGGGCCCGAAACCCTCAAAGGGTTAATTTGTATTACTAAACTGAAATGCATCTTTCCTATCATCAATCAATGAGGATAAGACTGAGGGCCCAATCTGCACTCTCTAGAAAAATTTAGAATTAGGGGGGATATGACTGGTGTGTAAATGGAAAACAGGAATAAAGAGAATGTAAATGTGCTAAAATATCTAACCAAGACAGGACTTGCAGCAATAGTTTAAAGCTGGAAAATTTAGATTCAGAAGAATTTTGGGAAAGCACTGGTTTGGTAACAGAGATGGGGACAGTGGAACAAACTCCAGAGTAGCGTCACTGAAGTTAAAAGCGTTGTGCATTTCTAAAAATTAGGTTAGACTGATACTACATGAGTGGGTGGGGGTGGTGTGAGTTGGACCTGACTAACTTGTGCTGGTAGGTCTGATGCTGTGCTCCTTCCTTTTTAAATGTATCTGACTTGGACCAGTAGGTGACTTGGACCTGCCTAGAATGGACCAGTAGGCCTGCTGCAGTGCTCCTTCCTTTTTATGTTTTAACTTTACATTAAAATTTGCAGATGCAGTTTAATAGAGACAAATACAAAGTTCTAAATGTTGACGGGAAAATAACCATGCCACATATAAACTAAATAATGTAATCTTAATTTTATGGACTGCAAAAAAGATTTAGGAGTCCTGGTTAGCGTAATCTGAAACCAAGACAACAGTGCATAAGTGTTTGCAATAAAGCTAACAGAACCCTTTGGGCTTCATATCAAGAAGCGTAAATAATAGGAGTCCCAGGTTTGTTCTTCAACTCTATATAACTTTGGTTGGGCCTCATTTAGATTATGCTGCACAGTTTTGGTCCCGTATTACAGAATGGATACAAATGCTCTGGAAAACATACAAAGGAGGATGACAAAGTTGATCCCATGTATCAGAAATCTTCCCTATGAGGATAGACTGAGGGCCCTGAATCTGCACTCTCTCGAAAGGCATAGAATTAGGGGGGATATGAGTAAGGGTTAAATGGAAGACAGGAATAAATAAAGGGGACATTAAAAAAGTACTGAGGGTGTCGAACCAGGTGTAGCGTCTGATATGTGGAAGATGGCTGATGTAGTTCCTATTTTTAAAACAGGGGACAAGTCGTTACCGTCAAATTACCGCCCAATAAGCCTGACCTCAATTGTGGGCAAGTTGCTAGAGTCAATTATAGCTGAGATTATAAGAAGCCACTCGATAAGCATAGCTTGTTTAAATTTGATACTCAGCATGGATTCACAAGAGGCCGGTTTTGGGTCTAACTAATTATTAACTTTCTTCAGTAAAGCTTTTGAGCTGTTGACCACGATAAAGAATTTGATATTGTTTACTTAGATTTTAGTAAGGCATTTGATAGAGTTCCGCACCAAAGACTGTTGAAGAAAGTAGCACTCATGGCATTGGGGGGAGGGTGCTCTTGTGGATCGGTTTCATGGCTCACAGACAGGAAGCAGAGAGTGTCCATAAATGGGGTTAAATCCGAGTGGGGACAGTAACAAGTGGCGTTCCACAGGGATCAGTCTTGGGCCCGTTGTTGTTTATAATATATATCAATGATCTTGATGAAGGAATTGCTAGTGATATGAGCAAATTCGCCGATGACACGAAGATAGGTAGGATAATTGATTCAAACGTAGATGTTAGGGAACTTCAGGAGGATTTAGACAAACTCTACTCTTGGGCAAAAAGTGGCAGATGCAGTCAATTAGATAAAATGCAAGGTTCTGAAGCTCGGGAGTGTCCCTAACCTAGCACTTATAAGTTAAATAATGTAGAACTTAGCCATACAGATTGCGAAAAGGACTTGGGGGTTATGGTAAGCAGCAACCTTAAACCAAGACAGCAATCCTAAGCGTACGTAATAAGGGAAATAGATTACTGGGATTTATATCAAAAGTGTAAGCAACAGAAGTCCAGAGGTCATACTGCAGCTTTATACATCATTATAAGGCCTCACCTAGATTATGCAGCTCAATTCTGGTCTCCATATTACAGAATGGACATAAATTCGTTAGAAAACATTCAGCGTAGGATGACTAAATTAATACATAGCATTAGAAATCTTCCTTATGAAGAAAGATTGAAGACTCTTAAGTTACATTCACTTGTTAGACGAAGAATGAGGGGAGACCTGATCGAAGTGTATAAGTGGAAGATAGGTATTGATAAGGGGGATATTGACAAGGTCTTGAGGATATCTCTCCAAGAGAGAACCTGCAGTAATGGATTTAAGTTGGATAAGTTTGGATTTGGAAAGGACATAGGAAAGTATTGGTTTGGAAATAGGGTAGTTGATGAGTGGAACAGTCTACCTAGTTGGGTTATTGAGGCTAGGACTTTGGGTAGTTTCAAATTTAGGTTGGATAAGTACATGAGTGGGAGGGTTGAGACACTTATGCAGCATATGGGAATCTTTATTCAGGAAACGTTTCGCCACACAGTGGCTTCATCAGTCCAATACCAAGAGGAAGGCGTAAGGAGAGGAGGAGAATGAGGTAATCAGTCCCTCAACCTGGAGTCGATGTGTCCAGGTTGAGGGACTGATTAACTCATTCTCCTCCTCTCCTTACGCCTTCCTCTTGGTATTGGACTGATGAAGCCACTGTGTGGCGAAACGTTTCCTGAATAAAGATTCCCATATGCTGCATAAGTGTCTCAATCTTCAACTTGTCGGTTTTTCAAACCATTCATCACACACACATGAGTGGGAGGGGTTGGATTTGAGTGGGACTTGCACATCGGAGCTTGTTTCTTGATTGGCATTGAAAATTGGGTTGGGTAAATGTTTTGTTAGTGGGATGAATTGTAAAGGACCTGCCTAGTATGGGCCAACAGGCCTGCTGCAGTGTTCCTCCTTTCTTATGTTCTTAAATAATGTGCTGAAAATATCTAGCCTAGACAGGACTCATAGCAATGGTTTTAAGTTGGAAAAATTCAGATTCAGGAAGCATATAGGAAAGCACTGGTTTGGTAATAGAGTTGTGAATGAGTGGAACAAACTCCCAAGTACAGTTATAGAGGCTAAAACGTGTAGTTTTAAAAATAGGTTAGATAAATACGTGAATGGGTGTGGGTGGGTGTGCGTTGGACCTGAGTAGCTTGTGCTACTAGGTCAGTTGCCGTGTTCCTTCTTTAAGTGAATGTGACCTGACCTGACTAGGTTGGGGCATTGGCTTAAGCCAGTAGGAGACTTGGACCTACCTCGCATGGGCCAGTAGGCCTGCTGCAATGTTCATTCTTTATGTTCTATGTTCTTAAATTAAAATTTTTACTTCTTTATATGCTGTACAAAGATCATGTAAAGAAACACTGTTAGACACAAAAGAAAATCATTAGTATGCAAAGGTACACAAAAGTACAGTCATCATACAAAAATAAGTATATTTAGGCACAGGTACAATAAGCAGTGTAAATTACCAAGGATAACACAAAAAAAGTCAAAGTGCATAGTGAAAATAACTTGACTTTTTTTTGGGTTATCCTAGGTAATTTACACTATGTAAGATCATTGTACTTATGCGTACCTTTGCCTAAATATGCTTGCTTAATTAATTCTGACACTCCAGTATCATGGTTCAAATTTCCCTATTTCCTTATTTTACACAAGACTTTTCAGCATCATGAAATATATTATTTCAATTATGTTCATTTTCTACTGTGGGGTTTACATACATTAAAATATACCTGGTCGCAAGCGAACGAATTTATTTATTTATGGGGAAGCAGCGAGCTTTGTTTGGAATTAGCTCGCGCGCGCGCGGTGTGACGTCACCACCGACGCTCATCCCGCGCAATTCCAGCAATAAAACAAAGAATACAACTGTCCTTGCTTGTAGTTCTTATGCTGCTAGGTTAATTTTTATTTTTAATGTAATGTCGTTAATACCGTCATTTCTTAGCTGCGCTGCGGGAGGCGGCGCTTGTGACTGGTATTTTTTTTTTTTTGTGGAAACAATCTGCATCAAGCTGGAACTTGTCACGGTTATCAGAATTACTTTAAATAGAATGTCAAGATATACTCGAGACAGAGAAGACAACAACATGAAAGAGATGGCAAAAATCGGTTTACAAAATTAAAAAGGGAAGTCTGCGTGGGGAAGGAAAGGAAGTGTTGGCGCAGACGCGCGCGCGCGCCATTGGCGTCAGCTCCTCCCGTCCACTTCCCGCCATTTTACGGTCCTCGTTACCTCACTAACAACCAGATAATTAACCCACTAAGAGCGTGACGATGCTACCCTTAGCATCAAGCTGAAACGCCTGAATCACTTCCCGTCTGCGTAAGAGGTCGATTAACGCCATCAAAAAGAGGAAGAGGCAGCCATGGTTGTTGGGGGGGGAAGGGTGAATACGCTGGTGATGCAGCCTCCCACTGTCTTCCCTTACAGACAATGTCCTTCCCAGTGCTTCTTCTACTGCCCCAGTCCTCCAGGATCTTTGTCACATCATGCACCATCGGTCCTGACTCAACTTACCGGGGTTTTTTCTAGTTTTCCTGCGGGTCGTCATGTTGATTGTCGACGTTGTTGTTGTTGGGATTAAAGGTTATGACGGTCCCAGTGCCGTATGAACCTCACCACCACCACCACCACCACCACCCAGACCAGCCAACTGTAACGCTACACTTTATATATATTTTTTCCTTGACCCAGTGGAAGGCACACTTAAGGATTAAGATGTTGTGGAAGGTCAAAGTCTGCGTGCTCAACCAAGTGCGGGAGGGACAGACATCTCACCTCCAACAATGGACCCATATAGGATAGTCGAAGTTAGAGTGGAACCGGAGGTAACTAGACCAGGGCCAGGAATGATAAATTTATTTATTTATTTATTTATTTATTTGAACATGATACAGAGAAGTACAAGGAATACAATTTTTAAAGTGCAGCATGCCAAAGCCCCTTGTATGCAGAGCATTATGGGCTGGCTTAAAATTAACTTAAGATTAACTAAGCAATGATATATTCAGTGGTACAAAAATTATTGTAAAACAGATAACAATTTAGTACAAATGAGTATTACAAAGACAAGTCATATGGTCATTTACTGTGTTGCTGTGTAATCAGTAGAATGGAGTATTCTGTTAGGTAATGAAGTTAAATAGTAACAAAGTTTGATTGGGTCACAGGTTGACATTATGAGATACAATAATGAGATACATATATGAGATACAATTTATGAGATACAATTATTCAGTATTTATTTAGTTGTGGGTGAGTAAGTGATTTTTGAGAAGAGACTTGAATTTATAAAGACAGTGTTTCTTTTATATTCACAGGTAATGAATTCCAGATTTTAGGGCCTTTTATGTGCATTGAGTTTTTGCATAGCGTGAGATGGACACGAGGAACATCAAAGAGTGATCTGTGCTTTGTGTTATGGTCATGTGTTCTGTTGAGGTTGGCAAGGAGATGTTTGAGGGGAGGGTTTATGTCAGAGTTAAGTGTTCTATGTATGTAGTAAGTGCAGTAATAAGTATGGATGTTTTGTATTGTGAGTAGGTTTAGAGTTTTGAATATTGGTGGAGTGTGTTGTCTGTAGTGGGAATTTGTTATCATTCTGACTGCAGCCTTTTGTTGGGTGATTAGTGGTCTGAGATGGTTTATTGTTGTTGAGCCCCATGCACAAATTCCATAGGTGAGATAGGGGTAAATAAGTGAGTGATACAGGGCCAGGTGGGCTGACTGTGGAACATAGTACCGTATCTTCGATAGCAAATGAGAGTAAGTTTATTCAGTTATACAGTTACATAGATTATCATACATAGCAACATATGTGTAGAAACCTAGGATAACCCAAAAATAGTCATACAGAGTGACTTATTTCCATTGGGGTCCTTTATTTCCACAAAGTATTGTTTACGATCGATTAAGGAAAAGGCGACATTATTGACATGCTTTATAAAAAGCTCCTGGTTACCTGGAGTTTACCTGGAGAGAGTTTCGGGGGTCAACGCCCCCGCGGCCCGGTCTGCGACCAGGCCTCCTGGTGGATCAGCGCCTGATCAACCAGGCTGTTGCTGCTGGCTGCACGCAAACCAACGTACGAGCCACAGCCCGGCTGATCAGGAACTGACTTTAGGTGCTTGTCCAGTGCCAGCTTGAAGACTGCCAGGGGTCTGTTGGTAATCCCCCTTATGTGTGCTGGGAGGCAGTTGAACAGTCTCGGGCCCCTGACACTTATTGTATGGTCTCTTAACGTGCTAGTGACACCCCTGCTTTTCATTGGGGGGATGGTGCATCGTCTGCCAAGTCTTTTGCTTTCGTAGTGAGTGATTTTCGTGTGCAAGTTCGGTACTAGTCCCTCTAGGATTTTCCAGGTGTATATAATCATGTATCTCTCCCTCCTGCGTTCCAGGGAATACAGGTTTAGAAACCTCAAGCGCTCCCAGTAATTGAGGTGTTTTATCTCCGTTATGCGCGCCGTGAAAGTTCTCTGTACATTTTCTAGGTCGGCAATTTCACCTGCCTTGAAAGGTGCTGTTAGAGTGCAGCAATATTCCAGCCTAGATAGAACAAGTGACCTGAAGAGTGTCATCATGGGCTTGGCCTCCCTAGTTTTGAAGGTTCTCATTATCCATCCTGTCATTTTTCTAGCAGATGCGATTGATACAATGTTATGGTCCTTGAAGGTGAGATCCTCCGACATAATCACTCCCAGGTCTTTGACGTTGGTGTTTCGCTCTATTTCGTGGCCAGAATTTGTTTTGTACTCTGATGAAGATTTAATTTCCTCATGTTTATGTAGAACATTTTGGGCTAAAGCAAGGATTATAGGTAAATTTGTTTAGGTACAATTTTACAGTGTTGGTGTCCCCGTAGCTCGATCAGTAGCACACTCAGCTCACACACTGAGGTCCGGAGTACAAGGTATACAGTCCTACCTGACAGCAATGACACAGAAAGCCGCTTGCTATTCAGAGCATTTCTGGCAAATTAGGTAAATTTTGCCCCCATGATGTGACCCACACTAGACGACTAGCACTCAGGTACTATTTTGCTAATGGGTGAACATCTACATCAGGTGTCTTATAGAAGCACATTCTAATGTTTTCGAGCCGTACCGGGGATCGAATCTCGGACCTCAGTGTGTGAGTTGAATGGACTAGCAACCGAGCTACAGGAATGACAGTGCTGTATAACCCTGGTGGTTTAGCGCTTAGTTTTTATCATAATAATACTCCCGAAGGAATGTTAGAGAATGTACAAGTGGAATACCGTTTACAGCATTATGAAGGAGTCAGCCCTTTGGCAAGGGCCCGGTGAGTTTTATTTGTATAAGTGAACTACCGTATATGGCCCTATTTTCTTCCATTTAAATGGGATATCGTTTGCAGCCCTATGGCGGGGGCAGTCCTGTGGCAAGACCTGCTTCAAGAGGTGGCGTCAGTCCACTGTGTACTGTACAATACAAATAAAAGTTTATTTAAACATGATACATTGTTTATACATAAATGGATGACACTTGAGTGCATGTTGAAAGCGCATAGTTATGCAGAACATTTTGGGTAAGTTTATCTCAAACTCAATAATCCATCTACTTTCCCCACCCAAAGCTCGTAGGAAAGAGCATAGGTTTTGTTAAGCAAGTATCAGTGGCCCGGTGGCCTGGTGGCTAAAGCTCCCGCTTCACACACGGAGGGCCCGGGTTCGATTCCCGGCGGGTGGAAACATTTCGACACGTTTCCTTACACCTGTTGTCCTGTTCACCTAGCAGCAAATAGGTACCTGGGTGTTAGTCGACTGGTGTGGGTCGCATCCTGGGGGACAAGATTAAGGACCCCAATGGAAATAAGTTAGACAGTCCTCGATGACGCACTGACTCTCTTGGGTTATCCTGGGTGGCTAACCCCCCGGGGTTAAAAATCCGAACGAAATCTTATCTTAGTGTTGTTTCTCTGATATCTGCGGGTGGGTATTCTCGCTGGTATGAGGCTCTAGACTGCAGAGTCTAGACGAAACAACTCGGTTCCACTGGAGCCATCCTAAGCGCTTGAGACACAGCCCTAACTCCTGAGTGACTCCAGGAATTAACTAATTGCCTTTCAGGTAAAGAGCTGAGGAAGTGGTGAAATGCGAAGAATAGCGCCAGATAGGTGAATCTTCAGACCAGTGCCGGATTTACCTATAGCCTTGGCTGTGTGTGTGGTGTGTGTGACTCAACAATCAATATTTGCACCAATAACTCATTACAGTTGTGACCGGGTGTGGAAGTGTGAATTGCTCATTACTCTATAATTTGTTCATGATTGTAGCCAAAGTATAAACGTAAGTAACCATTCTACAGAATTCATTACCTTTGTAACTTGTGAGCTCATTACCTTTGTACCTAGTTCAGCTATCAAAACTTTGGGGGCCCAGTCCCTGGACCCATTACGTACCTCTGTAATCTGTAAATACCTTTGTAACTTGTCATGATTGTGACCAGACTTACCTGGAGTTCATTACCTTTGTAAATTGTGAGTTCATTACCTTTGTAAATTGTGAGTTCATTACCTTTGTAAATTGTGAGTTCATTACCTCTGTAACTTGCTCAGCTATCAAAACTTTGGAGTCCAGTCCCTGGACCAATTATGTACCTCTGTAATCTTTTGACTACCGCCCACAGGATGGGTATGGGGTGCATAATAAACATATTAAACTAACTAAAACTGGCTGAAGCCTAGGGCCTCAAAATCTACGAGGCCTCCGGCCAAGGTATAAAATATTTTTGACACTTAGTTTAGTTAGTTAGTTTAATATGTTTATTATGCACCCAATACCCATCCTGTGGGCGGTAGTCAAAAGATTGCAGAGGTAACATTGTATCAATTGTATCTGCTAGAAAAATGACAGGATGGATAATGAGAACCTTTAAAACTAGAGATGCCAAGCCCATGATGACACTCTTCAGGTCGCTTGTTCTATCTAGGCTGGAATATTGCTGCACGCTAACAACACCTTTCAAGGCAGGTGAAATTGCTGGCCTAGAAAATGTACAGAGAACCTTCACAGCGCGCATAACGGAGATAAAACACCTCAATTACTGGGAACGCTTGAAGTTCCTGAACCTGTACTCCCTGGAACGCAGGCGGGAGAGATACATGCAAAAGACTCGGCAGACGATGCAACATCCCTCCAATGAAAAGCAAGGGTGTCACTAGCACGTTAAGAGACAACACAGTAAGTGTCAGGGGCCCAAGACTGTTCAACTGCCTCCCAGCATACATAAGGGGGATTACCAATAGACCCCTGGCTGTCTTCAAGCAGGCACTGGACAAGCACCTAAAGTCGGTACCTGACCAGCCGGGCTGTGGCTCGTATATTGGATTGCGTGTAGCCAGCAGTAACAGCCTGGTTGATCAGGCCCTGATCCACCATGATGCCTGGTCACAGACCGGGCCGCGGGGGCGTTGACCCCCGGAACTCTCTCCAGGTAAACTCCAGGTACATAATGGGTCCAGGGACTGGGCCCCAAAGTTTTGATAGCTGAACAAGGTACAAAGGTAATGAATCATGCAAGTAAGTAAATTTACTTACTTACGTTTATACATGGCTACAATCATGAACAAATTATAGAGTAATGAGCAACTCACACGTCCACACCCGTTCACAACCGTAATGAGTTATTGGTGCAAATATTAATTGTTAGGTCACCCACACTATCATGTGTCTTTCTTACACATGATGTCAAAGCACTGTAGTCTCCAAACAACCTTTCGGTAATGTTCCTTGCACTCCATTTCAGAATAATGCTGTCTTAACCGATAACTCGACACTAACATTGATTTCTGTATTGATTTTGTCCGTTCACGAAAGCCGTGAAAGAACAAAATGAAAGAACTGGAATATGAAAGAATTGGAATTTGTGTTTATGTTTCATTTTTGGACCCGTGTACTACGTCATATTTACAAGGTCAGTAAAGACATTAAAAAATTAAAACTCTCACTGAGTACTTGTGCATGTTTGTACAGTACACTTCAGGATTTTTTAAGCAAAATTAGAAAAGATTTTGATGAGTTTGAGCAACAAGCAAAACAAATTAATGTACAATTGCTATGGATCCCATCACACATTGGATTACTCCTTCATGATAAAGTTGATAAGTTAGCCAAGAAGAGTATCCAGAAGGAGAACGTAGAATATAACTTTGGTATAACTGTGTCTAACATTAGGAATAATATTAGGAGAGAAGTAAATAATGAAGATGATTGTTATAGGAATGCAGTTAGAAGCCTGAGTAGATCTATAACCCACTATGATAACATGAACGTAGATAAGTATGTTTATGGAGCAACTTGCAGTGTGAACAGACTGACTGATGTTGTAGTGGCCAGGCTTAGGCTTGGTTACAGTACTTCTGGTAGTTTGGGAGACACACAGATGATGATCAAACTAAATGTAAATTATGTGATCAGGCATATGGTCACTCTCTTGAACACTATGTGCTTAATTGTCCACTTATTGAGGAATACAGAGACAGACAGTATAATAACCTATGTGACATGTCAAGATATCTTATTAATGAAAATAAGATACCAGATATACTAAGCAAATTTCCTAAATTTGCTTGTAACAGATAAGTGAACTATAGATATGTAGATATAAATCCATATGTATTCCTGTTAACCCTTTGGGGCCTAGTTCCTAGGCCTTTTGTGTATCCACATGCTCTCGCGCTACCGTCCACAGGATGGATATGGGGTGCACAATAAACTAGCCACTTCGGTGGCAAAATCTAAATCTAATCTCTAAGCAAAAGACATCTTGGTAAATGTTAGCTACAGAACTGTCATAAGGAGACAAATAATAAGGAAACGGCAAGGAAATGACGGAAGTGCACCTGGTCCTGATGCCTTATCTCTTCAAGAGATAAGCTTAGGATAAATCTTTTATTTTTATACTAGCTGCACTTGAAGCCAATTTAAGAAGAGCTACTGTCTACAGTGATGTTGCACAAATGTTTTCCTTTCTTGCTAAATCTGATAACATCCAAGCAAGAAATTCAGTAAGGTGTTGAACTGTTGATGGAAACATACTCAGAAGATGTTGACTTGAAACTCACTGATGAACTTTTGCACTTTCATTTGTACATGAGACAAAGCCATAGGCCTACAGAAGAGCAGCTACTGTCTCATAAAGACCTTATGAAATTATATACAAGGGAAAAATCAGATGGCCTCTCCCAATGTGGAAGCAATCTTAGTTATTTTTCAGCTCAGTGATCACTAACTGCTCGGGAAAGAGGTCTTTTTTCTAGTCTCAAAAGAATTAAAAATGGATTAAGGGCCACAATGTTTCAAGAGAGGTTGTCCGCAATGAACATTCTGTATATTGAAAGTGACAAATTTAGAAAAACAAAACTTGATGAACTTTTGGATGATTTTGCTCTGAGGAAGGATAAAAAAAAAATTTCAGTCTTAATGTATTTGATGACTGTAGTTTCTTTACTTCTTCACATGTATTTAATATATATATATATAGATCAGTGTTTGTATATATATTATATATATATATATATATATATATATATATATATATATATATATATATATATATATATATATATATATATATATATGTCGTGCCGAATAGGCAGAACTGCGATCTTGGCTTAAATAGCAACGTTCATCTTGCCATATAGGACAAGCGAAAATTGTGTATGCAATAATTTCGCCAAAATCATCTGAACCTAAAGAAAAAAATATATTTCACTGTGTTTGTTTAGTATTAAATAATTGTAAACAAATCTAAAATATATTTTGTTGGGTTAGGCTAAAATAAATTGCGCTTGTTGTAATAAGGTTAGGTAAGTTTTCTAAGATTCTTTTGGAGCAAAATTAAAAATTTTTACATTAACATCAATGAAAAAAATATATCTTTAAAGGTATAAGAGAAAATTTTTTAAAGAAAGGACTTAATTTAAAGGAGTTTTGCAATTGACCAGTTTTACATATTCGGCACGCCCTATATATAAAATTTTTTTATTATATATATTATTTTTAAATTATTATATATTATATATATATATAAAAAAATAAAAATTAAAAAATTTTTTTAAAAAATTTTGTTTTTAAAAATTTTAAAAACATAAAAAATTTTAATTTTAAAAATTTTTCCTCTTTTTTTTCAAAATTTTTTAAAACAAATTTTTTGGTTAATCCCAAAAGTTTTTTAAAGGGTAAATTTTAAAAATTTTTTTACTTTTTTTAGGTTATTGGTATTTCAATTTAACCATCCTTAATTTTTTTAGGGTTTTCCTTGGGTTTTACCTTTTCCCCTTAAAATTTTTAAAATTGGTTTAAAGGAAAAGGATGGGTAAGGATAAAAAATTTTGGGAAAAGGGTGGGAGGGGGGAGAGGGGGTAGGATATAAAAGGTAAGTGGACACAACCATTTTGGGTGTTTTTTTAAAAATTGTACGTGAAAATGATAAGATATTCTTTAAGAGGTTTAAAAACTAACCCATCAGAGTAAACATAAAAAATAACAAAAAAGTACATGATCTGAATTGGTAGTAATGATACCAAGTTGCAATTGTTTTTTTTTTTTTTTTTTTTTTTTTTTTTTTTTTTTTTTTTTTTTTTTTTTTTTTTTTTTTTCGCGATTGCAAAAGGGGTTTATTTATGCGAAAATGAAGGGCCCAATAATTTTCGGCCCAGTTTTAGAATTCCGTGCCCAAATGGCTTTTTTAAAAGGATGGTGTCCAACCAAATAGCATAATTTTTACGTTTGGTTTGTTATATAAAAATTTCCCCCATAATTGGGGGGGCGATGATGTACTCAGTATACAAAAGAAGGTTCTGGTGTTCCCCAATTTTTTTCTTCATCAGGGAGGTTGCCAATATTAGGGGTTTCGAGGGTAATCACCTTTATGTATAAAACGACAGCCCCGGGGGGAGATTCCATTCTTTAGTCCTGGGGAGAAAGGGTATTGATTTTTTAACCCGGGGTTTATTTACCACTTTATAGGTTTTTCTCTATCTGGAAATTTATTTTCTTGTTTTGTATAGAGTTGTTTTTTTTTTAGGGACTAAAGGCTTTCATTTATGGCAGAAAATATTTTTGTTGTAGGGTGAAAAAATCCCCATTTTTACTTTTGTCTCTCCCCGGTATGGGTAATGAAGCGAAGAGCTATTTGGCCCCTTTTGCAACCGTAAGCATATTTGTTTTTTTTGTTAAAGGGACTTTGGGGAAAACAAGGTTTTGGGAGTATAGGTCTTATTAACTTTTTATACAGTTTTTTTTGGGACTGTTGGGGGGGCTTAAATTGAATGATAGGGGGACTCAAAGGACCGGTTTTGGGCTATGTTGACCTTTTTTGTTACTTTGAATTTTGGGGTGGAGCAGCCTGCTATTTCGAAACCCCAAAATCTTGTTAGGGTTTTAATGGCTACGGTGTACCTCTGGGGGAAGTACCCCCCTTTATCTTAAATTTGTTGATGCAAAACACCCAAATCGTGCTAACAAAGACCTTGCCCAGGATTTTTCGAAATTTTCCCCACTTTTTTTCCCCAATGGGATTTTTCGGGGGAATTTTCAATATTCATTTTTTCTATGACTCTCTCATACTTGTTTTTTCCCTTGTTACCGGGGGTTGAAAACAGAATAAAAATCTTTCTGAAAAATGTTTCACAATCAAATCATAAACCCGGTTTGAGGAAGGGTCTTCACATAAATTTTGAACAAAAAGGGGGAACTGAGACAAAAAACCTTGGGGGAACACCAGCCGGGGTTAAAAAAAAGGCTCAGTCAAACCTACCATAAAGGTGGGAATGTTTTTTTTTGGGAGTTAAAAAATTATATATTCCCGGGGGAAAGCCCAGTTATGGTTGGTAGGCCCCAATTTTTTTTTTGGGAAATATAAGGCCATCAGGCCAAAAAAGCTACCAAAAGCTTTATGAATATCTCTGGGGGAAATTTAAGGGCAAGACCCCCCCTGATGTTTTAGACTTGCTACAGTATCGAAAAATAACTTTTTATTGCATGATTGGTCCCCCAAAGTGTTCTAAACCCAAAATTGTTTTTCAAAAAAAGTGATTAAACTCCAATTAGTATTTTCAATACTGTTAAAAAATGACCTTCTCAAAAATTTTTTCCCAGTGATTTTCAAGTAAAGATATAGATCTATAGTTCCCGGGTTTTGGGTGAATGTTTTTTTTGGGCTTCCCTTTGAAAGATCACCTAGCAGTCTTAAAAACCCGGGAAAATGTCCGAGGCAAAAATTGGGAAATTAAAGATATTTACCAAAGACTTTTTTTACAATTTCGGGGGAAGGGAATTTTATTTTTTCATTGTTATTCCCAGAGAGGCCAGGGGGCTCTTATTAGCCATTTTTTCCAAAACCTGACTCATCTTTTAGTAATGTTTTTAGGTCTAGTAAGCGGGGGGGTTTATTTTTAAAGATTTTGGGGAATTTACGATGGAAGGTATTTGGTTGTAGATCATCCAAGTTCTGTCTCCCCATTCATTTCCCCAACTGTTAAAAAATTATTGTTTAAATTTGACGACGGTTTATTGTGGGAGAGAATTTTCTCCCCATACATCCCCCCAAAAATTAGCCTGGCCCCGTGGATCATCAAGTTTATTTTAAACCCTTTTTCCCTTCATCCTCATCGGTGAAGGAAATGAATTAGGTTTTTTGGGAAACCCCTTGGCTTTGCCCCTAAAAGTTGTCGGATCTTACCCCCAAAAATTTTGCGGGTTCACGTTTATATTTAAATTAGTTTGAAGAATTTAGCTTTTTCCCATAATTTCCCGTTTGTAAAATTGACTAATCAATTTAAATTAATTTTCTTCCCTTTAAAGCGGTGAAAGTGACTGCGGGTTTGGTTTGTCGCGTTTAAAAGATGCCTTGGGACTTTTCTGTTTGGGATAATTTTTTAAAACCCTGTTCAAATTTTTCCCTGGGAAGGTTTTTTTATTTTTTGTTAATCTTTGGGAAGCTAATTGAAAAAGTTGCATTAGTAGCTTCAATTATTCGATTATGCAGGGGCCTGATTGCATCATCAATTTCTTGGAAGGGAGATTTTTTCCAAAGACAAATTTTTCGTCACCCAGAAATGCCCTGAAAAGGGGGCAAAACCTAGGGTGTTTTAAAATGGGGGGTTTTGGAGGTCCCGGTATTCCCAAATGGAGAATTTTTATTGTATTTTTAACTGGGATATGGTCAAATCCTAAAGTTTCCACCAGGAGAAAATACGACAGTGGAAAAAGTCACAGTTTTTGTTTTGTCAGTACTATATCGGTGTCCCTGGAAAGAGGGGCCAATGTACAATTTTAAAAATGGGCCTTGAAATGAAAGTTTCTAGCTTTTCCCCCGATATTAAAGAGTTGGGTTTTTTCCCTTTTAAATCACCCCGTGGAAATTTTCGCTCCACGGTTTAAGAGGGCAGGGGGATGGGGCATTAAAAACTCCCGCTAGAATTTTTGGAATATTCTATGTAGAGGTTTTTTTGGGGCCCTTTTTATTTTTTTCGGGGGGAAAATATCCAGTTTCTTTTTAAATAGTTTTTCCATGAAGTTGTCATTTCTATTGCAAGAAAAGTTATCTTCATCAAAATGAATATTTTTAAAGTTAAAGCCAAAATTAAACTAAGATGGGGACACCACTAAAATTTGGGCCTTCGATTTCCCACAGTAGAGTAAAAACCCCGTAATTTAATATGTTTTAAAACTCTTTTCAGCTGTCTCGTTCAAAAGTATAACAAACGGGGTTGTAATTAAGGGAGTTCCAAAATTCAAGGGAAAGGGAACGGTTATTTAAAAAAATTGTTGAAATTAAGTTGGAAAAAATTTTAATCCCCTTATTTCTTGCACTTCGCTCGTGTCTGCGGTCTGAACGCCTGCAAGTAATGTCAGTGTCCCTATCCACATATCCCTGCTGGCCCCCGTCAAGGGGGG
>NC_069442.1:15829356-15841151 GCF_026875155.1 Cherax quadricarinatus
CATTACCTTGTACCTAGTTCAGCCATCAAAACTTTGGAGCCCGGTCCCTGGACCCATTGTGTACCTCTGTAATCTGTAAATACCTTTGTAACTTGTCATGATTGTGACTAGACCTACCTGGAGTTCATTACCTTTGTAAATTGTGAGTTCATTACCTTTGTAAATTGTGAATTCATTACCTCTGTAACTTGCTCAGCTATCAAAACTTTGAGGCCCAGTCCCTGGACCCATTATGTACCTCTGTAATCTTTTGACTACCGCCCACAGGATGGGTATGGGGTGCATAATAAACATATTAAACTAACTACCGGATGGTCAAAATGCCTTGTGTTAACTCGCCAAAGCGAAGTTGCCGAAAAGGAAGATAGGAAAGTCAGAAGGATAGCAATGTATGTAGTGTGTTAAGTGTGTGGGCCAGTGTTGATGTTTGGGTGAGAGGAGGATGGGGATGAGAGGGGTGAACAAGCAAGCAAGTCACCGCCTTACCCTCTTGATGGGATGGGGCTCGAAGTGACTGCAAGCAAGTTTCCTCTCAGCTCTGGCGAAGAATTACTCAGGATAACCCAAGAAAAATCTCGAGCAACAGTGTTCAGAGTTGCTCAGCTGAAGAGCAGGAACGACGACGTCTTCTCTCCACGGTGGCTGGGCTGCTTCTCCCCTTTAGAGGAGAAATTGTGAACTGTGGCTTCAATGAGTTTTGTTTAAAACAGTCTTCTATCTTTCTTTAGAGAGGGTGGAGGGTTGGGAGGGGCCTAACAAGTGGAATAGCGTAGGGAATTTTTTTTTTTTATCTAAATCCGGCACTGGTTCAGTCGTGGAAACAGAGCCAGGGGTTAGCCTAGCAGCCGAGCACTTTATGGTGAAGGGTAACAGCCTTCGGGCTGGGGACAGATGGTAGGCGCTGAAGTTCATGAGTTAAATCTTATTTGAAATGATCCATTCAAGCCACTCCACCAGGGCAGATAGAGTGACTTGAGTTTCTTGTGAGGCGGCAGCTTTGTAGGTCTGGAGTGGCTTGGGCGGCGGTGATTGGAGGATCTGCTGGAATGATCATACCTCCTATACTGGGGAGGATTTTTAGCATGTATATAACAAATTCTAACCACACAATAGAACGAAAAACTAATGTAAAGGACCTGGGAGTGATAATGTCAGAGGATCCCATCTTCAAAAACCATAGCAATATATCTACCTCATCTGCTAGAAAAATGATAATGGATAATGAGAACCTTTAAAACTAGGGACGCCAAATCGCTTGTTCTCTCTAGGCTGGAATACTGCTGTACATTAACTGCCCCCTCAAGGCAGGTGAAACTGCTGACCTGGAGAATATGCAAAGAATTTTCATGGCACACATAAGTACGGTAAAGCACCTAAATTACTGGGAATGGTTGAAGTCCCTTGATTTATATTCCCTGGAATGCAGGCGAGAAAGACACATGATAATATACGCTTGGAAAATCCTAGAGGGACAGTACCAAACTTGCACACAAAAATCACTCCTTACGAAAGCAAAAGACTCGGAAGTAAGTAAGTTTATTCAGGTTAACACAAATACAGTTCCGTAGATTATCATACATAGCAGCATATGTGTAAAGAACCTAGGAAACCCAAAAAAGTCAGACAGGGTGACTTATTTCCATTGGGGTCCTTTTACCTTGTTGTTATAATATAAAGGATATAATGTCTTATTATTACACTATAAAGGAGATATACTAGGAATAAGGGAAGATTACATGTGTGTTATCTAAAAAAAAATAAAAATAATTCTCCTGCCTTTCTGTCGCTACATTCATTAGGTACTTTTTGGCTCTCTTCTTGAACTGGTTCATTCTATGACTCGCTTTGACATGTGCAGGCAATCTGTTCCATTCCTTTACTGCTGTACAATAAAAGGTGTTTGAAGCCTGGCCACTGACTGTGGGTACTACAAAGTTGTGCTCTCTCCCCCTAGTACATACTATGATTGCTCCGGTTCCCAGTCTTGACAAAATTAGCAGCAAGATATTCTGGACACTGTTAGTGAGCAATTTTATAAACTTGATTTAACTTCAGTTGTTTTACTCCGTCTTCAACATTCAGCATATCCAATTGTTGTAACTCATCCTGGCCTACATGTTTTCTCGGACCCAGGTCCAGGATGAATCTTACCATTTTGTTCTGGGTGATCTGCAGTCTCTCTTTCAGTTTTTTGTCATGAAGAGTAAGCGTAGGGTCCTGTGAGCGTCAGTAGGTGCACAGTGTTTGTTTGTAGAGGAGCTTCAGTTTGGCATTCGCTTTCTTTGCTAAACTGTTCCCTATCAATTCTCCTGACAAGCATGGGTCAAAAGGGATTCCCAGATATTTTACTGAGGAAACTGAAGTGATGGGTTCCCCATTACTTACCCTTCTCAGTTTATGTTTCGTGCCGAAGTGTATGGCTTCAGTTTTCCCGAGGTGTTTACCTGGAGTTTACCTGGAGAGAGTTCCGGGGGTCAACGCCCCCGCGGCCCGGTCTGTGACCAGGCCTCCTGGTGGATCAGAGCCTGATCAACCAAGCTGTTACTGCTGGCTGCACGCAATCCAACGTACGAGCCACAGCCCGGCTGGTCAGGTACCGACTTTAGGTGCTTGTCCAGTGCCTGCTTGAAGACAGCCAGGGGTCTATTGGTAATCCCCCTTATGTATGCTGGGAGGCAGTTGAACAGTCTTGGACCCCTGACACTTACTGTGTTGTCTCTTAACGTGCTAATGACACCCCTGCTTTTCATTGGGGGGATGTTGCATCGTTTGCCGAGTCTTTTGCTTTAGTAGGGAGTGATTTTCGTGTGCAAGTTTGGTATTAGTCCCTCTAGGATTTTCCAGGTGTATATAATCAAGTATCTCTCCCGCCTGCGTTCCAGGGAGTACAGGTTCAGGAACTTCAAGCGTTCCCAGTAATTGAGGTGTTTTATCTCCGTTATGCGCGTCGTGAAGGTTCTCTGTACAATTTCTAGGTCAGCAATTTCATCTGCCTTGAAAGGTGCTGTTAGTGTGCAGCAATATTCCAGCCTGGATAGAACAAGCGACCTGAATAGTGTCATCATGGGCTTGACATCCCTAGTTTTGAAGGTTTTCATTATCCATCCTGTCATTTTTCTAGCAGATGCGATTGATACACTGTTAATGTCCTAGAAGGTGAGATCCTCCGACATGATCACTCCCAGGTCTTTGACGTTGGTTTTTCGCTCTATTTTGTGGCCGGAATTTGTTTTGTACTCTGATGAAGTTTTAATTTCCTCATGTTTACCATATCGGAGTAATTGAAATTTCTCATCGTTGAACTTCATATTGTTTTCTGCAGCCCACTGAAAGATTTGGTTGATGTCCGCCTGGAGCCTTGCAGTGTCTGCAATGGAAGACACTGTCATGCAGATTCGGGTGTCATCTGCAAAGGAAGACACGGTGCTGTGGCTGACATCCTTGTCTATGTCAGTTATGAGGATGAGAAACAAGATGGGAGCGAGTACTGTGCCTTGTGGAACAGAGATTTTCACCGTAGCTGCCTCAGACTTTACTCTGTTGACTACTACTCTGTGTTCTGTTTGTGAGAAAATTATAGATCCATCTACCAACTTTTCCTGTTATTCCTTTAGCACGCATTTTGTGCTCTATTACGCCATGGTCACACTTGTCGAAAGCTTTTGCAAAGTCTGTATATATTACATCTGTATTCTTTTTGTCTTCTAGTGCATCTAGGACCTTGTCGTAGTGATCTAGTAGTTGGGACAGACAGGAGCGACCTGCTCTAAACCCATGTTGCCCTGGGTTGTGTAATTGGTGGGTATCTAGATGGGTGGCGATCTTGCTTCTTAGGACCCTTTCAAAGATTTTTATGATATTGGATGTTAGTGCTATCGGTCTGTAGTTCTTTGCTATCGCTTTACTGCCCCCTTTGTGGAGTGGGGCTGTCTGTTGTTTTTAGCAACTGTGGGACGACCCCCGTGTCCATGCTCCCTCTCCATAGGATGGTAAAAGCTCGTGATAAGGGCTTCTTGCAGTTCTTGATGAACACGGAGTTCCATGAGTCTGGCCCTGGGGCAGAGTGCATGGGCATGTCATTTATCGTCTGTTCGAAGTCATTTGGCGCCAGGATAACATCAGATAGGCTTGTGTTTACCAAATTCTGTGGCTCTCTCATAAAAAAATTAATTTTGATCTTCGACTCTCAGTCTGGTTAGAGGCTTGCTAAAAACTGAGTCATGTAGGGACTTGAGTAGCTCACTCATTTCCTTGCTGTTATCTGTGTAGGACCCATCTTGTTTAAGTAGGGGCCCAATACTGGATGTTGTTCTCGACTTTGATTTGGCATAAGAAAAGAAATACTTTGGGTTTCTTTCGATTTCATTTATGGCTTTTAGTTCCTCCCGCGATTCCTGACTCCTATAAGATTCCTTTAGCTTAAGTTCGATGTTTGCTATTTCTCTGACCAGTGACTCCCTACGTATTTCAGATATATTGTCCTTTTTTAGCCGCTGTTATTCTTTTCCGTCGCCTGTAAAGGGAGCGCCTGTCTCTTTCTATTTTACATCTACTCCTCCTTTTTCTTAAAGGAATAAGCCTTGAGCATACATCGAGTGCCACAGAGTTAATCTGTTCTAGGCATAAGTTGGGGTCTGTTGCTTAGTCTATCTTCCCAGCTTATATCGTTTAGGACTTGGTTTACTTGGTCCCACTTTATGTTCTTGTTATTGAAGTTGAATTTGGTGAAGGCTCCCTTATGACTAATCTCATTTTGTCGGTCTGGGGCTCCGCGCATACATGTCTGAACCTCGATTATGTTGTTATCTGAGTATATTGTTTTTGATATGGTGACATTTCGTATCAGATCATCATTGTTAGTGAAGATGAGGTCTAATGTATTCTCCAGTCTAGTAGGCTCTATTATTTGCTGGTTTAAGTTGAATTTTGAGCAGAGATTTAAAAGCTCGTGTGTGTGTGTGTGAGTTCTCGTCAGATAGTTTGTTGAGATCGACACCATGCCTAACCCTTCTAGGGTAGGGTAGGTGCCTGAGCCTGAGCCTTTAGCTCATAAGACTGTCATTCCCATTAGCCCCCTTGGGGCGGGGATGGCAGACCAGAGAGGCCTAGCTTGTGTCTAGGCCTGTGGACAATTGGTCCCAAAGATGAGGAGGTACTTGTGCCTCCTCCCATGGGAGACTTAGGTCTCAGACACTCCCTAGAGAGGGAGCCAAGGCCGGGCCACCACTTGGAAAAGGCCCAGGCCGGGAGAATACCGGCGAATCTTTAATAATAATAAGATAGTTTGTTGTCTACTAACCATTTTGCTGTTACTAATACATTAGCTATATCTTGTGGGTCTTTACCTGACGCTAACAGAGCACTGTCATCTGCATACAGTTGGAGTTTGCACTTAACACTGTTGGACATATCATTAACACAACAAAGGAATAACAAGGGACCACCAATTGCTATCGGCAGGGGTTCTGATTCCGTTTTGTTGATTTTGACAATTTGTTTCCTGTTGCTAAAGTAGGACTTAGACCAGTCTACAGAACCTATGCCGATAGTTTGAAATTTCTTGCATAATATGTTGTGGTTGACAGTATCGAAGGCCTTTTGCAAGTCTAAAGTTACCATTCCTATGAGGTTCCCGATCGACATTCCATTTCTCATGTAATCCATCAGATTAATTAAGGAAGTGTCGGTTAAGTAAGAACTTGTAAAACCTGATTAATAACTATGGAGAAAGGTGTTGTAATTAAGGTACTTAACTACTTGACAGTACACCGTCCTCTCAAGAACTTTGGATATTACACTGAGTATACTAACAGGCCCATAGATGCTTACACCAGACCTACATTTTTCTTGAAGATAGGAGTAACTCTGGCCTCCTTGAACCCCCCGGTAAGGTATTAGTGGTGATGGACATATTTATTATGTGAACAATAGGGATTGACAATTCAGAGGCACCATATTTTAGGAACTTAGACGGGATGTTATCAGGGCCGGTGCTCTTAGCTGGGTTTAACCTGCTTAGTTCTTTTTGCACGAAGTCCCCTCAAGGAAGGTTCCTTGATGTTGGTGAGGGGCTCTTGATTTAGGGAATTGGATCTGTGCTCCAGTTCCCCGAATTAAGACTGAATGCCTTCCACATCCCCCCCCCCCAGGCGCTGTATAATCCTCCGGGTGTAGCGCTTTCCCTTTGATTATAATAATAATTTGCACGAAGTCATGAGATACACTTGCTAGTTGACGACTGTTTGGGGTTACCCCTTTATTGGTATAATATGTTTTAAACTTATCAGAGTCTGTGTTAAAGGCATTTGGTGCAACCGGTAGTTTACTTACTAGGGTTGAGGCGACAGATGTGTAGTAGGAATTAAAACAATTTGCCGCTTTAGTTGTTTCGTGGCATACCTCGTTATCGATATTTAGTGCTATGTTAGATCTATATCTACTGGTTTATGGCTATACCCCAACTGTTTTATTTGTTGCCAGAGCTTTCTGGGGTTATTCTTATACTCTTCATTTTTTGAGCAATAGTGCCTTGCCTTTGCTCCTTTTGTAAGTCTCTGGACTCTGTTCCTCACCCCCCAATGAAAAGCAGGGGCGCCACGAGTTCACTATGATACAACACAGTAAGTGTCAGGGGCCCAAAACCATTCAACTGCCTCCCAGTATTTATAAGGGGGATTACCAATAGACTCCTGGCTGTCTTTAAGGAGGCGCTGGACAGGCAGCTGATCAGCCGGGCTGTGGCTCTTATGTCGGTTTACGTGCAGCCAACAGTTGATCGAGGCCTGGTCTCACACCGGGTCACGGAGGCGCTGACCCTTGAAACCCTCTTCAGGTATGGTGCAGTCTTCAAGCTGGCACTGGACAAGCCGGGCTGTGGCTCGTACGTTGGTTTGCGTGCAGCCAGCAGCAACAGCCTGGTTGATCAGGCTCTGATCTACCAGGAGGCCTGGTCACAGACCGGGCCGCGGGGGCGTTGACCCCCGGAACTCTCTCCAGGTAAACTCCAGGTTAAAGCTAGGCAGGTCGCTGAGGCTAATGAGTTCGTTGACGGTAACTTTAAAGCTCCCAGGGAAATCAGAGTTGTGTATGTGGGCATAGATCATGCAATACATGATTTTGATGTGAGCGTTGTTTTGATGTGAGCGTTGTTTTGATGTGAGCGTTGTTTTGATGTGAGCGTTGTTTTGGATTGTTCGAACAGTGTTGACTGCACAGTATGGCTGAATAGTGCTCCGAGGATTTAGCGTTCTAGTGGCTGTCCTAAGATATTATTAGCGGTCATCGTACGTGAGTGAATCAGTGAACATACCTAGAAGAGTGTAACAACTTTCGAGAGTGTGAATAATGTGATAAGATCAAGAGTTAAAATTTAAATTTGAATGAATTGTGAGTGAGAGAGGGTAGCAGTCAGCTGATGAGGCTGCTGGTCGCAGTGTTGACAAAATATCCAATTGGGTTAACGGTGTGATCTGAAATATTAACAAATACAGATATTGGTGGGTTATAACAGCAGTGTAGTGATAAGGTTATAAACGAGTGATTAAGTTAATACTGAAAGTAAGAAAAAATTAGTCAATCCCCAGCTGTTGGTGTTGTGAATGTGGTTAATATCAGATTTGTTATGACCAATACTGTACTAAAGAAAAAAGAGTGAATACCAAGTCTTAAAAGAAAAATAAAATAAAAACGAATGCATGATAAAGTTCCTGAAGGAGTTACAAAAGTGAAGAGTTAATAGCAGCCAACCAGCAGGAACTTCCACTGTGCAGAGGACATCACTTGCCATGTGTGGTTAATTTTGGTTAGTGTCTAAAGTCTCAGTGCCTCGCCCTGCTGGTTGTATGCTATACCATCACTCTCTTCCTAACTTTCAGTGCCAGGAGATAGATAATGGTAACCCTGATAATGTTTAGTAAATTACCTAAATATCTTCAGAAGAGTTGTGTAGCCTAGTGAACCCCCCCCCCGTCTTTCTGAGCGACAAGCTAGTAAACAAGTACGCACATACAAACACACGTGTTCACCAGTAATTATTATTATAATAAATATTAGTATATATTAATAAGGAATTGAGTGAGAAATAATCCTATAATCTTCAAAAACGTAACGTAGCCTAGTGTGCAAAGATCTGGGCCGGGAGAGTACCGGTGAACCAAGAACAATAAAGATCCGGGCCGGGAGAGTACTGGTGAACCAAGAACAATAAAGATCCGGGCCGGGAGAGTACTGGTGAACCAAGAACAACAAAGATCCGGGCCGGGAGAGTACCGGTGAACCAAGAACAATGAAGATCCAGGCCAGGAGAGTACCGGTGAACCAAGAACAACAAAGATCCGGGCCGGGAGAGTACCAGTGAACCAAGAACAACAAAGATCCGGGCCGGGAGAGTACCGGTGAACCAAGAACAACAAAGATCCGGGCCGGGAGAGTACCAGTGAACCAAGAACAAAGATCCGGGCCGGGAGAGTACCGGTGAACCAAGAACAACAAAGATCCGGGCCGGGAGAGTACCGGTGAACCAAGAACAACAAAGATCCGGGCCAGGAGAGTACCGGTGAACCAAGAACAACAAAGATCCGGGCCGGGAGAGTACCGGTGAACCAAGAACAAATGATCCGGGCCGGGAGAGTACCGGTGAACCAAGAACAACAAAGATCCGGGCCGGGAGAGTACCGGTGAACCAAGAACAACAAAGATCCGGGCCGGGATAGTACCGGTGAACCAAGAACAACAAAGATCCGGGCCGGAGAAGTACCGGTGAACCAAGAACAACAAAGATCCGGGCCGGGAGAGTACGGTGAACCAAGAACACAAGAGTCCGGGCCGGGGAGAGTACCGGTGAACCAAGAACAACAAAGATCCGGGCCGGGAGAGTACCGGTGAACCAAGAACAACAAAGATCCGGGCCAGGAGAGTACCGGTGAACCAAGAACAACAAGATCCGGGCCGGGAGAGTACCGGTGAACCAAGAACAAAGATCCGGGCCGGGAGAGTACCGGTGAACCAAGAACAACAAAGATCCGGGCCGGGAGAGTACCGGTGAACCAAGAACAACAAAGATCCGGGCCGGGAGAGTACCGGTGAACCAAGAACAACAAAGATCCGGGCCGGGAGAGTACCGGTGAACCAAGAACAACAAGATCCGGGCCGGGAGAGTACTGGTGAACCAAGAACAACAAAGATCCGGGCCGGGAGAGTACCGGTGAACCAACAACAACAAAGATCCGGGCCGGGAGAGTACTGGTGAACCAAGAACAATAACAATAGTGTGTTAACGTGACCCCCCCTCTTTTTCAAAGAACAAGCTAGTAAACACACACACACACAAACACAAGTGTACACAGTAAATATTATATAGTATATATTAGTGTATATTAATAAGGAATTGATTGTGAAAAATTTTTATAATCTTCAAAAGAGTAGCGTAGCGTAGTGTGATATATGAACCCCTCCCCTTTTTTTTAAGACTAAGACAAAAGCGCGTGCGCAACCCCAACCCACCCACCCGCCCACACACACACACACACACACACACAACACCACACACACACACACACACACACACACACACACACACACACAACACACACACACACACAACACACCACACACACAACCCACACACAGGCAGAACTACAAAGGGATCTGGATAGGCTGCAGACCTGGTCCAGCAACTGGGCTCCTGGAGTTCAATCCCACCAAGTGCAAAGTTATGAGGATTGGGAAGGGCAAAGAATGACCGCAGACGGAGTACAGTCTAGGGGGCCAGAGACTACAAACATCACTCAAGGAAAAAGATCTTGGAGTGAGTATAACACCAGGCACATCTCCTGAAGCGCACATCAACCAAATAACTGCTGCAGCATATGGGCGCCTAGCAAACCTCAGAACAGCATTTCCGACATATTAAAAGGAATCGTTCAGGACCTGTACACTGTGTACGTTAGGACCATATTGGAGTATTGCGGCACCAGTTTGGAACCACACCTAGCCAAGCATGTAAAGAAACTAGGAGAAAGTGCAAAGGTTTGCAACAAGACTAGTCCCAGAGTTAAGAGGTATGTCCTTTGATGAGAGGTTAAGGGAAATCAAACCTGACGGACACTGGAGGACAGGAGAGATAGGGGGGACATGATAAAGACTTTCAAAATACTGAGAGGAATTGACAAGGGGACAAAGACAGGATGTTCCAGAGGACTGGACACAGCAACACGGGGAACAGTTGGAAGCTGAAGACACAGATGAATCAAAGGGATGTTAGGAAGTATTTCTTCAGCCACAGAGTAGTCAGGAAGTGGAAATAGTTTGGGAAGCGATGTAGTGGAGGCAGAATCCATACATAGCTTTAAGCAGAGGTACGATAAAAAGCTCATGGTTCAGGGAGAGTGACCTATTTAGCGACCAGTGAAGAGGTGGGGCCAGGAGCTTGGACTCGACCCCTGCAACCTAACTAGGTGAGTACAACTAGGTGAGTACATACCACCACACACACACACACACACACACCACACACACACACACACACACACACCCCACACACACACACACACACACACACACACATACACACATACATACACATACACACCCCAACATACACACACATACACACACATACAACACATACACACACACATACACACACAACACACACTACACATACACTTACACACACATACCCCCACACATACACACACATACACAAAACACACACACACACACACACACACACACACACAACACACACACACACACACACAACCACACTACAAAACACACACTTTACACACACACACATACACACACACACACTACACACACACATACACACACATTACACACACCATATACACACACACACTACACACACACATACACACACACATACACACATACATAGCGGGTACACTTCAGTCTGGGGAACACAAAGTGGTCATTGCAGTGATGTATAATCCACCACAGAAACTGCAGGAGGCCAAGAGAGGAATATGAAGAGAGCAACAGAGCAATGGTGGACACACCTTGCTGGGGGTGGCAAGAAGAGCTCACTCCAGCCAGGAAAAGTTGCTGGTTATGGGGGATTTAAACCCACAGGGAAAATTGACTGGAAAACCTGGAGCCACATGGGGGCCCCGAAACATGGAGAGCCAGGTTGTTGGAGTGGTGCTGGAAAACCTCATGCACCAACATGTTAAGGACACTACCCGAGTGAGAGGGGAGGATGAACCAGCAAAATTGGACTTGTGTTTCACCTGGGCAGCTCAGACATTGAGGACACAAGTATGAGAGTCCCTTTGGAGCTAGCGACCACGTGGTTCTGTGCTTTGAATACATAGTAGAGCTGCAAGTGGAGAGAATAACAGGAGTAGAATGGAAAGCCTGACTATAAAAGAGGGGACTACTAGGGTTGAAGAACTTCCATGCGGGAGGTCCAGTGGGACAGAGAACTGGCAGGAAAGCCAGTAAATGAAATGATGGAATATGTAGCAACAAAAGCAAGGAGGCATGGAAAGGTTCATTCCCAAGGGGAACAGTAACACGGGAAGACCGAACAAGCCCCCGGTTCACCCGACGGTTAAGGAGGCAAAAAAAAAAGTGCAATAAGATTTGGAAAAATCAGAAGGAGAGAAAAAACAAAATAGGGGATCATCGCAGGCCCGGAAAGAGTACGCACAGGTAAGGAGGGAGGGGCCCGGACATTTGAAAAAGAATAGCATCGAGAATCAAAACAGACCCCAAACTGTTGTATAGCCACTCAGGAGGAAGACAACAGTCAAAAGACCAGGTTTGATTCA
>NC_069442.1:15841651-15866651 GCF_026875155.1 Cherax quadricarinatus
ATTCTCAAAAGCCACCCCAAACACGGTGCTACAGCAGCAGCAGCAGCACGCAGCTGACAGTGCTACAGCAACAGCAGCAGCAGCAGCAGCTGACAGTGCTACAGCAGCAGCAGCAGCTGACAGTGCTACAGCAGCAAGCAGATGACAGTGTTTACAGCAGCAGCTGACAGTGCTACAGCAGCAGCAGACAGTGCTACAGCAGCAGCAGACGGTGCTACAGCAGCACAACTACAGCAGCAGCAGCAGCTGACGGTGGTACAGCAGCAGCAGCAGCTGACGGTGCTAAAGCAGCAGCTGACAGTGCTACAGCAGCAGCAGCAGCAGCAGCTGACAGTGCTGCAGCAGCAGTTGACAGTGCTACAGAAGCAGCAGATGGTACTATAGCAGCAGCAGCAGCTGACGGTGGTACAGCAGCAGCAGCAGCTGATGGTGCTACAGCAGCAGCAGCAGCTGACAGTGCTACAGCAGCAGCAGCAGCAGCAGCAGCAGCAGCAGCTGACAGTGCTACAGCAGCAGCAGACGGTGCTACAGCAGCAGCAGACGGTGCTACAGCAGCAGCAGACGGTGCTACAGCAGCAGCAGATGGTACTATAGCAGCAGCAGCAGCTGACGGTGGTACAGCAGCAGCAGCAGCAGCAGCTGATGGTGCTACAGCAGCAGCTGACAGTGCTACAGCAGCAGCAGACGGTACTACAGCAGCAGCAGCAGCTGACGGTGCTACAGCAGCAGCAGCAGCTGACGGTGCCACAGCAGCAGCACCAGCAGGTGACAGTGCTACAGCAGCAGCAGCAGCAGCTGATGGTGCTACAGCAGCAGCTGACAGTGCTACAGCAGCAGCAGACGGTGCTACAGCAGCAGCAGATGGTACTATAGCAGCATCAGCAGCTGACGGTGGTACAGCAGCAGCAGCAGCTGACGGTGCTACAGCAGCAGCAGCAGCAGCTGACAGTGCTACAGCAGCAGCAGCATCAGTAGTTGACTATGGTACCACAGTATTTCGATAATATTTCTCACCCTTTTTACCACAGGGTTGGCACTAGAAGCTTTCTTGGGGCCCATGGTCACTTATTTTGCAGATAAAATCACCAAAAAAGCTGTAATAATATGAAATGTTCCGATTGTATGCTTGGATGTTACCGCGGAGGCTGGCTTGTGGCTTGTAAACAATGCTACCGGCGGAACATGTGAGACTGGCTCAGGCCTCACATAGACGTGTCTCGGACGAATAGCTTTGAGCGAGTTTTTAGCGCTATGCGAGGCAAAATTTTAGTGATAAAATGTATCGCTATGCGGATTTAACGTTATGTGATGCCAACGGTATGCGGGGGTCCACTGTATATATACAGTAAGGCCCCGCTTTACGGCGTTTCGCCTTATGGCGTTCCACTAATACGGTGATGTCAAATTATGACCAAAATTTGCTATACGGCAAGCGGTCTTTTAAATACGGCGCCCCCACCCGGTTTGTTTACATTTTCCGTGACCATATCTATTATGTCAGGAAACTTTCCAAAATTTCAAGTGTTTTAAAGTTACTGCATATTTTATATGTACTCTGATAATTATACTTATGTGTACCTGTACCTAAATATACTTACACACTGTGCTGGTGTGCAGGTACACATTAAAATCGCTAAGTCTCTCTCTACTCATGACGCCAATACTACGTAATAATAATCACTCTTGGGCACACTAAATGTCTTATTTTACATCAATATAGGCATTTTCATTAATCCACCTATGATATTTTCCTCAAAATTATATATGAAACCCATTACATAGCATATAAACATGATATATACACACAGAATAAAAATTGATGTAAATATGAGATTTGTTTACAAAGCAGCTCTGTATGTGGTGTCGGAAGAATTGCGTTTTCTCTAGTCAAACACTGGGGGGTAACTAGAAAAATATTCTTTTCGTATGCCTTTACTCTATGTACAGCAATTCACGTCCCTTGTGGGTTTAGTGCTTTTTATAATAAACAATAATAATAATAAATTATATTATTATTATTAATATTAATAATAATAATATAATTATTATTATTAATATTATTATCTTCATTCACTCTAAAAATGGTGTGTTGCTGTTTGTTTATTCTGAACTAACTTGTACAACTTGTACACAATGTAAGAGTACATATTTGTATTGTGAGGTAATTATTATTAAAATAAAAAAATATTGAGGTAAATGTTTTACAAACTCTTACAAATGGACGTGAATGAACTAAAAGTAGACACATATTAATACGCATTTATTTCGCCTGACCAAGTGATCGTCCACTACCTGTTCAGTTTGTTCTTACATTGTCTCAACTCTGTATCTCATTCTCTCTCTCGTTTACTCTTTCGTTAACTAGTTGGCTCTCACTGACAATGGCGTCTAAGGTTAGTTGTAATAAAAAGAGAAGTCGTAAGCCTCTTGCTTTAAGTGCCAAGTTAGAGGATGATGGTGTGCCATTCTGATTTTATTCAATAAACACCCTGCCACTCACCTCTCACACATTAATATTAATATTTTAAGGTAAGTAATAAGTGTACTCTGTGTGTATCTTACCTTTTATTGTGTTTTTAATGCCTATTTCTATTGCTAACTTAATATAAGTTAGTGTAAACTTGTTGTCTGGCATTTATTGCATATTTTATATGCTCTGATAATAATACTTGTGGAGCCGGGTCGAGGGACAACATTACGTTTTCTCTGCTCAGCCATCAGAGAAAACGTGTATGAATCTGCGTTTGGCCCAGCCACTCCCTCACTCTGCTTTTGTTTACAATTTTCGGCATGAATTATTCATTACAGTGGACCCCCGCATACCGCACACATCGCATACCGTACAATCCGCATACCGCTCGCTTTTTTCGCAAAAATTTTGCATCGCATACCGCCCAAAAACCCGCTCACCGCCCTTCGTCCGAGACGCGTCCAATGTGCGGCCTGAGCCATGCTCACATGTTCCGCCGGTGGCATTGTTTACCAGCCAGCCTCCGCGGTAACATCCAAGCATACAATTGGAACATTTCGTATTATTACAGTGTTTTTGGTGATTTTTTCTGGAAAATAAGTGACCATGGGCCCCAAGAAAGCTTCTAGTGCCAACCCTACAGCAATAAGGGTGAGAATTACTATAGAGATGAAGAAAAAGATCATTGATAAGTATGAAAGTGGAGTGCGTGTCTCCGAGCTGGCCAGGTTGTATAATAAACCCCAATCAACCATCGCTACTATTGGTGGTACAGCTGCTGCTGTACCACCGTCAGCTGCTGCTGCACTGTCAGCTGCTGCTGCTGTTGTACCACCGTCAGCTGCTGCTGCTGCTTGTAGCACGTCTCTGCTGCTGTAGTCATCGTCTGCTGTGCTGTAGCATCGTTTGCTGCTGCTGTAGCATCGTCTGATGCTGCTGTAGCATCGTCTGCTGCTGCTGTAGCATCGTCTGTTGCTGCTGTAGCATCGTCTGTTGCTGCTGTACCACCGTCAGCTGCTGCTGCTGCTGTAGCACCGTTGTTGGTGTGGCTTATTGAGAATACCAAGAAACAATTAACTCCAGAGGATTTGCCACCCAGGATAACCCAAAAAAGTCAGTGTCCCACGAAAGACGTCTCAACATTTATTTCCATTGGGTCCTCCCTAACCCTTTCAGGGTCCGTCCCGTAGATCACGGCTTTACGTTCAGGGTCCAAACCGTAGATCTACGCCATAAGCTCAGCTCACTCTGATAAACTGTGAGTGGCACATTTGGGCCTAGATATGAGAGAATACATCTATGTGGTATGTGTGCACCACATAAAACAGATCCTGCAGCACACTGTGTATAATGAGAGAAAAAAAAAAAGAAATCATGATTTTTCGATTAAAACAGCAACTTTGCAGTGTTTTTTCGTATGTTTTTTATAGTTGTATTTGCGATTTCTTGGTCTCATTTGATAGAATGGAAGACATATTACAGAAATAGAGATGATTTTGATTGGTTTTAGCATTGGAAGTGGCTTGAAACTGAGCTCAAAGTAGCGGAAATGTTAAATTTTTGCCGATATTCAAGAGTAAACAAACGACCTCACACGTCTAATACACGTTAGCTGGTGGGTCTAATATACATTCACAAATATGGTGATGATATTTATACAATTATTACAGTATTGCATAACAGTAAATCTTCTATTTTTTGGTGTGAATAAAAATTCATTATGTGAATAAAAAATAAAAATGGAATTTATTTGTAAAGCCTCAAAACAAACAAATGACAGGGGAATTGTTAGTTTAGTGCCGGAATCCCTACATTGTTCTTTCTGGCCCCTTTTTTAAAATTTGGAATATTTTGAACTTTGGGTTTTTAAATTGGCCAAATTTAAAAATTTTCCGATCACTTTTTTTGTAGTTAAAAACATTTTGATTTGGCAAATTTTTTTTTTCTTGTGCTCAATCGATGAATAAATATTACTAGTGAAATAGCTAAGAATTTTTGGTTGTTTGGATTATGAATTTTGGCCCAAAAATTGGGATCAAAGTCGGAAAAATCGCCGATTCGAAAATATCGTGACACCAAAAATTTTCCCGCAGAGCATAATTTCGTTTTTCCACCAAATTTCGTTTTTTTTGTTTTTTCCCTTTCAAAAAAAGATTTCTCTACGATTTTAGGAAAAATAAAAAAATTTGTTTTTTGAAAACTTGGACACGGGTGGGGGACTCAGATTTGGGGCCCTTGGACCCTAAAAGGGTTAATTTTCTCCCGGATGAACCCACACCAGTCACTAACACCCAGGTAAACAGGGAAAAAATCCCTGGAATAGTGCCATTTGGTGTTTTTTAAACCCAGCAAAGGTTTTTTTGAGAGATTTAAAAACGTAGTGGCATCACAGTGTGATAAGGCCTTTTCGGGAAAAAAATGCAAACAGGACCTACAGTACTCGGGAGGAAAAAGGACCCCCAGGACACAGGTCTCATCAGTCTTGCTGCATCTTAAAAATAAAGGAAAAAGGTCTTTTATTCTTCATTTAGTAGAGTATACATGACATATAATTGTGCAGTACTACTTAATATTGTGCATGTACCCTTTCTTTTTTGTGTTGGAAAATGTATATTCATTTAAAAAAAAAATTTTTTTTTTTTCATACTTTTGGGTTCTTGCACGGATTAATTTGTTTTCCCATTATTTCTTAGGGGAAAAAATTATTGCATACCAACATTTCGCATAACAACACCCCTCTTGACAGTTTAAAGTCCTATGGGGGGGGTCCACTGACTTTACCTTCGTTTATGATGGCATTAAAGGTAGTTGTTAAAAATTAAATTCAGTGAACAAGGCATGTCGATTTTTAAAAATATGGCTCTGGGCCAAGTGTGGGCCGTTAGGTGTGCCCAGGCTACCCTACCCCTACCCACTGACTTTATACAAATAAATCTAAACACCTCTCTTCCTATTTTAAGAACACAAATTTTTAAGGTAAAAAATGATGTATGTAGTGCATTTTTCTCGGGGGTTTTTTAAATATCGAAATTTTAAAGTATGAATGGGGACCAGGCTACCTACCCCTGGCTACCGACCTGACTCCTAAAAATAAGTACTACTCACGTTTTCCCCTACATAAGATTAAAAAATACTTTAGGATAAGAAATGAATTTACTGTGACTTTATTTTCTTTGGTTTTTTTTAAATCCCTAGTTTATTATTAACTTAATATAATTTTTTTTAAACTTGTTGTTGGATTTTATGCATTTATAAAGGGAAAAAAAAAAAAATGAGTTTGGGCCCTTCCGGCGATGTCTGCTTTCTGGCAAGCCTGGAACCTAACCGCCGTAAAAGTGGGGCCCTACTGTGTTTGGTTTGTGTGTGTTTTTATTTATATATAATATATATATTAATTAATTATTATATATATATATATATATTATATATTTTTATATTATAAATAAAACATTGATTTTTATATCTGTGTTTTGAGCACCTCTGCAAAAACTGATTTTGTGTATGGGGGAAAGTGTTAAATATGATGAAGTATTTTCTTTTGGGGATTTTCTTTCTTTTTGGGTCACCCTGTCTCGGTGGGAAATGGCCAATTTGGGAAGAAGAAAAAAGAAGAAGAAGAAGAGAAGAAAGAAGAAAAGAAGAAAAAGAAGAAAGAAGAAGAAGAAGAAGAAAAGAAGAAGAAGAAGAAGAAGAAGAAGAAAAAAAGAAGAAAAGAAAAAGAAGAAGAAAAAGAAAAAAAGAAAAAAAAAAAAAAAAAAAAAATTATATAATACAGTGGACCCCCCTTTCGATTTTTTTTCATTCCAAAAGATTTTAGGTGCCGTACGACTGAATTTGTTCCATAAGGAATTTTGTGAATAGATTAGTCCATTTCAGACCCCCAAAACATACATGTCAAAGCACTTACATAAATACACTTACAAACTGGTCCATTGGGAGGTGACGTAAAGCGGGGATCCCGTATATATTTTATACAGGAAGGCCCCATTATACGGCTGTTAGGGTTCCCGGCTACCGCCGTTTAAAATGGAACCCCTTTTTTCCATTACAAATGATACAAACACTAGATAAAAGTTTACACTAACATATTAAGTTTGCAAAAGAACCACATCAAAAAAAAAAAAAAAAGTACAATACAAATATGCCTCATTACTTACCTTAAAATATTTATAGTCTTATCTGGGGGAACAATAGATTTTTTGTAAGAAATCAAGTGTGGTAGTATGGTATCGCCCGGCTCCATACCCGGGCCCCCCCACTCCACATACAATTCTATGAAAATTTAAGCATCCCGAGGGAAAAAAGTATATCAGTTCATTTATTACTTACTTAAAATATAGGGGAGAGAGTAGTTTTATTTAAAAAAAACAAGTGTGGTATTATGGGAGTCACCGGGTACCATACCAGGGGCCAAACCCCCCTACACATAAATTTATTACATTTAAAACATCCCGAGCTATAAAATGTATATACAGTTCACTCATTACTTACCTTTAAAATATTTGTGTCTTAATGAGGGTCAGGTAAGTAAATGAGATAAAACGAATAAATGAGAAGAGAAAGAAAGAGTCATGAGAGGGGGACAGGGGCGGTTATGTAAACAAACCGGGGGAAGGTAAGTTTTTTAAACGAAGTTAACGTTGGGTTTTTGTACAAGTTACATTGTGTACAGGTTTTTTCTCCATTGATACGGTAGAATAAATAAAAAAGAACACTCCCATTCTCATGTAACATCATTTTGAGAAGAAATGATGCTCTGAGGAAGGCAAGGGAAAAAATCACTCTGACTTTTTTGGGTTTTTTAGGGTTTCTACAATATGTTTGTATGTAAACTATGTAACTGTATTGTGTTTAAAACCAATAAACTTCTTACATACATACGAAAGGGAAAAATTTTCTACAGTTTCCCCGTAAACATTTTTTCTTATTTTTGATTAAAAGAAAATGTTTTTCTTGGCATCCTTTTACAAATTTTTTCTGGTACACATCTATTTTATGTTTATTTATTTTATTGTGGTGTATTTATCATCTTTTTTTTGTTTTTTATCGTGTTTATTTTTTAATTTTTGAAAAAAAATATCTGGATGGATTTAAAGAAAAGTGTATATTAAGTAATATACAAATTTAATGGATCGGTGGGTTATTATTATTAGCATTTCTAATTGGCGTCACTTGTGCAAGTGTTGCTACCCCTCTCATATTTATGTTTATTTATTCTTTTTGGGGGGTTTTTTATCATCTTTTTTTTGTTTGATCGTGTTTTTTATATAAATTTGAAAAAAAAATCATAGATGGATTTAAAGAAAATGTGTATTTAACGTAAATACGAATTTTTAAAAGAGACTCGATGAAATTTTTATCATTACTAATATGCGTCGGGGGACATAAGACACTTTACCCATTTTTAAAGTTACCTGCATGCCAGCACAGTATGTAAGTTTATTTTAAATACAGGTATACAAAGATAATTTTAGAGTACATATAAATATGAAAAAAACTTTTTAAAAAAATTTGAAATTTTGGAGTTTCCCGACAAAATGGAGAGACTTAGTGCTTACTGAGTCACGAAGAATGAAACAAACAAAGGGGGGGCGCGTGCCGTATTAAAAGTCAGGGGGGGGGAGCCAAAGCGAGTTTTGGTCTAAATTTTAAATGCCCTATTAGCGGAACGCCGTAAAAGGGAAAAGCCGTAAAAACGGGGCCTTCCTGTATAACAGTGGGGCCCCCCGTATGGCAGGTTAGGGTTTCCCGGCTGTCCCGAAAAAAGACAGCCGGAGGCAGAACCCATTTTTTTCCTTTTAAATGTTAAATGCCAACAACAATTTAACTAAATTTATTAAGTTAGTAAAAAGAATAGGGATTTAAAAAAACACAAATAAAATCGTACATTCACGTAAAATTCATTACTTTTCTTAAAGTATTTGTAACTTAATGTAGGGAGAAGGTGGAGTAAACTTATTTGTAGGAAGTCAGGTGCAGGTAGCCCCGGCTCCCCGTCTCATACTTAATATACGATATTTAAAACATTAGGTGATGAAAGATTGAATATCAGATTGGAGGGAGAGAGTATGGAGGAGGTGAATGTATTCAGATATTTGGGAGTGGATGTGTCAGCGGATGGGTCTATGAAAGATGAGGTGAATCATAGAATTGATGAGGGGAAAAGAGTGAGTGGTGCACTTAGGAGTCTGTGGGGGACAAAGAACTTTGTCCTTGGAGGCAAAGAGGAAATGTATGAGAGTATAGTTTTAACCAACGCTCTTATATGGGTGTGAAGCATGGGTGATGAATGTTGCAGCGAGGAGAAGGCTGGAGGCAGTGGGATGTCATGTCTGAGCAATGTTTTGGTGTGAAATAATGCAGAGAATTCGTAGTTTGGAAGTTAGGAGGAGGTGCGGGATTACCAAAACTGTTGTCCAGAGGGCTGAGGAAGGGTTGTTGAGGTGGTTCGGACATGTGGAGAGAATGGAGCGAAACAGAATGACTTCAAGAGTGTATCAGTCTGTAGTGGAAGGAAGGCGGGGTAGGGGTCGGCCTAGGAAAGGTTTTGGGAGAGGGGGGTAAAGGACGTTTTGTGTCCCGAGGGGCTTGGATTTCCAGCAGGCATGCGTGAGCGTGTTTGATAGGAGTGAATGGAGACAAATGGTTTTTAATACTTGACGTGCTGTTGGAGTGTGAGCAAAGTAACATTTATGAAGGGGTTCAGGGAAAACCGGCAGGCCAGACTTGAGTCCTGGAGATGGGAAGTACAGTGCCTGCACTCTGAAGGAGGGGTGTTAATGTTGCAGTTTAAAAACTGTAGTGTAAAGCACCCTTCTGGCAAGACAGTGATGGAGTGAATGATGGTGAAAGTTTTTCTTTTTCGGGCCACCCTGCCTTGGTGGGAATCGGCCAGTGTGATAATAAAAAAAAAATTTAAACATCCCAGAGAGGTAAAATACACATACAGAACACTCATTATTTACTTTAAAATATGTGTAGTCTTAATATAAGAAGAGAGGTGAGTAGTACTTATTTGTAGGGAAATCAGTGTAGGTAGCCGGTATGTGTAGTCTGCCTGGGCTACACCTACCTGCTACCTACACTGTGGCCCAGAGCCCTATTATTAACATCGACATGCCTTGTTCACTGAATTTAATCATTTGTAACAACTACCTTTAGATGCCATCATAAATGAAGGTAGAAGTAATGAATAATTCATGCCAAAAATTGAAAAACAAAAGCGGGTGAGGGATGGCGGGGCCAACGCAGTTCAAAACCCCGTTTTCTCTGAGGGCAGAGCAGAGAAAAGAAAATTTTCCCTCCCCTGGCTCCACCAGTTCAAAAAGAATTATATCAGAGCCACACAAAATAGCAATAAATCCCAGACAAAAATTTTACATAACTTTTTTTTAATTAGAAAAGTAAGATAACACAGAGTACCTATTACTTCCCTTAAAAAATATAGTATTAATGTTAGGGGTGAGTGGCAGGGTGTTTATTAAAAAAATCAGAATGGCACACCATCATCCTCTAACTTGGCATTTAAAAGAAAGGGGCTTACGACTTCTCTTTTTATTACAACAACCTTAGACCCACGTCAGTGGAGCCAATATTTTAACGAAAATAAAAGAGAGAGAAAACGAATACAGATTTAGACAATGTAAAACACAAACTAACAGTTAGTACAATCACTTGGTCAGGCGAAATAAATCTTTAGATGAATGAAATAATATTAACCCCTTCAGGTCCAAGCCAAAATCTAATGGTGCCCCAAAGGTCCAAAAATTTTGAAAAAAAAAAAAAAAAAAAAAAAAAAAAAACTTACAAATTAAAGAGAAAAATTTTTTAAAGGTAAAAGAAAAAAAAAAAAATTTCTCATCAGACTTACCGAGATACAGTGCCGAAAATTTGTCCAAAATGACCTGGGGCGGCAACATTGACGTTTTCCACATACAGGGGACCCTGACCAACGAGGGCATATTAACGATAAATCCGCCAGCGATACATTTTTAACGCAAAAATTTTCCTCGACTAGCGCAAAAAAAACTCGCCCAACACATTCGTTCCATTTGAACGGGGCCACTTCGGCCCAGTGTTTACAAGCCACCCAGCCCCCCGCGGTCGTTCCAAGCATACAATGGAAATTTAAATTTTTATCACACCCTTTTAGTGATTGAAACCTGCAAAATAATCACCGGGGCCCCAAAGAAACTTCTAGTCCAAACCCTACACAAAAAGGGTGAGAATTACTAGGGATAGAAGAAAGAGATCTTGCTAATATGAAAGGGGAGTGCGTGTCCCCGAGCTGGCCCTTTGTACACAAAACCCCAATCGCCCATCGTACTATTGGGCCCAAGAAAATGGCAATCAAGGAAGTGTTCTTGCAAAGGTGCAACTATGTTTTTTCGAACGAGATCGAAGTGATAGAAATGTTGAGAGACTGTTATTGTGTGGATAAACAAAAAACAATACGGAATAGCACTCTCAAGCGATCATATGGAAAAGGCAGAAGTTGCTGGGGTTTTTTTAAATTAAAAAAATCCAGCAACTAGGGGTGAGTAGTAAATTTTAAAGGGCTGCAAAGGTTGGGTTTTGAGAGATTTAAGAATCAGTGGCATAAAAGGTAAAAAGGCATGGTGAGGTCCCATTTTTGGACCAAAAAGCAGCTAAAAAATATGTGCAAAAAATTAAAGGATTACATAGACAGTAAAGAATTGAAACCTAAACAATTTTTTAATTGTGACACTAAAAATTTTGTGAAACCCTTTAGGAAGTCAAAGGAAGGAGGTACAGGCCCCAGGGACAAGTTTTTGTCGACAAGGCCAGGCCCTCAAGCGGTCCTGGGGGAAATAAAAAAAGGGGAAGTCCCCCCAAAAAAAGGACTTGCCCCCCAAATTTAATGGAAGGGATTCCCTTCTAAACCAACACCATCAACACTCTCCCCCCCCCACCCCACAATCACCGCCAGATCTTCAATAAAGGAAAGTTCATGTAAGTGCTGTTTCTTCAGTTTTGTGTATAAAAATTAAATTTCAGTGGTAAAAATTTTTTTTTTAAAATTTTTTTGGGGTGTCTTGCGATTAATTTAATTCCATTTTTTCTTAGGGAAAAATTAACTCGACTAACGTAATTTCGTTAAGTGACCTCATGAAGGATTAAAAACCGCGGGTCGAGGTTTCCACTGTACATGCATTACTTTTTTTACAGTTTTTGTAGTTTTTTCTTTTTTTTTTTTCCAAATTTTTTTTTTCTTTTCCACTAACTTTTTGGGGCCTAGAGACCATACTGTACAAAATGTAATTAAAAACTCACTGTATTGAACACAAAACCCCGCACAAAAGTTATTTCAATTTTTTTACCACTGTTGTTTTTACAAAAACATGCAAATCTTTATAATATAATTTTTTATCATAATTTACATATTTCAATCAGGGCAGGGGTTTTAGAACTGCTGAGCTTGTGGAACCCCTTGAAGCAAGGCACCATGCCAGATTACCTCACACCCTCACATAAAAACCCAGTGTCTTTGCATCTTTTTTGCCGTCGTTTTTTTTTGCACAACGTGCATCTCTTTTGAGTTAAGGAAGCTGTTTTATGAAATGATCACCTTCCCTCCTCAAACGTTTGGGGGTATACCCGGGGGAGTTAGGGGACCTTTTTTGTATAGCGGGTTTTTTGTTCCTGGTACTTCATTATGATTGCTGACAACAACAAACAAAATTCCCCATCGGGGTCTTTTGCCAGTCTTCTTTTGGTCATACTATATGCATTGAGCATTGAAATGCCCATAAGGGAAGAAAATTTCGTGACCACTCGTAATTTTTGTGAACCAATCAAAAAAGCCAATCTCCCTGTCCCTTTGTAAACCAAAACGCATGTTTTGTGTATACGGGGCCCCTTTACATTCATAACTAATCCATTCCTGAATTTCGAATGTCGAAAATTCGAGTCGAATTAATTTTCCCCATAAAAAAAAGGGAAATAAAATTTAATATTGCAAGAACCAAAAGTAAAAAAAAAAAAATTTACCACGAAATATAAGTTTAATGCAATAAATAATTACAATAAAACACAAACAAAAGATTATAACACTAAATAATTGACACTTCCTTTAATAAAGATCTGGTGAGATGAGGGGATGGGGGGGAGGGGAGTGGGGAGGGTGTTGGGGTTTAAAAAGGGGAATCCCCTTTCATTAACTTGAACTGCAGCCTCCCATGCCTTACCACACTTGTATCCATCGTTTCAAAAAATCTTTCAAACCCCCCTTTGCGGGCCCTTTAAAATTCCCCCCACATCCCCACTAGTTGCGGGCAATTTCTTTACCAAATCCTGCCCCGCAACGACCCATTTCATATTTTGCAATTATCCTTTCTTCATTTCAATAGTCATTAGCATTTTTTTCTCAAAGGGTTGGCACTAGAAGTTTTCTTGGGCCCATGGTTACTTATTTTGCAGAAACAAGCCCCAAAAAAACAGTATAATAGGAAATTGGAATTCCCGAATGTACCTTTAAATGCGCGCAACTGGTGGCTTGTAAACATGGCACACACGGTGCGTTCAGGCCACAGTGGACACGTCTCGTAAAAAATCGATCGAATTCGGGTTTTCCAGAAGTAAGGCAAAATTTTTGCTTTAAAATGCATTAATGTCGGTTTTGAATGTCGGGTTCACTGTAATCAATGCTGTCACGGGTTTTTTCAAATACGTTCATTAGTCACTCGATCAACTTTGCCACGTCTTGCATTTCATTCGTGAATGGTTGTCAAACAAGTGACATCTCGTTTGTCATGTCACCGAAATGCCATGATGTCTTGGGCAGTAAACACCTCACTCATCACCACGAGCACCTGCGTTGAGCCTGGGCAATGTTTACATTAGAAGCCTGTCCCACACATCGTCTTTTTCACTCGCATAAATCACGAAATGGGCTTGTGTCCCATTTAGGGATAAAATGTTGCCCCTTACCAAGACAACGGCCATCATGTTTCTCACTACGTCACCTGAGATACCCAATAACATTTTGGTATCTTTCAATGTTTTATTTCCTGTTATAAAAAAATACCCAAAACACCAGGCCACTGTAAAAGTAAGAGTAAAAAACAGTTTTATACCAAAGTGTTTCCTTTGCTCGGTATAACGCTTGAATGACAGTTACCTTTGAACAAAATCAAAGACTCATAAATTACAAGTTTCTTAAATGGATGAAAGTATTGCTGAACTTTTGTTTAGTACAAAAAAAACTTTTGTAATCTTTAACCCTGTCACTTCTGCGGGCCGGGTTTTGTCAGAGAAGTCAACATACATAACAGTAATAAACGTTCACGGGAATGATTCACTGAAGCCCGGGGGTAAAAATTAGCCGATCTGGGGCCCAGTATGTTTTATATTATCTTATAGACTGGGCAAGATTTTTTTGCAAAAAAGCAAAAAACTTTCTGAAACATCTCTTCTCCCCCGGGGTTCTTGACTCTGGTGAATGATCGTATTTGCCATGGTGATAAAAATACTTATTACTTTCCCTGAAATATTTTTCCCATAAATGGCTGGTCAAAGAATAATTCAAAAATTCCAGTTCTTTGGCCGGGTTCCAAGGGGGACAATAGGTGAATTCCACTTTGGATCATCAAAGTGGTGGGGCGGGAAACAAATTGGTTTTGTCCCCAATCCCCAATACGGTTTGTGGTGGAACTGGACACAAAGGGGTTGTGCGGGGGGGGTTGTGGTTGTGGTGGGCGTGGCGGATGCTCGGTTTTTCCCCTTGAACTGACAGTCCCCAGCGGGGGTCCCACCTGGTGGTGATACGCATGGCGGGGCCACTACCACCCCAAATCCCACCATCTACTTATCCTGTGGTCATCCATGCCAAATGTAGCCACATCATCCTCACTATCCTATCTAAACCGGGTATAGGGCCAGGGGAGACTCCGGGGATTTTTCGGGGAGTACTCTCCCGGGGCACGCATGGGGTACCAAACCCGATGCTGCGGCGGCGTTATCCAAACGTTTCATGGGAATAATCCTCACTACATCTCGAATATCGCAACGCAATAAAATCAAAATCCACATCACTATCATCATTATGAATCAGGGGCCTGCCATGCAAAAATTTTTATTTTTTCTCTTGCGTTGGGTACCCCGACTTGGGCACGAGTCCCCACACAGAGGAAAGGTTAGGATCACGGGGTTTCACTATTATTGATTCCGGTCCTTCCTTTGGTCACAAATGATAAAAGCCATAAAATTTCCTTCTTTTCCATTTCCCCATCAGTGTCAAACTATCAGATGGAGGAGGAGAGCCCCAAATTTTTTTCCTGGAGTGGAGCTGCTTGTGACGGGCATGGGAACAAGGGTAAACTAGCCGGCTTTCCCCACAATGCATCGGGCGCCTAGTTTTTTGTTTATGGCGCAAACCCACCACGCAAACCCGTTCCTCACATGTGGGCCATGAGCGCTTTCGTACTAAATTTAAACGGCGCTAGAATTCGGGCGTAGATCTACGGTTTGAAACTCAACGTGAAGCTGTGATCTAGGGGACGACCCTAAAAGGAAAGGACCCCTGGAAAAAATTTTAAAAGTCCTCGATGACACCTACTTTCTTGGGTTATCCTGGGGGGCTAACCCTTGGGCTTAATTTTTTTCTTTTAAAGGCCACCCAAACCAACACCCTCTCCAAATTTTTGAGTAGTCGGGAAAACAAGTGGGGCACACAGTGCCGTGGTACAGCAGAGCTGACGGTGGTGCAGCACCTGATGGGGTGCAGCAGCGCTGTGGTGGTGCACCAACAGAGCGCTGACCGTGGTCACACAGCTATGGGGGCAGCAGAGCTGACGGTGGGCAGCAACGCACGCGACCGGGTACACCCACAGTATGGTTTTTACAGCACAGCTGAGGGTGGTGCAGCAACAGCAAGCGACTGTGGTACAGAGCCTGACAGGAACGCAACAGCTAAAGTGGTGCGCAACAGCTGACCTGGAAACATAGTATTCTCCCCTTTTTTTAAACCACGGGGCTGGCACTAGAAGCTTTCTTGGGCCCACGGTGGCTTATTTACGTTAAAGCCTAAAAACAATGGAATAATCAAAATTTAATTGCATGTATGCAGGGAAACCCGTCTCCCCGGGTTTAAACAAGGGAACACTGCTAAAGGCAGGGGGGTCAGGAGCTGGCGGACAGCAGGCAACCCGTTGGGACAAATTTCCCTTACTTGATTTTCATCGTTGGTCGAGCCAATTTTTTTACGCAAAAAAAAATTTGTTACCTGATTTTATCATTATCAATGCCAAGTTGGTCGAGGGTCCATTTTTATGTGAGGTTTTCCCATATTTCCATTAAATTTCATACTTTTGATGCCATTCCCTTCAGAAAAAAAAGTTTTTTTAACCATTTCAAATAAAAAAAAAGTGGACCTGAAGCAATATGAATTTTGGGGCCCTGGACAGGAAAAGGTTGGGGTTTTGGGAAGGAAAGCACAGTAAAATTAAATTATTAGAATTTTTTTGCCATTCAAAAACAAGAAGACACTGGGCTAAAATCATTAAAATTAGGTACTTTTTTGACTTTATTTTCCCAAATTATTGCCAAGGTCCCCTTTTCACTTAAAGTCGGGAAAAACATATACATTTTCCACATATAACTCCCAGCACATTAGGTGCACATTGAATTTAGAAGTAATTTAAAAAATTTTGAAATTACTTATTTATAAATGTACAATTTTTTTTATTTGGGTTTAAAAGTCCTACCTTGCATTTTCAACAAAAATTTAAAGATAATACAATACTGTATAAGACGAAGAAAAATTTTTTAATGTCTTCTTAAGAAATTAATGGAAAACTATTTTTTTAACAATTTACCTTAAATCCCCTTTTGTTCTTTAAAGGGAAAAATATTGTATCAGCAAAGCTGGTAAAAGTGAGTTCTGTACTTGTAGCTCTTTAGGTTTGGGAAGAACAGACTGTTTTTTAAAGTCTCACCCTTCAAATGTGGTTCCCTTTATTGCTTAAAGCTTTGACCCCAAGGGCTGGAGTCCCCTTCCCTTACAGGGCTGAATTTGCTGTCTCTTATTCCCCAGGCTTTCTATGACCCTTACAGGTTGAGATTTCCCCATGAATAAATAGTAATTCTCTAAAAATCTCTGCCTCACAAAATGTCCTAAAAGAATCACAGATGTTTACATTACACATTTTTTTATTTTTTTTAATAATTTAAAATCACTAAGAAAACAAAGGGTTATAAAAAAATTTGTAAAAATTTAAAAATTTTCTCCACATCTCTGCTGTAGCTTCTGCTCAGTAAAAAAAATTTTTTTTATTTCCTCGGTATCACTTTTAATCCGTTTTGGGTGTGCCATTGTTTAAAAAAATCATGCAGAAGAAAGAAAAAAAGATGAAATAAATATGAGACAATGTTAAACAGAAGCAGAGATGCTTAACGACTGGTAAGCAGGGTTTGTTTAGCAAGTGACTAATTCTTGTACCCAGGGGACAATACACATAGCAGATGTATATTCTGAGGGCCTAGGTTAAAAAATTGAGTACCTCTGAGAGGGGCATTTAAAGGACAAAAAGCACATTCTATCCCTTTCTTTATTATTTTAAAAGGTCACAGAATAATAGCAACCCTGTCTATAGTATTCAAAGAAAAATATTTTTTCAAACCCCATGACCTGTTATTACGATAGAAAAATTAGGGTGGCTTTTATATTTTTTTAATTTCAACTTGACCCCTTTAGGAAAAAACCCTTACCCCCCCTTTTTGGGGGTAGAGGGGAGGAGGATGGGGTCAGCCCGACCCCAACCCCAGTCTAAGGGTAACCGTGCACGTACACTCCCACTACCTACCGAGACCCGAAAGTGTGAAATATAGAGCTAAAGATTTCCCCCCCCCATGGCTTGCTTGCATATTAAGATGGCCCGTCTGCGTTGTTTTCGTATATTAAAACAATACAGTGGTCCTCAATAATCGTTTTTGGCCTGAAAGCGTCCATTTTGGGAAAAAGTCCGTTTTTTTTTTGCAAAATATTGGGTCGGAATGGGCCCGGGAACTCGCTAAAAAGTCTTCATCCCGGGCCGGGGACTCACGGTCTGGGCCCCCCGAGCCCCCTTTGGCCCCTTCCTTCCCCGCCTTGGGGCTTTTTTTCCCCGGAGCGACGGGCCCCTCACTGCTCCACGAAAAATTTCAAATTTTCTTTATTTAGTGCTTGCAAGTTATTAAGTGCTAAAAAAGCACCATGGGTCCAAAGAAAGCTCCAGTGCCAAGCCTTTGGAAGAAGGTGGAAATACGATTGTTTAGAAAAACTAATTGAAAAATATATAGGGGCGACGTGTGGGCGAACTGGCCCGGATGTTAACAAATTCCCCTACAAACCATATCTTCCCCCATAGCCCAAAAAAAAGGAAATCAAGGGTGCTGTTGTTGCAAAGGGGGGAAAATGTGCAAAATGAGATCCCCCGTATCGAAAATTTGAGAAATTATTATTGGTTTTGGATAAATGGAAACAAAATTTGCAGGAGAAGTCTTATGACGTACTTATTTGTGAAAAGCTAGCAGTTGCATGAAGATTGGTAAAGAATTGCCTCAAAAGTGATGAGTAGTAAATTTAAGGCCACAAAGGGGGTTTGAAGATTTAAGAAGCGTAGGCAACATTGTGTTAAGGGATGGGAAAATGCAGTTTTGGGCCACAAGGGGGCTGAAAAATAGTGCTGAATTTCCCGGGGGTAATTTAAAGGTGAAGGCTAAAACCCGAACAGTGTTTAATTTTATGAAACAGGCCTCTTTTGGAAGAAAATGCCCAAAGAGGACCTTCATTACCAAAAGGAAAAAGCAATCCAGGCACAAGCCTATGAAAAACAGGCTTTTGCAAAAGTTCTGGTAATGCAGTGGGGATTTCAAAGTGAAGCCATTTTCTGTGTACCATTCTGAAAATCCAGTGTGTTCAGGAAAAACAATGTTAGAAAGAAATTGTGTGTTTTTGGAAAAACTAAAAAGGCTGGGTCACGAGGGGAAATTTTTTTAGAGTGGTTCAAAAAGTGTTTTGGCCCTATGTGAAGAATTACCTCCCCGGAAAAAAAATTGAATCTCAAAATGCCCCCTAGTAATGGACAATCACCTGCTCCCTCCCAAAAGGATGACCAATTCGAAGGGGTTTGGGGGTTTATCACAGTAAGTTTTTGAAAGGTGCTTTAAGGCCTCAGACCTCACTTGACCCTATTAGATTTTTGGAAAAAAACATTTCGTATTCTCCCTTGGAAGCCTTATAGGAAGGGTTGGGAGGGGGTGATACCAGGCTTTGAACCTGTTAGGAAAAATTTTGGGGCCCAAAGTGTCCAAAAGGGGGTTTTGAAGGGTTTGGGGCTGACCCTGTGACTTATTCAGTTAAACCATTTTTGGCATGGGGGCTTCCCGGGTGGATGGAGTTTGGAGGAGTGGGAAGGTTGGGGGAGGACCCCAACAAAGAGCTAACCAGGGGGGAGCTGAAGAGCTTCCGGAACAGCAACAAAGCAGCTTGAATCTTTCTGCAGAGGGGAGGGAAAAAGTTTGGGGGAAGGGGCCTTCTTTAGAAATAAGGGATTTTTGAAATTTTTGGGGGGAGGTGGAAAAATTTATGGGGGAAAAATCACCCAAGGGGGGAGTTGCAAACCCTATCGGCAAATTTTACAGTGAAAGTCTTGGTCCTTTTAGGGAAATTTTAAAGAGACGCCAGAAAAAAGCTCTCTGGACGTTTTTTTTCAAGACAGGATCGTGACTCTCAAGGGGGCCAGTGGGATTAAAAAAAAAAGAGAATAACCCCGAAAAACAATGGGACCCGAGGTGTTTATGGAAGGGGGGGTCCCTTCCAAAAAGTAATTATCCAACAGTCTCCTTCTCCATCTTCCATACACAAGAAGAATCGCCCAAAAAGTAAGTGTTATTCTTAATGTTTAATTCATAGCCACGTATTGTTTATTATACATCTAATTTCATTAAAAAAATTTTTTGTTTTAATACTTCTGGTGTCAGGAACGGGTTAATTTTAATTTTTTCATTATTTCTTTGGGGAAAATTGAGTTAAATCGTCCATTTCTAATTCCCCCTTCCAGGAACGATTAGGCGATTATTTGGGGGCCCTGCTCATTATTTTTTTTTTTTTTATTTTCACCGGCCCATCCACCCAAGGGAGGGTTTGGGCCCCAAAAAAAAAAACTTTTACCATCATTTTCCCATCACTGTCTTTCCAAAGGGTGCTTTACACTACATTTAAAAGCAAATTAACACCCCCCCCTTCAATCAGGCACTGTACTTCCCTCTCCAGGACTCAGTCCGGCCCCGCCGGGTTTCCCCGAACCCCTCCGGAGCTGATGTGGGCAATCTTTTTACTATAATTGAACACATACATACATATATATATAATTTTTTTTTTTTCAAAAAGTCGGCCGTCTCCCCCCCGAGGGAGGGTGATCCAAAAAAAAAAGAAAAACCCCAAAAAAAAAAATACTTTCACATCATTCAACATTTCACCACACTCCACATTATCACTGTTTTTTCGATGTTAGAATACAACATTTTTGAAAGCATACACATTAAGTACACAAAATTTCCCCCCCAAACGCCAATATCCCAAACCCCCCCTTAAAGTGCAGCACTGTACTTTCCCATTTCCAGGACTCTAGTCCGATATAGAAAATAAAACCGGGTTTCCCCCGAATCCCTTCACTAAATTTTTTCCGCTCACACTCCAACAGTCGTCAGGTCCAAAAAACCTTCGTCTCCATTCATCCTATCACCGCTCACGCATGCTTGTTTGGGAAATCCAAGCCCTTGCCCCAAAACCCTCCTTTCCCCCCCCCTCTTTCCCAAACCCTTTTTGAGGACGACCCCCCACCCCCCCTCCATCCCTAAGATTTAATGCTTCCATGTCATTCTACTTTTTATCCATTCTCTCTAAATGACCAACCACCCCAACAAAAACCCCCCTTTTGCCCTTGAAATACTTTTTTAACTCGACCCTTTTCCCCAATTTCCCCACTCCGAATTTTTTTGCATAATTTTTACACCCCACATTTCCTTTTAAAAAGGGCATCTCCCTGCCCCAACCCTCTCCTTTGCTGTGCATTTACCAATCAAGCTTCAAAAACCCCTATAAAGTGTTGTACTACATACTTTCATACATTCCCCTTTTTTGCCTCCATAGAAACGTTTTTTGACTACAAATACCCCAAGCACCCTCCCTTTTTTTCCCCCATCAATTCTTGATTAACCTATCCTTCATAAATCCCAACCCCCCGACATTCAACTCCAATATCTGAAAACATTTACTTTCCTACTCTCCTCCCCCAAATTTTATATCCCAATTTTTTTTTATCAAAAAATTTTATACCCTCATCACCTTGCTCTTTTCTATGTTCACTTTCAAATTTCTACCTTTTCCACATCCCAAACCCCCACCCAAAACCCTTTTCAATTTTTCTTTAGAATCCCCCCTAAGCACAGTATCTCAGCAAAATTAACTGTGTCAATTCCCTTTTTTTTTTTTTTCCCCCTAATTTAACCCACCCCCTCCCCAAACCCACAAAATTTTTTTTTTACAACCCCCCCTATAAATATATTAAACAACCATGGGGCTTACCACCCCCCTAAAACCCACTTTTACCGGAAATAGTCTCCCCTCTTCTACACACCCAACCTGAGCCCCCCTATCCTCATAAAAAAACTTTAAAACATTTATTAAATTACCACCTATTCCCTATACTTGCAACATCTGCCACTTGGTCCCCTTTTCCACTCACATAGCCTTTCTAAATCCCTAAATGCAATAAAAACTTCCTACCTTTATTAAATACTGTTCACAATATGCTTCAATGTAAAAACTTGATTTCACATCCCCACCCACTCTGAAACCTCCTGCTCATCCCCAATCCTACATTCGTCTTTCTTCAATTTTTTCAATAAAAACCCTACCTGCATTTTCCCCGTATATCAGTAAACTTATTTCCCCATAATTTTTTCACTCTCTTTTTTCCCCCTTCCCTTTTTTAAAAAAGGACTATACATGCTCCTTCAATCCTAGTACCTTTTCCCCCTTTCAACATTTATTAAACAAAAGACCAACCACCCAATCTAAATCCCCCTTTTTTTAACATTCTTCATTTATCCCATCATTCCAGCTGCTTTACCCTTTTTCTTAGAACCTCACTACCTCCCCCCCACTTTCTCCCCGCTTTCTTCACTCCTTAATGTGGTATACCTCCCCGGCCCGTGCATAAATTACCGCCCCCCTTTTTTTCCCCAAATTAAAAGTTTCCTCAAAATTCTCGCCATTTCCTAAAACCACAACTCTACTAACTCCCCTACTCCGTTTTTAACTGACAAATCCATCTTCCGGCTTTTTTAAATTTTTTAATTTTTTTTATTATTATTTTTTTTTTTTTTTTTTTTTTTTTTTTTACCGGCCGATTCCCACCAAGCAGGGTGGCCCGAAAAAAAAAAACTTCACCATCTTCACTCCTCACGTTTGCCCGAAGGGTCTTTACACTACAGTTTTTAAAAATGCAACATTAAACCCCTCCTTTAGGTGAGGGACTGAATTCCCCTCTCCAGGACTCAATCCGCCCGCCCGGGTTTTCCCCAATCCCTCATAAATTTTTCTTTCTCAACCCACAGCACGCAAGTATTAAAAACCATTTGCCCATTCATCCTATAAACACGTACCATCCTGCTGGGAAATCCAAGCCCCCCCACACAAACCCCCTTTTACCCCCCCCTCCAACCCCTTCTGGCCGACCCCACCCCCCTTCCTTTCCAATACAACTGATACACTTTGAAATTATTCTGTTTTTGCTTTCCTTCTCTTACATGTCCCCAACCACCTCAACAAACCCTTCCTCAGCCCTCTGGACAACAGTTTTTGGGATCCCCCACCTCCTCCTAAAATCCAAACTACAATTTCTGCATTTTATTACACCACACACCCTCAGACAGACATTCTCCATGCCCCCCTTCTCCTCGCTGCAACATTCATCACCCCTGCTACACCCAATAAAGGGTTTGGTAAAATATATTTCATAATTCCCCCTTTCCCAAGGACAAAGTTCTCTGTCTCCACAGACTCCTAAGTGCACCCCTCACTCTTTTTCCCTCATAAATTCTATGATTCACCTCATCTTTCATAGACCCATCCGCTGACACGTCCACTCCCAAATATCTGAATACGTTCCCCTCCTCCATACTCTCTCCCTCCAATCTGATATTCAATCTTTCATCACCTAACCCTTTTTGTTATCCTCATAACCTTACTCTTTCCTGTATTCACCTTTAATTTTCTTCTTTTGCACACCCTACCAAATTCATCCCCCAATCTCTGCAGCTTCTCTTCAGAATCTCCCAAGAGCACAGTGTCATCAGCAAAGAGCAGCTGTGACAACTCCCACCCTGTGTGTGATTCTTTATCTTTTAACTCCAGGGCCTCTTGCCAAGACCCTCGCATTTACTCTCTCTTACAACCCCATCTATAAATATATTAAACAACCACGGTGACATCACACATCCTTGTCTAAGGCCTACTTTTACTGGAAAAATTTCCCTTTTTTCCCTACATACTCTAACTTGAGCCTCACTATCCTCGTAAAAACTCTTCACTGCTTTCAGTAACCTACTCCAACACCATACACTTGCAACATCTGCCACATTGCCCCTATCCACCCTGTCATAACGCCTTTTCCAAATCCATAAATGCCACAAAGACCTCTTTAGCCTTATCTAAATACTGTTCACTTGTTTAACTTGTTTAACTCACTCCAAATTTTTTTTTTTATTTTCATTACATTAAATTTCTGACAGTGCCTCTCCCACTCTATCATCTGCTCTCCTTTAGCACTCTCTCACCACTCCTTTACCTTTCTTTTACTCTCCATATACTCTGCTCTTCTTATAACACTTCTGCTTTGTAAAAACCTCTCATAAGCTAACTTTTTCTCTTTTATCACACCCTTTACTTCATTCCACCAAATTCACTCCTCTTTCCACCAGCCCACCCTCCTATAACAACCACAAACTTCTGCCCCACATTTTAATACTGCATTTTTAAAACTCATCCAACCCTCTTCCAACCCCCCCACTACTCATCTTGCCAAAGCCCACCTTTCTGCCAATAGTCCTTATATCTCACCCGAACTTCCTCCTCCTCTTAGTTTAAATACACTTCACTTCCCCCCACTTGTTTGTTGCCACCTTCCTCTTGTCCCATCTAACCTCTTACTCTAACTGTAGCTACAACTAAATAATGATCGATAATCATGTTTGCCCCCTATAAACATGTACAATCCCTGGAGCCTACCCATTAACCTTTAATACCCCCATAAATAATCTAACAAACTACTTTCATTACGTGCTACATCATACCTATGGGAGAGTATTTATTTTATCCTCTTTTTCATAAAATATGTATTACTTATACCAAATCTCTTTTACACATAGCTCAATTAAAGGCTCCCCATTTACGATTTACCCCTTGGCACCCCAAATTTACCTACTACTTCCCTCCCACAACATTTTTTCCCCACTTTTAGCATTGAAATCTCCCAACCACAATACAGTGGACCCCCGCATAAATAACGAATAATCCGTTCCTGCGAGCTCCATTGTTATGCAAATATCGTTATGCGAATGAATATCCCCATAAAGAAATAATGGAAATAAAATTAATCCGTGCAAGACACCCAAAAGTATGAAAAAAAAAACAATTTTACCACATGAAATATACATTTTTCCTACACACAAAGAGAAGGATACATGCACAATAGAAGAGTAAGTACATGCACAAAATATTGTTCATGTACTACTCTACTAACTGAAGAATAAATGACTACTTACCTTTAATTGAAAGATGCCAATGACATGTGAGACACAGTGTCCGGGAGTGCCTTTTCCTCCTGATACTGTAGGTCCTGTTTGCATTTTCTTCCAGAACAAGGCCTAATCACACTGTGTATCCACTAACGATTCTAATCTCTCAAACCAAACCTTTTCTGGCTTTTAAATCACCAATATGAGCACTAGTCCCAAGCGTTTTAAACCTGTTCACCTGGTGTTAGTCGACTGTGTGGGTTTGCTTCCCTGGAGGACAAGATTAAGTACCCCAATGGAAAAGTTTAGACATTCATCGATGACACTGACTTTTTTGGGTTTATCCTGGTGGCTAACCCTCTGGGTTAATTGGTTTCTTGGTATTCGTCAATAAACACACCAACAAACGTGCTACAGCAGCAGCAGCACAGCAGCAGCAGCTACAGTGCTACAGCAGCAGTTGAGCCAGTCTGCATGCATCAGCTGACAGGGCTACAGCAAGCAGCTGACAGTGCTACACAGCAGCACAGAACTATTACAGCCAGCAGGCAGTCGGTACTACAGCATCAGCACAGCTGACGGTGTACAGCAAGCAGCAGCAAGCTGACGTGCTACATGCAGCAGCAGCAGCTTGACAGTGCTACAGCAAGCAGAGCAGCTTGCAGGGCAGCAGCAGCAGCAGCTGACAGAGTGCTACAGCACCAAGCAGCTGACAAGCTACAGCATCAG
>NC_069442.1:15871651-15964151 GCF_026875155.1 Cherax quadricarinatus
CCAAAAACCTCCAGCCCTTGGAAAAAAAAGTTTTTTGGACTTCTTTTTTTAAAAAAAGTGAAGCTCTTGCCTCCTAACCCCCCCCCTCCTCCCTCCAGCCCAGGGCCCAGAGGCCCATTTCAACTTCAAAAAACCTTTTTTAAAGACAAATTGTTGGAGGAGCTTATTTTCATCCCCTTGAAGTTTTTTGCCCCCAAATTTCCCACTCCTCTCACCCACCCCAAAGGGACCAAAATGTCATTTCAAACTTAAAAAAAACTCTACACAAAAGAAATGTTTAAAAAAAGAAACTTTAAAAGTAAACTTCGGACACTCTTTTTTGACCCTAAACAGTTCTGGGGGAATCCCCTTCACAATCCTCCATTGCATAAGCCAAATAGGTAAGGCTTGGTGGGGATGACTTCCAGGACTCGAACTCTGCTTGGAAAAAAACGGGGACCAGATTGTTTTTCCAAGAGAGGTTTTTGGGAAGGGGTTTGAGGCGACCCTGACCCTGTGGACCTTTTTGTGGCACGGGAAGCCCCCTAAAAGTTGGAGGGAGGGGCGGGGTTTTGGGGAAGATTTGGTGGAGGACCACAGGGAAGAGCTAACACTGAAAGCGCAAGAGCTTCATCTCCGAACAGCAACAGATTTCAGCTGAGGAACTTGTTTCCCAAGGGGGGGAAGGGGAGTGAAGGGGGCCCCCCTTCTTCAGAGATTAAAGGGGGTGTCCAAATGGGACAAGGGTGCAAGTTTTTTGTAAAAAAAACACCCCCCCAGACAAAGCTGAAAAAAACCCAACTCCCGGGTTTAGTGACGAAACCCTGTCCCCACTTTAGGGGAAATTTTAGAGATGCCAAAAACAGAGCCCTCAAACATTTATTTTGTGAAAAAAGGGGGTCCAGGACCCTCAAGCTGGTCCTAGCGCAAAAAAAAGCCCGAGAAGGGAAGAAACCCCCCAGAGAAGGATTTGCTACCTAGTCTTTGGGGGGATTTTCCCTTCCAACACAAATTTTCCCTTCCTCTTTCCCTCCTCCCTATTTTTCCAAATTTCAGCATTAGCCTTCAAAAAAGGAAAATGTAACACAAATTGTTAAGAAGAATTTTTTTGTGAAAAATTTTTTTGGGAACAGATTAATTGTATTTCCATTAATTTTTAGGGGAAATATTAATTCATTTTTGGCCCTTTTTTCCATTCCCGGGCTGACCCCCCTGGAAGGGATTACGGTCGATAACGGGGGTTTCACTGTATGTCCCTTTCAATTTTTGTAAAAGTAAAATACTTCTTACCTAGTGTGAAACCAAAAAATTTTACAATAAAAGAAATAAAAAACAAATTTTTTGTTTTTAATTTTTTCCTGTATTACATTTTTATTATACACGCAAAAAAATTATCTTTAAAAATTATTTTAAACCTAAACACAATATTAAACAGTATATAGTTTTAAAGGTTTCCTTAAACCTTTCACACAACGGGAATAACTGAAAAAACTTAAAAGGGCCTCTGTTTGGGAAAGGGCCCGGGTTTTCTAAAAAGGGTTTAAATTTCCTATTCACATGTCCATTCAAATTCCCCCTCCACACCTTTTTTTTTAAAGTTTACACATTTCGGCCCTTTCTTTTTAAATTTTGGGCTTCCCTCACCCCTTTCCTCTATATAAATTTTTTCAAAAATTTTTTATAATTTTCTTATTTAAAAACATTCAGGAAACACTTTCACTTAATGGGGCCACTTTAAAAGACTTTACTTTTTGGATTTCCCAGAATCTAAAAAAGGACTGGGAAAAAAAATTTTGTCCCCATTTTAAAACTTTCCCCATAAATAGAACTACTGAAATTTGTGGGCAAACTGGCTGCGGGGTTTGCTTTTTGATACATCACCTTTGATTTTTGGGTTCACACGTCCTTGCCCTTCGACTTCATCTGAGGAACAGATTTTGGCTTTTTGCCACTAAACCCCTTTCTGACTGGTGGCTGAAACAATTCAATAAAGGAACATTTTTAAAATCTTTTTTTTAACCCTTTTCTTTTTCAAAACAACACACTCGGGCCTTTTTTCAATTTTCCTGACCTTTTCACATGCTTCTGTCTGCTTTTGAAATTTTTTAACAATTCTCACAAGCCTTTTGTTTTTCAAAATTTTGTTGAATTTTTGTTTTTGAAATGTTTCTTTTTCTACTTAAAAGGGTTGTTTAACATCTTCCCTGTGTAAAACCTTTTTCCCCTTCTGAATATTGCTAACCTCTTCCTCATGAAAAATTCCCTTTTTCTTCTGAATTTTGCTGAACTTCTTCCCTTTTTTTTCTTGCCATTTGTTTTTGTTCCTCGTCACACTGTTTAACCATTTTAAATCTTTTTGATTTTGTTTTGGCTCTTAAAAACCGTTGCTAAAACCTCTCTCCCCAATGCTTCTCTCTGATTTTTTGAATCTTTTTCAGCTTTTTTTCCCTTTCATGACTCTTTTTTTTTTCAGAAAGATGAGAATGCCCTTTTTTGAAATAAATTCACCTGTTCTTCAAATTTTTTGAAACAACTTCCCTCCCAGACTCTTCGGGTTCAGGGGTGATGCTGAATTTTTTTGTGACTTTCCCCCAACTTGTTTTTTTTCAAAATTGCGTTCAAATTTCCCCTTTTCCTTTTGCTCCTTTTTTTAGAAGCTTTTGGGGCCCTTTTTTCCTCACTGGCTTTTTTTTTCTCTTCAAATGTTTTAAAACCTCTTCCTCACACAGTTTTGTTTTTTTTTTTAGAATAAAGCTCACTCCCTTCATACCTTTTTGCTTCCAGAAGGGTTGTCAAAACATCTTCTTTGAATGACTTACTTTCATTTTCCCAAAAGTTCTTTTCGCCTTTACATCACATAATTTTTAACTTTTTTTTCAAAAATGCTGCTCAATATTTCTTCCCTGATTTCCTGGGGCTTTTTTTCCCGAATATCCTGAACCCCTTGTCGGGGGATGACTTTTTCTGTTTATCAGAACATTGCTCAATTTCCTCCTCTAACCTTCTCTTTCCTTTTCTTTAGATTTTTCCTGAATGTTTTCCGGGCACAACTCCTCTTGCTTTTCAAAATCCCTGCTGAACCTTCCCCTTTCACACCCTTTTGCCCTTTTTCTTGAAACAGTTTCATTCTGTTTTTCAAACATTGTTTAACCTCTTCCTTACATGCCCTCACTTTGTTCAGAATATTCCCAGCATCTTTCTTGCATGACTCGCTGTTTTTTTCCCCTAAAATTTTTTCGAACTTTCTTGTTACATGGTTTAAACTATATTCTTGAGACTTTTTCCCAATGTAAAACCCCCCTTTGATTTTCAGAATGTTCCTGAATGCCCTTCCTTGCATGATCGGGCCTTCTTCAGAATTTTTGCTGAACCTCTTTCCCCCTTTGACTCCCCTAATTCTTCAAAATGCTGTTCCCCTTTTTATTAACTCTTTTTGCTCATCTTCTATGAATTTTCTTGAGCCCCCTTCCCTCAAATTGGCACTTTTTGGGCCCTTTTAAAATGGGGTTTTCTTCCTCTTCCTCAAATTGACTCTTTTTTTGTCTTTTTTCTCTATTTACTCTTTTTGCTTCCTTTCATTCTCTACTAAACCCCTTTTTTGCTCCTCATTCCCCTACGATCTTTTTGTTCCTCATTCTCTACTGACTAAATTTCGCTCCTCTTTTTCCCTGACTCAAATTTTTTCCCCACTTTCCCTGCTGGTCCTTTTTTGTTCCTTTTCCTTTTTTTTAAATCTTTGGTTTTCCCCTTTTTTGAACTCTTTGGTTTTCTGAAGGGTGCTGTTCCTTTTTCCCTCTACTGTTTTTTTTTTTTCCTTCCCTCTACTGACTTTTTTTGGTCCCCCAGAATATTCCTGCCCTCTTCCTCTTTTTTAAAGGCCCCTTCTTCCATTTCTCTTTTGGGCTCCTTTCTGTTTCCCCCCCTCTACGGTCTTCTTCTCCTTTTTTCCTCTTTTGTCTTTATCTCCTCTTCCTCTACTGACCTTTTTTTTCCCCTCTTCCTCAAACGACTCTTTTTTTTCCCCTCTTCCCCCCTACAGACCCCTTTTTTCCCTCTTCCTCTACTTCCTTTTTTTTCCCCTTTTTCCTCTACTGACCTTTTCGGGCCCCTCTTCCTCTACTGTTTCTCTTTCTTCTATTGACTCTTTTTTTGGCCCTTCCTCTCCCCCCTTCCTCAAATGATTCCCTTTTTGCCTCTTCCATTACCAACTTTTTTCCCTTCTTTCCCTGTTGACTTTTTTTTGGCCCTTCCCTTTTTTACTGTTTTTTTTTGGTCTTAAAGAAGGGCTGCTGCCCCTTTTCCTCTGCTGTTTCCTTTCTTCCTCAAATGAGTCTTCTTCCCTTTACTGACTTTTTTTTCTTCACCCCCAAATTTGGGATTTTCTTTCCTCTTCTTCTATTAAGGCACCCAATTTTCCTCTACGGGATTTTTTTTTTCTTCCTCAATACTCTTTTTTTCCTTCCTAATGACTTTTTTTTCTTCCTTTTCCTCTATTGACTTTTTTTCACCCCCTCTTCCTCTATAGACCCTTTTTTTTCCTCTTCCTCTAATAAATTTTTTTTCTTCCTTTTCCCCTTTATTAACTCTTTTCTTCCTCTTCCTCTGGGGGCTGTTTTTTTTCCCCTTTTTCCCTCCTTTGATTTTTTCTGTTTTTTTGGATGTTGCTGTTTTTTTTCAAAAAGATCCTAAAACCTTTTTTTAAATTTTTTGATTCTTTTTTTTCACTGAAGTTTTTGAACCTCACTCTTTTCCCGCTTGCATTTGAACCCTTTTTTGCATGCCTCACTGCCCTTTTTCTAAAAGCTGCCCTTTTCACCCCCTTTCCTAATTTTCCGGAACCACGCGGTCACATTTTTTGGGACCTCCCCAACCCCTTTCCCTTACACCTTCATTATTACTTGAACAGAATAAAACTTTAAATTCGGCCCTCAGCACCCTTTTTAAGTGAAGATGAAATTTTCCCTAAACGAAATGAATTTTCATTTTCTGTAATTTTGGAAGAGTCTGAAGAATTCCCATGTGTACTTTTTTTCATCCATTCAGGGGATGATTCCTCATTTGTTTTTCCCATTTTGGATCTTCCGGGACTAAAGCCCTCGATACACCCCCCTTTTTGCTCCGATTTCTGCGACTTGTCCGCCCTTTTGCAGCGGGTGCAGGGGTTTTTCTACTTGGTCAATGACCTTTCTTTTTTTTTTAAACTTCGGGGGAAACACGGGGTTTATGCACCATTAGTTTTTTTTTGAATGAACTACGGGTGTGCTTCAGATTTTTTTTCTCTTGCATCCTTTAATCTTAAAAGGGCTTATGTTGTGATTTTCCTAAACCCAAACCCCTCACACCTGAGCAAAATTACTCTCTCTCCGTCCACTTTTTCCCTTGAAAGTAAGGGAATGAAACACGGTTTTCAAAACGCTTTTTTGGGACGGGAATCGGGGTTACTTTCCACCTCGATTTCTTTTCCCCTCTACCTCTTAAACGATACACTTTTAGTAGATTCATTAGCAGTAGCAGCGGGTTAAAGGGGGCCCTTTTCCACGTCCTCTGGTATTTATTTTTTTTGAGGTGTGTCTGGTGAAGCAGCACTTCGACAGTTTTTCTTGGAGGGGACTCCCGTGTGGGGCTGCGGGGCTGGCTTTTCTGAGATTCCTCCTTTTTTTCCCAAAGCCCGCCCCAGGGGAGTTTCTGATGCAGCACTGGATTGTGGAAGACCTCTAACCTCCCTCGCTTCCCCGGGCCCCTCAAATTTTTTCCCCAGTAACCTCATCTGCCCAAATGCCAAATACATTCAGTAAAATTTTTAAAAAACAATTTCATAATACTTAAAATGTACATTTTGTTACTATTTCCCACACTGAAATGGGTGGAATAAAAGATTTAAACAAATAGTAATTAAACTACCCGGCCCCTTTCCCATCTGGCAATGAAAACCCAAAAAAAAACAATATTCATAACATAATTTAAAAAAGGGTTTTTCCTTTTTTCAATTAAAAAAGTCCTAAATGCCTTGTGAACCCTTCCCCCGAGAGAATGAAAAAACATGATTACTGAGGGGGGTGGCCCAAACCGGAATAACAGGTAAAAAGGGAAATGGTAAGGGGAAAAAAGTTTTGCAATAGAGGAAGGTTTTATATAAGGGGATATAAGCAGAAGTGAAATAAGGAGGGAGGAGATGTGGAGGAAAAAAAAAAGGATTTTAAAAAGAGTGGTGAGGGAGGGCTAAGGGAGAGCAAATGAAAGAGGGTTTAGGTTCGTCAACAAATTTTGTTTTATAAAAAGAAAACTTTATTTGGGGTAAGATTAATAAATTGAGAAAGAATAATAGACAAAAAGGGCTTTTCAGTTAAAAAAAGAAAGGGGGTAAACAAATGGGGGGCTTTTAGGTTTTTGGGAAGTTGGGAGGGAAAATTTTTTTGAGGAGCCTGAAAGTTGAGGGAAAAAAAAGAGGGGATTTAAAAATTTATGCACGAAAAGGAGGGACAAAAAAACCTGTTTTGTTTAAAATATTTTTTAGAAAATTTTTTTTTATATTCCAAATTTTTTAACTGGGTTTTTCCCTTTATAAAACCCCAATCATATTTTCCAAAAAATTTTAAAGCAAATTTCCCGGGGAGCAAATGGGAGTGCCCTTCCCGTCCCCTCTTTGTAGGGAAAGCTTCCCCGGTTTCACAGGGAAAACCCTTTGCAAGTTCATTTTGTGAAAGGAGACCCGAACGAGCCGCATAATTTTACTGTAAATGAGACAATTTTCCCAAAAATTAATGAATGTGGTGTGTACTTCCCCCTAAAATGTGGTTGCAAAGGGAAAACCAGCTTTCCCGCCCCCTCCACTTCACTTTGGGCCCCTATTAAAGGGCACCTCCCTGTTCCCTGAGCTTTCCCAAATTTTTTTTTGGGATTTGGGGTTTATAAAAATCTATTTACAGCCCCCCTCACTTTTAAAGACAGAGTTCCCATTTCCTAAGACCATGTCAGTAAAAGAATTTTGCTTTAATTTAGGAGCATACTATAATGGAAGTGGGTTTTGTGGGCAACCATTTTGATACTTTAAAGTCACTTTTTCACCATTTTTTAAAATTTCTGGGAAACATTTAACCCCCCCCATACCGATGGCAAACACATAACGATTAAACCCATACCGCTTGCTTTAAAACGCAAAAATTTTTTCCCCGCAAACCGCTTAAAAACCCCCCCCACCGGGGATTTTGTCCGAGAAAGCGTCCAAAGCGCCCCCCTCCCCCCTCCAGCCAAACCTCACATGTCCGCCGGTGGGATTGTTTACCCCCAGCCCCGCGGGAACAAACCAAGCATACAAAAACGGAATATTTCGTATTATTAAAAGGTTTTCGGGGCTTTTTCCCGGAAAAAAGTGACCATGGGCCCCCCAAAAAAGGGTTTTAGTTCCAAAACCCCACGCAATAAGGGTGAGAATTACAATAGAGATGAAAAAAAAAGATCATTGATAATTGAAAAATGGAGTGCGGGCTCCGAGCTGGCCCAATTTTATAATAAACCCCCCAAACAACCCTCGCTACATTGGGGGAAAAGGGCTGCTTTCTGATTTGCTTGCTGCTGCTGCACTTCACCGCTGCTGCTGCCCGTAGCACGTCTGCTGCGCTGGGTGCCCGCTGTAGCATCATCTGCTGCGCTGGGGCATCGTCGTTGCGCTGTACATCGTCCCGTTGCGCTGGGACCACCGCAGCTTCTGGCCCGCTGCTGGGACAAACGTCTGGGTGCTGGGTGGGTTCTGTGCTTTGTCGGGTGCCCCGGGAGCATCGTCTGCCCGCTGCTGTAAACATCATCTGCTGCTGCCCGGGAGCATCGTCTGTTGCTGCTGTCCACAAACCCCACAGGGTGCTGGGTGGCTGCTGTAGGCATCGTCGGGGCTGCTGTAGCATCGTCTGCTGCTGCTGCGCTGTAGCCCTCGTCTTCGCTGCTGTAGAAACGTCGTTGCTTTCGGGAGCCCTCGTCCCGCTGCTGCTGTACATCGTCTGTTTTCTGCTTAAACCCCGTCAGGCTGCTGCTGCTGCTTATATGTCTGCCCGCCCGCTTTTGCATCGTCTGCTGCGCTGCTGCTTCCCGTAGCATCGTCGGGTGCTGCTTTAAAATCCCTCTGCGCTGCTGTAGCCCTCCCCTCTGTTTTCTGCTGTACCACCCCTCAGGCTTTCTGCTGCGCTGGGTGTAGCACCGTTTTTGGGGTGGCTTTTTAAAAATTTCCCAAAAAACCCAATTTAAACCCCCGAGGAAATTTTCCACCCAGGAAAAACCCAAAAAGTCAGTGTCACGAAACTGTCCCAACTTATTTTTTCCCTTGGGGTTCCCCTTTAAACTTGCTCCCAAATTCCACCCACACCCTTTTGACAAAAACCCAGGTGAACAGGGGGGGGGGAAAAAAGCCTGGAACCCAAATGCTCATATTGGTGAATTTAAAAAACCGCAAAGGTTTGGGTTTTAGAGAATTTTTAAAAATCGTAGTGGCATACACATTTTGAAAAGGCAAAGTTCTGGAAGAAAAAGCCAAAAAGGACCTACAAAAAAAAAAACTCAGGAGGAAAAGGCAATCCCAGGACACAGTGTCTCAAACAGTCAAAGCTGCACTTTAATAAAGGTAAGTGCATTTATTCTTTATTTTTGTAGACTAGTACATGCCCAATTTTATACTGTCAAGAACTACTCTACTATTGTGCCCGTAAACCTTTTCTTTGTGTGTAGGAAAATGTAAAATTTTATGGGTAAAAAATTTTTTTTTTTTCATACTTTTTTGGGGTCTTTAAACGGATTAATTTGATTTCCATTATTTTTTTAGGGGAAAATTCTTCCATACCGATTATTTCGCATTTTAAAAATTTACCCCTCTTTTCACGGATTAAAAAACGGTATTTCGGGGGCCACTGTATTTTTTAAAAGTTTATACAGCAGTGTTTTTTGTATATGTAATAAACAAAAAGAAAATCACTCTAAATAAAAATTTTTTTAGGTATGCATACTGGGAAGAGAGCCCTTGAAATCCAAATTTATCTTTTTGGTAAAAAGAGTACGTTTAAAAAGTTAGGAAAAGAGTTTTACAGTGGAACCTCAAATTTTTTCAGCCGCCCCCCAAATTTCCGGGGCCTTTTTGAGTTTTTTGGGTTTCTTTTTTTTGCTAAATTTTGTCTTGAGTTTTTTGAAAGTCCTTGAGTTTCGGCTTTCCCTACCAACCTTAACAAACCCCCACAAAGCACCCAGCATGCGTTGAAAACAGTCTGGCCCTTTTTTTTTCTCCCGGGGAACTTTTCCCTGTGCTTTCACCAACATTTCACAATACCCATTTTTTTTTTGCTTGTTGATTAAGTGCCAAATGCTACATAATTAACCAAAGGGGGAAAAAAACTTCCTAGTGCCCGCCCCCCTTTGGGGGAAAAAAAAAGTGAAAACACAATAAATTGAAGAAAGAACTCGTAAACGGGACCAAAGTGGGGGGAAAAAGAGAGGGGGGGAGAATGTGCCTTCTTTAACAAATTTTACAAAAAATTTTATACTAAAGTAAAAAGGGGGCCAATAAAAGGGAAAAGGGCCAGCCCAGCGATAGTGTAAACCCTTTAACATGTAGCAATAATTAAGTGATTAAGCGATAGAAAAAGGGCATGAAAAATAAACCCCCCAATGTTTTTTAGAGGGAAATACAGGTTCTCCCCCCAAAATTCCCCATTTTCCACTTCAACGGCCTTTTGAACATTCGCAAAATCCCCGCCGCCCAAACAATTTAAAATAACCGTAAGTTTATTTTCATAAACTTTGGAAAATTTTGGGGGTTTGGGAGAGTTTGGTTTTTGGAAAATAGGACAAAAATTTTTTTCCCTTTAAAATGAACTAATAACAACCCATGGCTTATTTATCTATCACTATTTAAACTAATATGACATTAAAAAAACAATTTTTAACAACATAGAAACAACAAATACTTTAAATTAATAAAATAAAGTCATTATGAAAGGGGTGTTGTTGTGGTGTTGTTGATGGTGTATAAGGGCCACTGAAACATAAGCCGTACCTAGGGTTGGGGGAGGCAGCATCAGAGGCATTTAAAACTGAGACCCGGGGTAAAACCCTTTTATATACCTTTGAAAATTTTGAGAGTACAGGGGGACCCCCCCCATAACATTACCTCCGAATGCGACCAATTATGTAATGTATTTATGTAAGTGCGTTTGGGACGTGAAATTTTGGGGGGCTGAAATGGGGCTAATCTACTTTACAATATTTCTTTTGGGGGAAAAAATTTGGTCAGTACTGGGACCCAACACACTTATGGGGTGAAAAAAAATCGTTAACCGGGGGGCCACTGTTTTCCTACTCTCTGAGCCCCCGGCCCCCCCCCCCAAGAACTTTTGGGGGAAATTAGGTTCCTGCAGTCCCCCCCCTTTTTTTATCGATTAATCGCCCTTTAAATTTCCTTTCTACACTTTAATGCTACACTTTTTTTCCGGGCCCGGTGCTATAACCCCTTTTTCAAATTATCTGCTGTAGTAAACGTACATATCGTAAATTTACGAAAAAAGGCATATTCACCCCTCTCTTTTCCTTCCCCTCCACTTTGGTACTTTTGCTACAGTTTTTTTGAATTCTGTAGGTTTTTTTCACCTTCTTTACCAAAGGGGGTGGACTAAATGCAATAAATTTTTCGATGTTTTAAAGTGTTTTTAAAAGGGTTTTTTATGGTTCCCAAAAGGTTTTAGAAGCAGTACGTATTATATTTCCCAAAAATATTTGGGGCACCAAACATTAACATTTTTTTTAAAATTTGGGGAGGTTTTTGGTCCCCTAAAACCCCCCCAAATGTTTTAGGGAACCCGAAGGGGCCCCTGACCCAAAACTGCCCCATCCACCACCACTATAAAGGCTTATGCGTCGTGGGGCCCCATGACCCAAAAACACCGCCCCCCCACCATGATATACGAATGACATATTTTTTTCAAAATTTTAGAGTATATATCATGTTTCAATGTTTTAATATTGTTTAAGTCATATTCAAACAATTGTGATAGATAAAAAAAGCCTAGAGTTTATATTAAACATCATATTTAAGGAGTATCTTGGCCCTTTCCCCCCAAACCTCCTCCTCCCGTCTTCTAAAAAAGCCAACAAGAGTCTTCAATAAAGGGGTTTTTTAGTTAAAATTTATATCTATTTCTCATTAAATTTTTTGTATGCAAAACTTTTTTTTTATTCTTTAAAAAAAAAATTTTTTGGGGAAAAATTTTTGGGTCTGGAATGGGATTAATTGGGTTTTGGCCTTTTTTCTAATGGGAAAAAATTGCTTTGACTTTCGAACAATTTTTTTTCAGCAGAGCTTCTGGAACAAATTTCAGCCAAAACTCAAAAGGTTTCCCTTGTATTTACTTTTTTAAATGCCATTTTTCTTTTTTCCCCCAATTCTTTTATTTTTTCCACATTAACTCATCCGACATTTTTTCCAAACCCCATCGTCAACCTAACCCCAAATATCCTTTAAATTCTCCTTTGGGGAAACTTCTTCAGAAATTTTTTTGGTTTGGGGGCCCCCTTTTTTAAACTTTCTTGGCCACTATTTAAATTGCTTTAAATTTTTTTTATGTTGAGTATGAACAACAGAGAGCAAAAAACTGAAATTTTCCGTGGGAAAACCCAAATGGTAAAAGGTCCACAAACTCATTTTTCCTCCCCATTTTTGGAAAATCTTTTTAGCCTGTCAATCTGCCAGGGCTTTATGAATGATATAACTTCTCCAATAAGATATACTGTACAGTGGAATCTCTACTTACAAGTGCATCCACGTGCAAGTTTTTTCCAGATACGAACAGTCGCTTGGTCAATTTTTTGCTTCCAGAAGCGAGCAAAATTTCCAGATGCGAGTGGGCCTCAAGGGAGGTTCCTTGATGCTGGTGAGGGGCTCTTGCTCTTGATCTAGGGAAATGAATCTCAGTTATTTGTTACACTATCTTATTGAAACTGGGCAATGTATGATGGAAATGATGCTTCTTAGCATACACCAAACATGAAAAAATTGGCCCATTAGCCATTAGCCTCCCATTAGTGGTATATTTTTCGTATGGTTTTATGGCTGTATTCTAGTTTTTTTGGTCTCACTTGATAGAATGGAAGATATACTACAGAAATAGATATGATTTTGGTTGGTTTCATGACGAAAAGTACCTTGAAATTGAGCTCAAAGTATCAGAAATGTTTGACTCTTTGGTGATGTTCAAGAGTAAACAAATGACGTCACTGTCCAATACCTGTTCGACTGGCACTGCCCCTCAACCTTCACATATTGGAAAGCTCTTCAACACACTAGCAAAAGTGGAGCAGCCATCATTGGTAGCAATGCCAGCAACATGAAGCAGCAGTGGCAGACATCATGAAGCAGCAGTGGCAGACATCACAAGGTAGCAGTGGCAGACAACAGAAGAAGCAGTGGCAGACATCATGAGGTAGTGGCAGACAACATGAAGACAACATGAGGCACAGTGGCAGACAACATGAGGTAACACTGGCAGACATCATGAGGTAGTGGCAGAATAACATGAGGCAGCAGTGGCAGACATGAGGTAACAGTGGCAACAACATGAAGTATCAGTGGCACATATTATGAAGTAGCAGTGGCATACAATATGAAACAATAGTGCCAAAGTGTAGCAATTATAAGTCACTCTGACTTTTTTGGGTTATCCTAGGTTCTCTACACATGAAATCAGGAGCAGGAATGGCCACTGTGGTGGCCCTATAAACCCTAAACAACAACAATGGCCGCTGTCACCACCACTAAGCCACATACGTAATGACATGTATTTTATTCATTCTAGTGCATATATCATGTTTTCTATGTTTATTAATATTGTTTATTATGTCAAATACCTGATTTGTGATAGATAAATAAGCTGTACAGCTGATATTAGGAAATTATTGAAGTATTTTCCCATGCCTGGAATTCCACTGGAACGAATTAATTCCATTTCAATTAATTTAAATGATGAAAACTGGCTCTGCAAACGAGGAAATCCAGATGCGAGCAAGGTCATGAACAGATTAAACTCATAAGTAGAGGTTCCACTGTACTGTTATTTTCCTCATTAATCACAGGTAAGAAACTTTATCAAAGACCCTTACAAATTTAGCACTTACTGTGATTATAACAACAATAACTACAACTATAATAATAATAATAATCATAAACACTAGTACAGTGGAACCTTGGTTTTTCGATTGCCTGGTTTTCGTTGAATTCAGTTTTCGACAACTTTTTCGTAAAATTTTGTCCCAGTTCTCATTCATCACGTTGGTTTTCGTCGTCCGCCGTAACCAAACGTGCCCACCTGCCCGTGCCGACACAAAGCACCCATGCATTCTGAGTAAGTCTGGCTTTGTTTCTTGTCGAGTGAGCATTACCCTGCACATTCATCCGAAACATTTCGTAATAATCCATTGCTCTTGTGCTTGTTTATTGAGTGTGACTGCTAAATAAACCACCATGGGGCCAAAGAAAGTTACGAGTGCCAGCCTTCTGATAAAGAAGATGAAAACATGATAAAATTCAAGAAAGAACTCATAGCAAAGTAACAAAAGTGGCATATGTGTGGTCGATCTCGCCAGGATGTACAGGAAGTCCTCATCAATGATCATTCCATCCTGGCAAAGAAAAAAGAAATCAAGGACTCTCATGTTGCGAAAGGCATAAATGTGCTAACAAAACAGAGATTACAAACAATCAAAGATGTTGAGAAGTTGTTGTTGGTGTGGATCAACGAAAAACAGTTAGCAAAAGATAGTACTACTGTGGAAGTGATAATTTGCAAAAAGGCAAGGCAGCTGCATGAGGATCTCGTAGAGAAAATGCCCGAACAAGTGCTACGTTAGTGAATTTAAGGCCAGCAAAGGATGGTTCGACAAATTCAAGAAGCAATCTGACATACACAGCGTGTTAAGACATGGTGAGGCTGCAAGTTCAGACAAATGTGTGGCCGAAGAATTCGTTGATGAATTCAAGGAGTATGTAGAGGCTGAAGGACTCCTCCCCCAACAAGTCTTCAATTGTGATGAAACAGGCTTCTTTTGGAAGAAAATGCCAAAGAGGACCTACATCATGCAGGAGGAAAAGACACTGCCAGGAAACAAGCCTATGAAGGATAGGCTAACTCTTTTGTTCTGTGGTAATGCTAGTGGGGATTTCAAAGTGAAGTTTTTATTGGTATATCACTCTGAAAATCCCTGAGTGTTCAAGAAAAACAATGTCATCAAGAGTAAATTGTGTGTTATGTGGAAGGCTAACAATAAGGCATGGGTGACGGGGGCAAATTTTCATTGAGTGGGTCAATGAAAGTATTTGGCCTGATGTGAAGAAATACCTCCAGAAAAATAAATTGCCACTCAAGTGCCTCCTGGTAATGGACAAAGCTCCTGCTCATCCTCCAGACTTGGAAGAGCAATTCTTTGGAGGAGTTTAGTTTCATCACAGTGAAGTTCTTGCCCCCTAATACCACTCCTCTCATCCAGCCCATGGACCAGCACGTCATTTCAAACTTCAAAAAACTCTACACCAAAGCAATGTTTCAAAGGTGCTTTGAAGTGACCTCAGACACTGAATCAACTCTAAGAGAGTTCTGGAGGAATCACTTCAATATCCTCAACTGCATAAGCCTTATACATAAGGCTTGGTAGGGAGTGACTCCCAGGATGATGAACTCTGCTTGGAGAAAATTGTGGCCAGAATGTGTCCAAGAGAAGGATTTTGAAGGGTTTGAGGCTGACCCTGACAACCCTATGCCTGTTGTGGAATCTACTGTGGCTTTGGGGAAGTCCATGGGGTTGGATGTGAGTGGCCAGGATGTGGAAGAGTTGGTGGACGACAACAGGGAAGAGCTAACCACTGAAGAGCTGCAACACCTTTAGCTGGAACAGCAACAGATCGCAGCTGAGGAAACTGCTTCAGAGGAGGAGGAAGAGAGAGGTTAGAATGTGCCTTCTTCAGTGATTAACCCTTTCAGGGTCCGTGCCGTAGATTTACGGCTTTACGTTCAGGGTCCAAGCTGTAGATCTACGCCATAAGCTCAGCTCACTCTGATAAGCTGTGAGCGGTAAATTTGGGCCTAGATATGAGAGAATACATCTATGTGGTATGTGTGCACCACATAAAACAAATCCTGCAGCACAGTGCATAATGAGAGGAAAAAAACTGAGACCGTAATTTTCGATTACAACAGCAACTTTGCAGTTTTTTTGTATGTTTTTTATAGTTGTATTTGCGATTTCTTGGTCTCATTAGATAGAATGGAAGATATATTACAGAAATAGAGATGATTTTGATTGGTTTTAGTACTGAAAATGACTTGAAACTGAGCTCAAAGTAGCAGAAATGTTAAATTTTTACTGATGTTCAAGAGTAAACAAATGACCTCACACATCTAATACACGCCAGCTGGTGGGTCTAATATACGTTCACAAATGTGCTGATATTATTTATACAATTATTACAATATTGAATTACAGTAAACCTTCTATTTTTTGGTTTGAATAAAAATTCATTATGTGAATTAAAAATCAAAATAGAATTAATTTGTAAAGCCTGAAAACAAAACTAATGAAAAGAGGAAATGTTAGTTTAGTGCCAGGAATGCCTGCATTGTTTATTCTGGACCCTGTTTTGAAATTGGAATATTTTGAACTTTGCACAAAATTGGCCAAATTACCAATTTCCAATCACTATTTTGTAGTTGAAGCAGTTGAGTTGGCAATTTCTTGTGCTCAGTAGATAGAATAGAAGTAATACTAGTGAAATAGCTAAGAATTTGGTCGACTGGAATAAGGTAATTGGCCTAAAATGGGAGTCAAAGTCAGCAAAATCACTGATGCGTAAATATCGCTGGCACATCAAAATTCGCAAGAGCATAATTTCGTCAATTTTCCATCAAATTTCGTACTTTTTGTTTTATTACCTTCAGGAAAAGATTCTCTACCATTTCATAAGAAAAAATAACAAAATTACTTTTTGAAAGTTCTTGGACACTGGTGTGCACTTTGAAATTTGGCCTCTGGACCCCTGAAAGCATTAAGGACATTTGTGCAAAGTGGAGTGAGTTGCAAAGTTTTGTGGAGAAATATCACCCTAACAAAGCTGTTGCAAGCCATGTCTGCAACATGTTCAATGACAATGCCTTGTCCTATTTTAGACAAATCTTAAGAGACGCCAAAAACAGACCTCTCTGGACAGATTTTTTGTGCGACAGGGGTCCAGTGCCAGTAAAAGACAAAGAAGGGAAGTAACCCCAGATAGGGACTTAAACCCTAAAGTTTTATGGAAGGGATTCCATTTCCAAACAAAAACCCTCTCCTCCCCTCCCCTCCTCGCTGTTTTCCAACCCCAACAAGAGAAAAACCATACCACGGGGGGGTTTTTGAAACCTGGTCAGAGATCTAAAAACTCCAATCTTCAAATCCCGTTGTGGTATTTTTGTTTGCAATCGTGTCATTACATTTCGTGAACCAAAAAAGAGTCTTCAAAAAGGTAAAAGGATATAAATGTTCTTTATCTATTTCATTAGTCCTTTATATTTTTTTTCGGTTTTTTCTGCTTTAAAAACTACAATTATTCTCTAAAAACGTATTTTTTTTTTAAAATACTTTGGGTGTCGGAAGGATTAATTGTATTTACGTGGACCCCCCGGTTAACGATTTTAATCCTTAAAGAGGGTAATTGTTATGCGAAATAACGCTATGTAATAAATTTTTCCCCCATAAAAAATAAGGAAAAATAAATTAATCCGTGCAAGACACCCAAAAGTATGAAAAAAAAAATTTTACCACATGAAAAAAATTTTTCCCCACACCAAAGAGAAGGATACATGCACAATATAGAAGTATAATGCACAGTATAATTGTGATGTACTAGTCTACAAAATGAAAATAAATACATTTACCTTTATTGAAGATCAGCAAAATGATGAGACAGTTTTTGGGGAGTCCCCTTTTCCCCCTATACTGTAGGCCTTTTTGGCATTTTTTTCCCGAACACCCTTATCCACTGTGTATCCACTACGATTCTTAATCTCTCAAACCAACCTTTGCTGGCTTTAAATTCACCAATATGACACTATTCCGGAGTTCCCCGGGGTGTTAGTCGACTTGGGGGGTTTTGCATCTGGGAGCAAGATTAAAGGCCCCCCAAGGGAAAAAAGTTAACAGTCTTCGATGACCTGATTTTTTTGGTTATCCTGGGTGGCAAACCCTTGGGGTTAATTGTTTTTTGGGGATTCTAAATAAGCCCCCAACAACGGCACAGCAGCAGCAGCAGCGAAGTGCAGCGCAGCACGCTGACAGTGCAGAGCCGCAGCAGCTTGACCACCAATAGTACCGGGGTTAAAGGGGGTTTATTATAAACCGGCCAGCTCGGAACATGCATTCCACTTTCATAAATCAATGATCTTTTTCTTCATTCTATTGTAATCCACCCTTTATTGCTTTAGGGGTTTGGGACTAGAAGCTTTCTTGGGCCCATGGTCATTTTTTTCCAGAAAAGCACCGAAAAAACTGTAATAAAAGAAATTTCCGATTGTAAAACTTGGAGTTACCGCGGGGCTGGCTGGGAAACAATGCCACCGGGGGAACATGTGAGGTGGCTCAGGCCCACATTGGACGCGTCCGGGCGAAAATCGGGAAGGGTTTTTAAGCGGTTGTGAGGGGAAAATTTTTGCAATTAAAGTAAGCGTATGCGAAATAAACGCTATGTATGCCATCGTTTTGCGGGGGTCCACTGTCTTATTTCTTTGGAAATATTTCTTCATTTTGTCAGACTTTCTGGGAAAGAATTAATACAAAAACGAGGTTCCATGTAATGGGTATTAGTAATGCTGGGGCCTTGGCAAACTTAATCACTAGGGTATATTTCAAAACTTAAAACCCACAATTTTTCTACACCACAGAAAAAAAATTAGAATTTTTTTGCAAATTGTTATTTTGGGAGATATTAAAAAAAAAATACCCGTTTTAGTTCAAAGCAACTCAGGGTATTTAATGGTTATATTTCAGTATTTTTATTTCAATCAAAACTAAGTGCTAAAACCCCCAAGGTCATACAGCAATTACCCGTCCACGACTTTGTCAATGTGACTGGCTAAATTTCTGTAAACCTGCTAATTGCTGACAGTCACATTGACTTTGTCAATGTGACTGGGTTATCACAAAATGTAAAAAAAGAAAATACACCTTCCATTTCTGCCCCAAAATGGAGGGAGTAAGGTTCTGTTAGGTTTGTTATGCATTTTCCCCCAAATTTCACAATATATAACATCTGACAGAACCGTTAATATTAAATATCTAAGACTATATTTTTCAACAAAATAAGCTGAGGACCAACATTCCTTTACTACCATAATAATAATTATGCTGCTCAAAACCCTTCCCCCGGCCGGGATTGAACACCTTCCTATGGGGTAGAAATTACCAGTGGATGAATCTTATTGTGGGAGCTGTCTAGTGGTAACCGACGGGCTGGAGTTTTTGAGACTATGACCCCGGGTTCAATCCCGGCCGGGGGGTATGGTTTGTTTTCAATCGTGTCATTTCGATTTTGATAATTAGTGCTCTATTACCGAAAAAGTCATCTTTTTAAAATCATGGTTCTTTTATATATATGAAAAAAGGTTTCCCCTTTATACTTTCCTTATACTCTTTAACCCTTTAGGGTCGACACGCCCTTTCCCCCAGACCGTTCTCAGGGTCGGCCCAAATTTAAAAAAAAAAAAATTTTTTAGAAAAGATAGAGAATCTTTTCCCATCATAAAAACACCAAAAAATATGAAATTGATTAAAACTTAGGATTTATCTCTCATGAAGTTAGCAGTCTCAGCGATGTTTATGCATCGGCGATTTTGCCCACTTTGAGCCCCATTTTCGGCCAATTCCACTATACTAGTCGACAAAAAATGTGAATATTTCGCTAGAACTCCATTTTTTCTATCGAATGAGTGCAAGAAACCACCCATTTACCAATTTCAACTATCCAGTACAGTGGTCAAAATTTAGCAATTTTGCCAATTTCACACAAATTTCAAAAGATGCCAATTTCCGAATAGGGTCCAGAATAAACAAGAAAGACATTCCTGGCACTAAAATGACATTTCCTCTGTTCATTAGTCACGTCTCAAGGCCCCTCTTACATTCTTTTGCTTCCCACTTTGAATTTTTTTTCTCACAAAAAATAGAAGATTTACTGTTATGCAGACTACTGCATTAGTGTAAAAAATGGTATAAATAATATTGGCGCACTTGTAAAAGAATATTAGACTCACCAGTTGACGTGTATTGGACGCTTGGCATGATTTGTTTACTTTTGAACTTTGGTAAAAATCAAACATTTCTGCTACTTTGAGCTCAATTTCAAGGTACTTTTCATTGTAAAACCAGTCAAAATCATCTCAATTTCTGTAATATGTCTTCCATTCTATAAAATGAGATCAAGAAAACTAGAATACAACAATAAATACCATATGAAAATACAGTCTAAAGTCGCTGTTTTATTCCAAAAAAATGGTCAAAGTTTTTTTTTCTCATTATGCACTGTGTGCTGCAGGATTTTTTTATACTGTGCACACTGACCACATAGACCCATTCTTTCAAATCCCACTAGATTTGAGGGCGCTAGAATTTAGGCGTACTAGTACGTCAAAAACCCTGGGTTGTAAGCCGTACTAGTATGGCCGAAACCCTCAAAGGGTTAATTTGTATTACTAAACTGAAATGCATCTTTCCTATCAATCAATCAATGAGGATAGACTGAGGGCCCTAAATCTGCACTCTCTAGAAAAATTTAGAATTAGGGGGGATATGACTGGTGTGTAAATGGAAAACAGGAATAAAGAGAATGTAAATGTGCTAAAAATATCTAACCAAGACAGGACTTGCAGCAATAGTTTCAAGCTGGAAAAATTTAGATTCAGAAAGAATATTGGAAAGCACTGGTTTGGTAACAGAGATGTGGACGAGTGGAACAAACTCCAGAGTAGCGTCACTGAAGTTAAAAGCGTTGTGCATTTCTAAAAATTAGGTTAGACAGATACTACATGAGTGGGTGTGGGTGGTGTGAGTTGGACCTGACTAACTTGTGCTGGTAGGTCTGATGCTGTGCTCCTTCCTTTTTAAATGTATCTGACTTGGACCTGACTAGCTTAGACCAGTAGGTGACTTGGACCTGCCTAGAATGGACCAGTAGGCCTGCTGCAGTGCTCCTTCCTTCTTATGTTCTTAACATTACATTCAAATTGCAGATGCAGTTTAATAGAGACAAATACAAAGTTCTAAATGTTGGACAGGAAAATAACCATGCCACATATAAACTAAATAATGTAGATCTTAATATTATGGACTGCAAAAAAGATTTAGGAGTCCTGGTTAGCAGTAATCTGAAACCAAGACAACAGTGCATAAGTGTTTGCAATAAAGCTAACAGAATCCTTGGCTTCATATCAAGAAGCGTAAATAATAGGAGTCCTCAGGTTGTTCTTCAACTCTATATAACTTTGGTTAGGCCTCATTTAGATTATGCTGCACAGTTTTGGTCACCGTATTACAGAATGGATACAAATGCTCTGGAAAACATACAAAGGAGGATGACAAAGTTGATCCCATGTATCAGAAATCTTCCCTATGAGGATAGACTGAGGGCCCTGAATCTGCACTCTCTCGAAAGGCATAGAATTAGGGGGGATATGAGTAAGGTGTATAAATGGAAGACAGGAATAAATAAAGGGGACATTAATAAAGTACTGAGGGTGTCGAACCAGGTGTAGCGTCTGATATGTGGAAGATGGCTGATGTAGTTCCTATTTTTAAAACAGGGGACAAGTCGTTACCGTCAAATTACCGCCCAATAAGCCTGACCTCAATTGTGGGCAAGTTGCTAGAGTCAATTATAGCTGAGATTATAAGAAGCCATCTCGATAAGCATAGCTTGATTAATGATACTCAGCATGGATTCACAAGAGGCCGGTCTTGTCTAACTAATTTATTAACTTTCTTCAGTAAAGCTTTTGAGGCTGTTGACCACGATAAAGAATTTGATATTGTTTACTTAGATTTTAGTAAGGCATTTGATAGAGTTCCGCACCAAAGACTGTTGAAGAAAGTAGCAGCTCATGGCATTGGGGGGAGGGTGCTCTTGTGGATCGAGTCATGGCTCACAGACAGGAAGCAGAGAGTGTCCATAAATGGGGTTAAATCCGAGTGGGGATCAGTAACAAGTGGCGTTCCACAGGGATCAGTCTTGGGCCCGTTGTTGTTTATAATATATATCAATGATCTTGATGAAGGAATTGCTAGTGATATGAGCAAATTCGCCGATGACACGAAGATAGGTAGGATAATTGATTCAAACGTAGATGTTAGGGAACTTCAGGAGGATTTAGACAAACTCTACTCTTGGTCAGAAAAGTGGCAGATGCAGTTCAATGTAGATAAATGCAAGGTTCTGAAGCTCGGGAGTGTCCATAACCCTAGCACTTATAAGTTAAATAATGTAGAACTTAGCCATACAGATTGCGAAAAGGACTTGGGGGTTATGGTAAGCAGCAACCTTAAACCAAGACAGCAATGCCTAAGCGTACGTAATAAGGCAAATAGATTACTGGGATTTATATCAAGAGTGTAAGCAAAGAAGTCCGAGGTCTACTGCAGCTTTATACATCATTAGTAAGGCCTCACCTGTTTATGAGCTCAATTCTGGTCCCCAAATTTTACAGAATGGACAAAAATTTCTTAGAAAACATTCGGGTAGGATGCTAAATTAAAACATAGAATTAGAAATCTTCCTTTAAAAAGATAAAGACTTTTAAATTTACATTCACTTGTTAACAAGAAGAGGGGAGACCTGATCGAAGTGAAATAAGGGAAGAAGGTATTAAAAGGGGGGAATTGACAAGGTCTTGAGGTTCTCTCCAAGAGAGAACCGCAGTAAGGGATTTAAGGGGGTAAGTTTGTTTTGGGAAAGGACATAGGAAAGTTTTGGGTTTTGGAAATAGGGTAGTTGATGAGGGGAAAACAGCTCCTAGGGGGGGGTTTTATTGAGGCAGATTTGGGGTAGTTTAAAATTTTAGGTTTGGAAAGTAATTGGGGGGTTTTTAACCCTTTATGCAGCAATGGGAATCTTTATTCAAAACTTTTCGCCACACAGTGGCTTCATATCCAATCCCAAGAAAGGCGAAGGGAGAGGAGGAGAATGGGGTAATCATCCTAAACCGGAGTGATTTCCAGTTGGGACTATTAACTCATTTCCTCCTCCCTTACCCCTTTCCCTCTTGGTATTGGAGATGAACCCACGGGGGGGGGGGGGGGGGGGGGTGGCGAAACGTTTCCTGAATAAAGTTCCCAATGCTGCATAAGTTCCCCAATCTTCAACTTGTCGGTTTTTAAAACCCTCATCACCACACTGGGGGAGGGGTTGGTTTTGAGTGGGACTTGCACATCGGAGCTTGTTTCTTGATTGGGATTTAAAAAATTGGGTTTTTGGGAAATGTTTGTTTGTGGGATGAATTGTAAAAAACCTGCCTAGTATGGGCCAACAGGGGCCCGCTGCAGTGTTCCTCCTTTCTTATGTTCTTAAAAAATGTCTGAAAATACTAGCCTGCAGGCTCATAGCAATGGTTTTAATTGGAAAAATTCGATTCGGGAAACATATAGGAAAGCACTGTTTGGGGAAAAAGTTGTAATGAGTGGACAAACTCCCCAAATACAGTTATAGAGGCTAAAACTTTTAGTTTTAAAAATGTTAGATAAATACTGAATGGGTTGGGTGGGGGTGCGTTGGCCTGAGTAGCTTGTGTCAGGTCAGTTGCCGTGTTCCTTTTTTAGTAATGTGACCGACCTGACTAGGGTTGGGGATTTGGGTTAAGCCAGTAGGAGACTTTACCCACCTCGCAGGGCCAGTGGCCTCTGCAATGTTTATTCTTTTTGTTCTATGTTCTTAAATTAAAATTTTTACTTCTTTATATGCTGTACAAAGATCATGTAAAGAAACACTGTTAGACACAAAAGAAAATCATTAGTATGCAAAGGTACACAAAAGTACAGTCATCATACAAAAATAAGTATATTTAGGCACAGGTACAATAAGCAGTGTAAATTACCAAGGATAACACAAAAAAAAGTCAAAGTGCATAGTGAAAATAACTTGACTTTTTTTTGGGTTATCCTAGGTAATTTACACTATGTAAGATCATTGTACTTATGCGTACCTTTGCCTAAATATGCTTGCTTAATTAATTCTGACACTCCAGTATCATGGTTCAAATTTCCCTATTTCCTTATTTTACACAAGACTTTTCAGCATCATGAAATATATTTTTTTCAATTATGTTCATTTTCTACTGTGGGGTTTTACATACATTAAAATATCCCGGGTCGCAAGCGAACGAATTTATTTATTTATGGGGAAGCAGCGAGCTTTGTTTGGAATTAGCTCGCGCGCGCGCGGTGTGACGTCACCACCGACGCTCATCCCGCGCAATTCCAGCAATAAAACAAAGAATAAAAACGTCCTTGCTTGTAGTTCTTATGCTGCTAGGTTAATTTTTTTTTTTTTTAATGTAATGTCGTTAATACCGTCATTCTTAGCTGCGCTGCGGGAGGCGGCGCTTGTGACTGGTATTTTTTTTTTTGTGGAAACAATCTGCATCAAGCTGGAAATTTTCACGGTTATCAGAATTACTTTTTAAAAAAATGTCAAGATATACTCGAGACAGAGAAGACAACAACATGAAAGAGATGGCAAAATCGGTTTACAAAATTAAAAAGAAGTCTGCGTGGGGAAAGGGAAAAAAAGTGTTGGCGCAGACGCGCGCGCGCGCCATTGGCGTCAGCTCCTCCCGTCCACTTTTCCCCCCATTTTCGGTCCTCGTTACCTCACTAACAACCAGATAATTAACCACTAAGAGCGTGACATGCTACCTTAGCACAAGCTGAAAACGCCTGAATCACTTCCCGTCTGCGTAAGAGGTCGATTAACGCCATCAAAAAAAGGAAGAGGCAGCCATGGTTGTTGGGGGGGAAGGGGTGAATACGCTGGTGATGCAGCCTCCCACTGTTTCCCTTACAGACAATGTCCTTCCCCGTGCTTCTTCTACTGCCCCAGTCCTCCAGGATCTTTGTCACATCAGCACCATCGGTCCTGACTCAACTTACCGGGGTTTTTTCTAGTTTTCCTGCGGGTCGTCATGTTGATTGTCGACGTTGTTGTTTGTTGGGATTAAAGGTTATGACGGTCCCAGGCCGTATGAACCTCACCACCACCACCACCACCACCACCCAGACCAGCCAACTGTAACGCTACACTTTATATTATTTTTTCCTTGACCCAGGGGGAAGGACATTTAAAGGTTTAAAGATTTGTGGAAGTCAAAGTCTGCTCTCAACCAAGTGCGGGAGGGACAGACTTTCCCCCCTCCAACAATGGACCCATTAGATTCGAAGTTAGAGGGGAAACCGGGTAACTAGACCAGGGCCAGGAAGAAAATTTATTTATTTATTTATTTATTTATTTGAACATGATACAGAAAGTAAAAGGGAATACAATTTTTAAAGTGCAGCATCCCCAAACCCCCTTGATCAGAGAATTATGGGGGTTTAAAATTAATTTAAGATTAACTAAGCAATGATATATTCAGTGGTAAAAAAATTTATTGTAAAACAGATAACAATTTAGTACAAATGAGTTTACAAAGAAAGTCATAGGGTCATTTACTGTGTTGCTGTGTAATCAGTAGAAGGAGTATTCTGTTAGGTAATGAATTTAAAATAGTAAAAAGTTTGTTTGGGGTCCGGTTGACATTAGAATACAATAATGAATCATTATAGATACAATTTATGAATACAATTATTCAGTATTTTTTAGTTGTGGGTGAGTAAGTTTTTTTGGAAGAGATTAAATTTTAAAGACAGTGTTTCTTTTATATTCCAGGTAATGAATTCCGTTTTGGGGCCTTTTTTATGTGCATTGATTTTTTTGCATAGCGTGAGATGGACACAGGAAACAAAGAGTATCTGTGCTTTGTGTTATGGTCATGTTTTCTTTTGAGTTGGAAAGGGAGATGTTTGAGGGGAGGGTTTATTAATTTAAAGTTTTCTATGTATTATAAGTGCAAAATAAGAGGATTTTTTTATTGTGAGTAGGTTTAGAGTTTTGAATATTGGGGGAGTGTGTTGTCTGTTGGGAATTTGTTATCATTCTGACTGCAGCCTTTTTTTGGGGTGATTATGGTCTAGGGGTTTATTTTGTTGAGCCCCATGCACAAATTCCATAGGTGAGATAGGGGTAAAAAGGAGTGATACGGGGGCCAGGTGGCGGGACTGTGGAACATAGACCGTATCTTCGTAGCAAATAGAGTAAGTTTTTCATTATACAGTTACATAGTTTATAACATAGCAAAATGTGTAGAAACTGGGATAACCCAAAAATATTTCAACAGAGTGATTTTTTTTCCCTTTTGGGGTCCTTTATTTCCACAAAGTATTGTTTAGATCGTTTAAGGAAAAGGCACATTTTTGACATGTTTTTAAAAAAAGCTCCTGGTTACCTAGTTTCCCGGGAGAGAGTTTGGGGTCAACCCCCCGCGCCCGGTCGGACCGGGCCCTCCTGGTGGTCAGCCCCTGATCAACCAGGCTTTTGCTGGGGCTGCACGCAAACCAAACTACGAGCCACAGCCCGGCTGATCAGGAACTGACTTTGGGTGCTTGTCCAGCCCAGCTTAAGATCCCGGGGGTTTTGGGTATCCCCCTTAGTGTGCTGGGAGGCATTTTGAACGCCCGGGCCCCTGACCTTATTGTATGGTCTTTTAAAACGTGCTATGACCCCCTGTTTTTTCTTGGGGGGATGGTGCATCGTCTCCCAAAGTTTTTGCTTCGTAGGGGTGTTTTTTCGTGTGAAAGTTCTACTAGTCCCTCTGGGATTTTCCAGGTGTATTAATCATGATCTCCCCCCTCCTCTTTCCCAGGGAATACGGTTTTAAAAACCCTCAAGCGCTCCCGTAATTGAGGTGTTTTTTTTTTCCGTTATGCGCCCCTTTGAAAGTTCTCTGTAATTTTCTAGGTCGGCAATTTCCCCTGCCTTGAAAGGTGCTGTTAGAGTGCAGCAATATTCAGCCTAGAAGAACAAGGACCTAAAAGATGTCTCATGGGCTTGGCCTCCCTATTTTTGAAGGTTCTCTTTATCCATCCGTCTTTTTTCTAGCAATGCGATTGAAAAAATTTAGGGTCCTTAAAGGGTGAGATCCTCCGACATAATCACTCCCAGGTCTTTGACGTTGGTGTTTCGCTTTTTCGTGGCCAAATTTTTTTTGACTCTGATGAAGTTTTAAATTTTCCCTATTTTATGTAGAACTTTTGGGGCTAAAGCAAGATTATAGGAAAATTTGTTTAGGTAAAATTTTTCAGTTTTGGGTCCCCTGCTCACAGTAGCCCTCAGCTCAACACTGAGGCCCGGGATAAAGGTATACACCCCTACCTGACAGCAATGACACAGAAAGCCGCTTGCTATTCAGAGCTTTCTGGCAATTAGGTAAATTTTGCCCCCATATGTGACCCCCACAGAACTAGCACTCAGTACTTTTTTGCTAAGGGTGAACATCTACATCAGGTGTTTATAGAAGCACTTTAATTTTTTCGACCCGTACCGGATCGAATTCGGACCTCATGTGTGATTTTGAAGGGATAAAAACCCGACTACAGGAAGACTGCGTAAAACCCCTGGGGTTTTTGCGCTTGTTTTTATCAAAAAAATTAATACCCCCGAAGGAATGTTAGAAATGTACAAGTGGAATACCGTTTACAGCATTATGAGGAGCAGCCCTTTGGAAAGGGCCCGGTGAGTTTTATTTGTATAAGTAAAACTACCGTATATGGCCCTATTTTCTTCCTTTTAAAAATGGGATATCTTTGCACCCTATGGCGGGGGCAGTCCTGGGGCAAACCGTTTCAAGGGGTGGCGTCAGCCCCCAACTTTATTACAATAAAAAAAATTTATTTAAACTGATACATTGTTTAACATAAATGGAGACACTTGAGTGCTTTAAAAAAGCGATATTTTATGAAAAACATTTTTGGTAAGTTTATCTAAAATCAAAAACCTTTACTTTCCCCCCAAAAAGCTCGTGGGAAAAGACATAGGTTTTGTTAAGAAAGTATCAGGGGCCCGGGGGCCTGGGGGGCAAACTCCCGTTCACACACGGAGGGCCCGGGTTCGATTCCCGGCGGGTGGAAACTTTTCGACACGTTTCCTTACACCTGTTGTCCTTTCACCTAGCAAAAATAGTACCGGGGTGTTAGTCGACGGTGTGGGTCGCACCCGGGGGGGACAAGATTAAGGCCCCCAAATGGAAATAATTTAACAGTCCTCATGACGCACTGACTTCTTGGGTTTCCTGGGTGGCTAACCCCCCGGGGTTAAAAATCCAAACGAATTTTATCTTAGGTTTTTTCTCGATATCTGGGGGGGGTATTCTCGCGGGTAGGGGGCTCTAGACTCAGAGTCTAGACAAAACAACTCGGTTCCATGGACCATCCAACGCTTGAGACACACCCCCTAACTCCTGAGTGACTCCAGGAATTAACTAATTCCCTTTCAGTAAAGAGCTGGGGAAGTGGTGAAATGCGAAGAATGCGCCAGAAGGTGAATCTTCAGCCATCCGGGATTTACCTATAGCCTTGGCGTTTTGGGGGGTGTGTTGTGACCAACAATAAATTTTTTCACCAATAACTCATTACATTTTGTCCCCGGTGTGGAAGTGTGAATTGCTCATTACTCTATAATTTGTTCATATTGTAGCCAAAATTAAACGTAAGTAACCATTTACAGAATTCATTACCTTTGTAACTTGTGGCTCATTACCTTTGTACCTAGTTCAGCTATCAAAACTTTGGGGGGCCCGTCCCTGGACCCATTACGTACCCCTGAAATTTTAAAAACCTTTTTAAATTGTCATGATTGTGACCAGACTTACCTGGGAGTTCATTTCCTTTTTAAATTGTGAGTTCATTACCTTTGTAAATTGTGAGTTCATTACCTTTTTAAATTGTGAGTTCTTACCTCTTAACTTGCTCAGATCAAAACTTTTGGGGTCCATCCCCGGACCAATTTTGTACCCCTGTAACTTTTTACTACCGCCCCCGGGTGGGTATGGGGTTATAAAAAAACATTTAAACTAACTAAAAATGGCTGAAGCCAGGGCCTCAAAATCTACAGGCCTCCGGCCCAAGGGATAAAATATTTTTGACACTTAGTTTAGTTAGTTTTTTAATATGTTATTAGCACCCAAAACCCATCCTGTGGGCGTAGTCAAAAGATTTTCCAAGGTAACATTGATCAATTGTATCTGCTAGAAAAGACGGAGGATAATAGAACCTTTAAAACAGAGATTTCCCAAACCCATTTGGGGCACTCTTCGGTCGCTTTTTCTACTAGGCTGGAATTTGCTGCACGTAACAAAAACCTTTCAAAGGGAGGTGAAATTGTGGGCCCAGAAAATGACAGGAAATTCACAGCGCGCATAACGGAGATAAAACACCTCAATTACGGGAACCTTGAAGTTCTGAATGTACTCCCTGGAACGCAGGCGGGAGAGATAATGCAAAAAATCGGGAGACATGCAACATCCCCCCCAATGAAAAGCAAGGGGGTCACTAGACGTTTTAAAAACAACACGTAAGTGTCAGGGGCCCAAGACTGTTTCAACTGCCTCCCCGCATCATAAGGGGGATTTCCAAAACCCCTGGCGTCTTCCCAACAGGCACTGCAAGCACCTAAAGTCGACTGACCAGCCCGGGGGTGGTCGTATATTTTGGATTGCGTGTAGCCCAGTAAAACCTGGTTGATCAGGCCTACCACCATGATGCCTGGTCACAGACCGGGCCGCGGGGCGTTACCCCCCAACTCTTCCAGGGAAACTCCGGTAATAAAGGGTCCGGGACTGGGCCCCCAAAATTTTTAAGTGAACAAGTACAAAAGGGAATGAACATGCAAGTAAGTAAATTTACTTACTTACTTTATACATGGCTACAATCATGAACAAATTATAGAGTAATAGACCACACGTCCAACCCGTTCACAACCCAATGGTTATTTGGGGCAAATATTTTAATTTTTAGGGCACCCACACTATCATGTGTCTTTTTACACAGATGTCAAAGCACTGTAGTCTCCAAACAACCTTTCGGAATGTTCCTTTGCACCCATTTTAAATAATGTGTCTTAACCCATAACTCGACACTAAAATTGATTTCGTATTGTTTTGTCCCTTCCGAAAAACCGTGAAAGAACAAAAAGAAAGAACTGAATATGAAAGAATTTGGAAATTTGTGTTTAGTTTATTTTTGGGCCCGTGTATCTCATATTTACAAGGTCAGTAAAGACATTAAAAAATTAAAAAAAAAAATCCATGAGTACTTTGCATGTTTTTACAGTACACTTCAGGGTTTTTTTTAAACAAAATTAGAAAAAATTTTTATAGTTTGAGAACAAGCAAAAAAATTAATGTACAATTGCTATGGATCCCATCACACATTGGATTACTCCTTCATGATAAAGTTGAAAATTACCAAGAAGAGTATCCCGAAGGGGAAACGTAGAATATAACTTTTGGGAAACGTGTCTAACATTGGAATAAAATTAGGAAGAAGTAAATAATGAAGATATTTTTTGGAAGCAAGAAGCCTGGTGATCTATAACCCACATGATAACAGAACGTAGATAAGTAGTTTATGGAGCAACTTGCAGTGTGAAAAACTGACTGATGTGTGTGCCAGGGGAGGCTTGGTTACAAATACTTCTGGTTGGGGGACACACAGATGATGATCAAACAAATGTAAAAATTTTTGATCAGGCATATGTCACTTCTTGAACCTATGTGCTTAAAATTTTCCACTTATTTAGGATACAGAAACAGTATAATAACCTATGTGACATTCAAGATATTTATTAATGAAAAAAAGATACCCGATATACTAACAAATTTCCCAAATTTTCTTGTAACAATAAAGGGAAAATAGATATGTGATATAAAACCAATGTATCTGTTAACCCTTTGGGGCCTAGTTTCCCAGGCCTTTTTTTATCCACATGTCTCGCGCTACCCTCCACAGGATGGGGTATGGGTGCACAAAAAAATAGCCATTCGGTGCAAAATCAAATCTAATCTCAAGCAAAAGACATCTTGGTAAATGTTAGCTACAGAACTGCATAAGGGAAAAAATAATAAGGGAAAAGCAAAGGAAAAGACGGAAAAATGCACCTGGCCTGATGCCCCTTTCTTTCAAGAGATAAGCTTAGGATAAATTTTTATTTTTATACAGCTGCACTTGAAGCCCCAATTTAAAAAGACTACTGTCTACATGATGTTGCACAAATGTTTTTTTGAAATCTGATAACATCCAAGCAAAAATTCAGTAAGGTTTGAACTGTTTATGGAAACATATCAGAAGATGTTCTTGAAAAACCCCTGATGAAATTTTGCACTTTCATTTTACAGAGACAAAGCCAAGGGCCTCAGAAGAGCAGCTACTGTCTCATAAAGACCTTATGAAATTAAAATACAAGGGAAAAAAAAATGGCCTCTCCCAAAGTGGAAGCAATCTTTGTTATTTTTCAGCTCAGTGATCCAATGCTCGGGAAAGAGGTCTTTTTTTTTAGTCTCAAAAAAATTAAAAATGGGGTTAAGGGCCACAATGTTTTTAAGAGAGGGTTTTCCCAATGAACATTCTGTAATTTTAAAGTGACAAATTTAGAAAACAAAACTTGATGAACTTTGGGGGATTTTGCTTGAGGAAGGATAAAAAAAAAATTTCAGTCTTTAAGTTTTTGAGACTTTAGTTTCTTTCTTCTTCACTGTATTTAAATATATATATATAATCATGTTTTATATATTATATAATATATATATATATATATATATATTTTATATATTTTATAATATATATATATTATATATATTTTAAAATGCGTGCGAAAGGCAGAACTTTCGACTTGGCTTAAATGCAACGTTCTCTTGCCATATGGACAAACGAAAATTTGTGTATGCAATAATTTTGCCAAAAACATTCGAAACCCAAAGAAAAAAATATATTTCACTGTGTTTGTTTTGTATTTAAAAAATTGTAAACAAATCTAAAATAATTTTGTTGGGGTTTGGCTAAAATAAATTTCCTTGTTGTAATAAAGGGTTTGGTAAATTTTCTAAGATTCTTTTTGGGGCAAAATTAAAAATTTTTACATTAACTCAATGAAAAAAAAAAAACTTTTAAAGTAAAGAGAAAATTTTAGAAAGGGCTTAAATTTTAATGATTCTTGCTAAATTTACCTTTTTCATATTCGGCACGACATATATAAAATATATATATATATAAATATAATTAATATATATATATAAAAAATATATAAAAAGAAAAATAACAGTAAAATTTTCAATTTTTTTTAAAAAAATTCCCGCTTATTCTACAAATGTTTAAAAAAGTTCGGGTTTTACAAAAGTTTTTCAGTGTTAATTTTAAAATTCTACTTTTTCTCAGTTATTAAGGTATTTACAATAACATCTTATGTCCTTTTGAGGGACGGTATCGGAAACCAGACCAGAGCTTTGGTAAGATGGGTAAGGAGGGTGGGTAGGTTAAAAATTTGGGGAAAAGGGTGAGGAATTAAAGGGAATTAATTAGGGTGAAACCCCAACCCCCCTTGTTTAATTTAAAAAAGTGGGGAAGGGAAATGGGGAAGGGTAAATTTTTAAGAGGTAAAAAAAGGAATAAAACCCTTTGGGTAATTTTAAAAAAACGGAAAAATAAGTACAAAAAAAGACTAAATGAGTAAGAAAAACAAAAAGTTGCAATTTTGCTTTTTTTTTTTTTTTTTTTTTTTTTTTTTTTTTTTTTTTTTTTTTTTTTTTTTTTTTTTTCGCGATTGCACAACGGATATTTATGCGACAATGAAGGCAATAATTTTCTGGCCAGTTTATAGAATTCCGTGACAATGGCTTCTTACAGATGGTGTCCAACCATAATAGCATAATTTTTACGTTAGGTTGTTATATAAGATGTCTCCCTAATTGGGGGCGATGATGTACTCAGTATACATAGAAGGGTTCCCGGTGTTACCCCCAAACTTCTTCATCAGGGAGGTTGCTCAATATTATGGGGCCCAGGGTAATCATCTTTATGTATAAAACGACAGACCCTCTGTGGGAGAGTCATTCTTTGAGTCCTGTGAGAAGGAGTATTGATGCTATAATCCGTGGTATTTACCACTTGTATAGGATGTTCTCTATCTGGCATGTATAGTTTTTGCATTGTATAGAGTTGTTTCTTTTTTAGGGACTCAAAGGGGTACATTTATGGCAGTAATATCTTGTTGTATGTTTTAAATCTGCCATTTTTACTCTGTCTCTCCTCCTGGTATCGGTAATGAAGCGAAGAGCTCTATTCTGGACCCTTTGCAACCGTAGCATATTTGTCTTTGTTGTTAATGACATTGGGACACAAGGGTATTCGAGTATAGGTCTTATTAACATTTTATACAGATTTTTTTGACATGTTGAGGGGCTTGATTGAATCGATAGAGACTGCTAAGACCGGCTTTGGCTATGTTGATCTTTTTAGTTACATGAGATGTTGAGTGGAGCAGCCTGTCTATTTCGTATCCCAAAATCTTGTTAGGGTTTCTAATGGCTACAGGTGTACCTCTGATGGAGATACCTCCTTTATCTTCAATTGTTGATGCAAAACATCATATCGTGCTAACAAAGACCTTGTCAGGATTAGTCGTAATTCTCCACTTCTTTTCCCAATTAGATGTTCGACGAAGTTCAATATTCATTTTTTCTATGACTCTCTCATACTTGTATTTTCCTGTTACCGGGGTTGATGAGACGACATGAATAACATCATCTGCAAACTGTGTCACAATCGTATCACTAAACTCTGTTTGAGGAAGGTCATTCACATAAATGTTGAACAGAAGTGGACTGAGACAAGAACCTTGTGGGACACCAGCCGTCGGTATAAAAGGCTCAGTCGACCTACCATGAAAGGTGGGAATGATTTTTCTTTGAGTTAAGAAATTATATATTACTCTGAGGAAAGTCCAGTTATGGTCTGGTAGGTCAATGAGTTTGTATATAAGGCCATCATGCCATAAGCTATCAAAAGCTTTATGAATATCTCTGGTGGCAATTAAGGCAAGATTCCCCTGATGTTTTAGACTTGCTACAGTATCGAAAATAACATTTATTGCATGATTGGTACCTCTATGTGTTCTAAAGCCAAATTGTTTTTCAGTAAAAAAGTGATTAAACTCCATATAGTAGTTCAATCTGTTGGAAATGACCTTCTCAAGAACTTTTCCAGTGACTTCAAGTAAAGATATAGATCTATAGTTCCCAGGTTGGTGAATGTCTTTATTGGGCTTACCTAGAAAGATCATCCTAGCAGTCTTAAAAACCACTGGAAAATGTCCTGAGGCCAAGATGGCATTAAAGATATTTACCAAAGACTGTTTACAATTTCTGGGAAGGAACTTTATTTGTTTCATTGTTATTCCAGAGAGGCCAGGGGCTCTATTACGCATTCTTCCAATAACCTGACTCATCTCTAGTAATGTAATAGGTCTAGTAAGCGGGTGGGTATCTTCAAGAGTTGAAGTATCGATGGAAGGTAGTGGTTGTAGATCATCCAAGTTCTCGTCTCTCCATTCATTTACCAACTGATAATGATTATTGTTAAATTGACGACTGTTATTGTGGGAGAGAATTTTCTCCCATACATCACCCATCAAATTAGCCTGGTCCTGTGGATCATCAAGTTTAATTTCAACTTCTTCATCATCCTCATCGGTGAAGGTATGAATTAGGTAGTTAGAAGCCTTGTGCTTTGCCCCTAAAAGTTGTCGGATCTTACTCCAAAATTTTGCTGGTTCACGTTTATACTGATTAGCTTGAAGAACTAGCAATTTCCATAAGTCCCGTTTGTGATGACTAATCAAGTTAATTAATTCTTGCCTTAAGCGGTGCAGTGTAGCTGCTGGTGGTTGTCGCGTTTGAAGATGCCTTCGACATTCTGCTTGATAATTTCTTAAACTGTCTCTAATTTCCCTAGTAGGTTTATATTGTTGTTATATCTTTGTGGAAGCTAATTGACAAGTTGCATTAGTAGCTTCAATTATTCGATTATGCAGGGACCTGATTGCATCATCAATTGCTGTGGAAGGTAGATTTTCCAATGACAATTTCATCGTCACCCAGAAATGCCCTGAAGGGGTCAAATCCTAGGGTGTTAAGATTGGGTTTAGGAGGTACAGGTATTCTAAATGGAGAAGTTTGTAGTTGTATTATAACTGGGATATGGTCATATCCTACGTTTCCACCAGGAGATATACGACAGTGGAAGATGTCACAGTCTCTGTTTGTCAGTACTATATCTGGTGTCCCTGGATGAGGTCCAATGTACGATTTAAAGAATGGGCCTTGAAATGACAAGTTTCTAGCTGTCACGATATTAAAGAGTTGTTTTCCTTTTAAGTCACCCAGTGGAATATCAGCTCCACAGTTGAAGAGGGCAGGGTGATGAGCATTAAAATCTCCCGCTAGAATTGTTGGAATATTCTATGTAGAGGAATTGACTCTTTATATTGTTGTCTCGGGGGAAAATATCCAGTTACTATCACTAGTTGTCCATGAGACGTTGTCATTTCTATTGCAAGAATGTTATCTTCATCAACATGAATATTTTTAAATGTAAAGCCTAACTTAACTAAGATGGCTACACCACTAAATGGTCCTCTCGATTTCTCCACAGTAGAGTAACCACGTAATTTAATATGTTGATCAACTCTTGCAGCTGTCTCGTTCAAAAGTATAACATCGGGATTGTAATTATGTAGTTCAACTTCAAGAAGGTAACGGTTATTAAAGAAATGTTGAACATTAAGTTGGAAAATTGTAATCCCCATTATTTCTTGCACTTCGCTCGTGTACTGCGGTCTGAACGCCTGCAAGTAATGTCACGTGTCGTATCCACACTATCCCTGCTGGACTCGTCAAGGGGAGGAGGGAACTTTTGCGTAGGTGCTTGTGTATTAAAAATGCCATCATCTTCACTAGAGGTAGTAATATTAACAGACTCATTAGAATCGTTAGAGTCATCATCAGAAAACGGAGGTATGATATTCCCAGTTACAGGAAGCAGAGGCTCGTGAGAGTTAATGGGAGACTGTGGAGGCTCCAAGGGAATATTAGGTAGGCAAGGTGAGTTATCCTGGGAAAGTTCCTGTTCAACAGGATCAGCTTCAATAGCGGGAGAGTAGGCACCAATTTCTGGGGCATTGTTATGTTCAGGTGTTTGACTTATCGGGTTTTAGGGAGTTGACAACCTGGGTATGCGAGGTGGGCGATCCCTGGGCCAGGGATGACTTAGGCTTATTTTTAGATGTAGAGTAGGGTACATATTTCTTGTTATGAGAAGGCTGGGTCATAATAGCCTTCACATTTTCTGGGATAGTGATGGGAGTGATCCCATTAGCCATTAACAGATCATTTAAAACCTGAGAGCAGAGTTGAATGTCACCACCTGCTATGTCTTTGGCCATCATATACATTAGTTGTGCTCTCGTCATATCCCCGGCTGTGGAGACCTGAGACATAGATGAGACTGAACCTTGTTGTTGCGTTTGTGTATGTTGTAGGTGAGGGTTAGATTGGGGCGCTCCAAGAGGGGCAGAACTCCAAACATTGGAACCATTGGTAGAGACCTGAGGAGTCCCACTTGATCCAGGCAGAGCTGGGAAGGAAATTTGGGACATCGTTGGTGGTGCCTGGGGAGTGGTCTTCTTTGAAGTGGACAGTTTCTTGGCTTCAATAATTTTCTGCATTTCCTTTTTCCTTTCAGGACAAATAGCAGAAACAACATGATGTTTTCCGTTGCAGAGGACACATTTGGGTGTATTTTTATTATTGCAATCTCGATAAGAATGTTGGCCAGAGCAAATGCTACAAATTTGCCCTTGTGTACTGCATTTGTTGATGTTATGACCAAAGGCATAACATTTAAAACATTGTGTCACACTGACAAATCGTTCAAGAGAGATTTGGTCAGATGTACATCTGGTGCCAAAACATTTGAAGCCATTTTGACACACAAGTTTGGCCTCCTCAGGTGTCTCAAGTATTAACTTTAAGGTGACCTTGTTGTTGTTAGAATTAGAGAATTTATGTGCTTCTACAGCCTAAATCAGAATTCTCTGTATTAATGTCTCAACAATTTCATTCACTGTGCTATGTTGTTGAAACTGTGATTCATGGCCACAAACACAGTCCTCTGAGCTTGATAGCTCTCAGGTGCAACTGGGGTAACACCAGAAGTCTTCAGTTTTGCAAGGACATCATGCTTCAGCAGTTGAAGTAACTCTTCTTCCGAAGATAGGAGAAGTACTGCTCAGTGTGGTTTGAAAAACCCATCCACTGGAGCAACAGTTGAGTTGGAGCAAATACATGTTAGAATTTCTTTCATTGACATTTGATTACCATCAATACGTAATCTTACACGTATCCTCGCCATGATGTCTAGGAAGGAACATCTGGCAGAGGAGTTTCTTAACAAAAAGGGAACTTTCCTTGATGTTATACTAGCATCCTATTTCAGCTGACTTATGAAGGTCAGCCCCTAAGATACCCTACCCTCGAGTGGTGAGGGGGAAAGGGCCCAAGGCAAAGATCGGCCGGATTTTAAAAAACCACACGGGCACATTGGTCTTCAGATGCATGATAGAACTGATAAATTGGCTAAGCTGTATGCTTTCAAAGAGGGAGTAGATTACAATCTTGGCTTGTCAGGTAGTAGTTTGAGAACAATAATACGAAAAGAACTTCAGCTGAATTTTATGGACTTAAGGCTCGGGGAGATTGACACCAGTGAGTCCATCTATCATCATTCTATCATGCAGGAGGAGCCACATGTCTATGGTGCACCCAACAAAATAAACAGACTCTTGGATGTCACTACCGCCCGGCTCCGGCTGGGTTACAAGTATCTTTGGGCAGGTTAAATCACCACCACCAGATGTAACCAAACGAAATGTAAACTTTGCCAGATGGATTATTGTCACACCCTGCGTCATTATGTATGGAGTGCGATAAAATTAATGAATTTAGAAACAACTCACTCAGAAGTGTTCAAGAAATGGGTAAGTATTTTATCCCCGTGGTATATTACAGACCATTCTGGGAAAATACCCTGACTTTGCTAGCTGTAAATAAAGCATTACCACATATGTGCATGTGTGTGTGTGTGTGTGTGTGTGTGTGTGTGTGTGTGTGTGTGTGTGTGTGTGTGTGTGTGTGTGTGTGGTGTGTGTGTGTGTTTGTGTGTATGTTTTATGAGTGTGAGTGAGTGTGTGTGTGTGTGTGTGAGTATGAGTGTGTGTGTGTATGAGTGTGTGTGTGTGTGTATAGTGTGTGTTTCGGGGTGTGTGTGTGAGTTTGTGTATGTGTGTGTGTGTGTGTGTGTGTGTGTGTGTGTGTGTGTGGTGTGTGTGTGTGGGGTGTGTGTGTGTGTGTGTTTATATGTGTGTGTGTATGAATTTGTATGTGTGTGTGTGTGTGTGTGTGTGTGTGTGTGTGAGAGAGAGACTCAGCAATCAACATTGCAACCAATAACTCACTACAGTTGTGACCGGGTGTGGAAGTGTGAATTGCCTCATTACTCTAAAATTGTTCATGATGCAGCCATGTATAAACCCTAAGTTAACCATTCTTACAGTATTCATTACCTTTGTAACTTGTGAGTTCATTACCTTTGTAACTTGTGAGTTTTATTACCCTTTTACCTAGTTCAGCCATCAAAACTTTGGGGCCCGGTCCTGGACCCATTGTGTACCTCTGTAATCTGTAAATACCTTTGTAACTTGTCATGATTGTGACTAGACCTACCTGGAGTTCATTACCTTTGTAAATTGTGAGTTCATTACCTTTGTAAATTGTGAATTCATTACCTCTGTAACTTGCTCAGCTATCAAAACTTTGAGGCCCAGTCCCTGGACCCATTATGTACCTCTGTAATCTTTTGACTACCGCCCACAGGATGGTATGGGTGCATAATAAACATATTAAACTAACTACCGGATGGTCAAAATGCCTTGTGTTAACTCGCCAAAGCGAAGTTGCCGAAAAGGAAGATAGGAAAGTCAGAAGGATAGCAATGTATGTAGTGTGTTAAGTGTGTGGGCCAGTGTTGATGTTTGGGTGAGGGGAGGATGGGGATGAGAGGGGTGAACAAGCAAGCAAGTCACCGCCTTACCCTCTTGATGGGATGGGGCTCGAAGTGACTGCAAGCAAGTTTCCTCTCAGCTCTGGCGAAGAATTACTCAGGATAACCCAAGAAAAATCTCGAGCAACAGTGTTCAGAGTTGCTCAGCTGAAGAGCAGGAACGACGACGTCTTCTCTCCACGGTGGCTGGGCTGCTTCTCCCCTTTAGAGGAGAAATTGTGAACTGTGGCTTCAATGAGTTTTGTTTAAAACAGTCTTCTATCTTTCTTTAGAGAGGGTGGAGGGTTGGGAGGGGCCTAACAAGTGGAATAGCGTAGGGAATTTTTTTTTTATCTAAATCCGGCACTGGTTCAGTCGTGGAAACAGAGCCAGGGGTTAGCCTAGCAGCCGAGCACTTTATGGTGAAGGGTAACAGCCTTCGGGCTGGGGACAGATGGTAGGCGCTGAAGTTCATGAGTTAAATCTTATTTGAAATGATCCATTCAAGCCACTCCACCAGGGCAGATAGAGTGACTTGAGTTTCTTGTGAGGCGGCAGCTTTGTAGGTGGAGTGGCTTGGGCGGCGGTGATTGGAGGATCTGCTGGAATGATCATACCTCCTATACTGGGGAGGATTTTTAGCATGTATATAACAAATTCTAACCACACAATAGAACGAAAAACTAATGTAAAGGACCTGGGAGTGATAATGTCAGAGGATCCCATCTTCAAAAACCATAGCAATATATCTACCTCATCTGCTAGAAAAATGATAATGGATAATGAGAACCTTTAAAACTAGGGACGCCAAATCGCTTGTTCTCTCTAGGCTGGAATACTGCTGTACATTAACTGCCCCCTCAAGGCAGGTGAAACTGCTGACCTGGAGAATATGCAAAGAATTTTCATGGCACACATAAGTACGGTAAAGCACCTAAATTACTGGGAATGGTTGAAGTCCCTTGATTTATATTCCCTGGAATGCAGGCGAGAAAGACACATGATAATATACGCTTGGAAAATCCTAGAGGGACAGTACCAAACTTGCACACAAAAATCACTCCTTACGAAAGCAAAAGACTCGGAAGTAAGTAAGTTTATTCAGGTTAACACAAATACAGTTCCGTAGATTATCATACATAGCAGCATATGTGTAAAGAACCTAGGAAACCCAAAAAAGTCAGACAGGGTGACTTATTTCCATTGGGGTCCTTTTACCTTGTTGTTATAATATAAAGGATATAATGTCTTATTATTACACTATAAAGAGATATACTAGGAATAAGGGAAGATTACATGTGTGTTATCTAAAAAAAAATAAAAATAATTCTCCTGCCTTTCTGTCGCTACATTCATTAGGTACTTTTTGGCTCTCTTCTTGAACTGGTTCATTCTATGACTCGCTTTGACATGTGCAGGCAATCTGTTCCATTCCTTTACTGCTGTACAATAAAAGGTGTTTGAAGCCTGGCCACTGACTGTGGGTACTACAAAGTTGTGCTCTCTCCCCCTAGTACATACTATGATTGCTCCGGTTCCCAGTCTTGACAAAATTAGCAGCAAGATATTCTGGACACTGTTAGTGAGCAATTTTATAAACTTGATTTAACTTCAGTTGTTTTACTCCGTCTTCAACATTCAGCATATCCAATTGTTGTAACTCATCCTGGCCTACATGTTTTCTCGGACCCAGGTCCAGGATGAATCTTACCATTTTGTTCTGGGTGATCTGCAGTCTCTCTTTCAGTTTTTTGTCATGAAGAGTAAGCGTAGGGTCCTGTGAGCGTCATAGGTGCACAGTGTTTTTTGTAGAGGAGCTTCAGTTTGGCATTCGCTTTCTTTGCTAAACTGTTCCCTATCAATTCTCCTGACAAGCATGGGTCAAAAGGGATTCCCAGATATTTTACTGAGGAAACTGAAGTGATGGGTTCCCCATTACTTACCCTTCTCAGTTTATGTTTCGTGCCGAAGTGTATGGCTTCAGTTTTCCCGAGGGTTTTACCTGGAGTTTACCTGGAGAGAGTTCCGGGGTCAACGCCCCCGCGGCCCGGTCTGTGACCAGGCCTCCTGGTGGATCAGAGCCTGATCAACCAAGCTGTTTACTGCTGGCTGCACGCAATCCAACGTACGAGCCACAGCCCGGCTGGTCAGGTACCGACTTTAGGTGCTTGTCCAGTGCCTGCTTGAAGACAGCCAGGGGTCTATTGGTAATCCCCCTTATGTATGCTGGGAGGCAGTTGAACAGTCTTGGACCCCTGACACTTACTGTGTTGTCTCTTAACGTGCTAATGACACCCCTGCTTTTCATTGGGGGATGTTGCATCGTCTGCCGAGTCTTTTGCTTTAGTAGGGAGTGATTTTCGTGTGCAAGTTTGGTATTAGTCCCTCTAGGATTTTCCAGGTGTATATAATCAAGTATCTCTCCCGCCTGCGTTCCAGGGAGTACAGGTTCAGGAACTTCAAGCGTTCCAGTAATTGAGGGTGTTTTATCTCCGTTATGCGCGTCGTGAAGGTTCTCTGTACAATTTCTAGGTCAGCAATTTCATCTGCCTTGAAAGGTGCTGTTAGTGTGCAGCAATATTCCAGCCTGGATAGAACAAGCGACCTGAATAGTGTCATCATGGGCTTGACATCCCTAGTTTTGAAGGTTCTCATTATCCATCCTGTCATTTTTTCTAGCAGATGCGATTGATACACTGTTAATGTCCTAGAAGTGAGATCCTCCGACATGATCACTCCCAGGTCTTTGACGTTGGTTTTTCGCTCTATTTTGTGGCCGGAATTTGTTTTGTACTCTGATGAAGTTTTTAATTTCCTCATGTTTACCATATCGGAGTAATTGAAATTTCTCATCGTTGAACTTCATATTGTTTTCTGCAGCCCACTGAAAGATTTGGTTGATGTCCGCCTGGAGCCTTGCAGTGTCTGCAATGGAAGACACTGTCATGCAGATTCGGGTGTCATCTGCAAAGGAAGACACGGTGCTGTGGCTGACATCCTTGTCTATGTCAGTTATGAGGATGAGAAACAAGATGGGAGCGAGTACTGTGCCTTGTGGAACAGAGATTTTCACCGTAGCTGGCCTCAGACTTTACTCTGTTGACTACTACTCTGTGTTCTGTTTTGTGAGAAAATTATAGATCCATCTACCAACTTTCCTGTTATTCCTTTAGCACGCATTTTGTGCTCTATTACGCCATGGTCACACTTGTCGAAAGCTTTTGCAAAGTCTGTATATATTACATCTGTATTCTTTTTGTCTTCTAGTGCATCTAGGACCTTGTCGTAGTGATCTAGTAGTTGGGACAGACAGGAGCGACCGCTCTAAACCCAATGTTGCCCTGGGTTGTGTAATTGGTGGGTATCTAGATGGTGGCGATCTTGCTTCTTAGGACCCTTTCAAAGATTTTTTATGATATTGGATGTTAGTGCTATCGGTCTGTAGTTCTTTGCTATCGCTTTACTGCCCCCTTTGTGGAGTGGGGCTGTCTGTTGTTTTTAGCAACTGTGGGACGACCCCCGTGTCCATGCTCCCTCTCCATAGGATTGGTAAAAGCTCGTGATAAGGGCTTCTTGCAGTTCTTGATGAACACGGAGTTCCATGAGTCTGGCCCTGGGCAGAGTGCATGGGCATGTCATTTATCGTCTGTTCGAAGTCCATTGGCGCCAGGATAACATCAGATAGGCTTGTGTTTACCAAATTCTGTGGCTCTCTCATAAAAAATTAATTTTGATCTTCGACTCTCAGTCTGGTTAGAGGCTTGCTAAAAACTGAGTCATGTAGGGACTTGAGTAGCTCACTCATTTCCTTGCTGTCATCTGTGTAGGACCCATCTTGTTTAAGTAGGGCCCAGTACCGGATGTTGTTCTCGACTTTGATTTGGCATAAGAAAAGAAATACTTTGGATTTCTTTCGATTTCACTTATGGCTTTTAGTTCTTCCCGCGATTCCTGACTCCTATAAGATTCCTTTAGCTTTAGTTCGATGTTTGCTATTTCTCTGACCAGTGACTCCCTACGCATTGCAGATATATTGTCCTTTTTTAGCCTCTGTTATTCTTTTCCGTCGCCTATAAAGGGAGCACCTATCTCTTTCTATTTTACATCTACTCCTCCTTTTCTTAAAGGAATAAGGCTTGAGCATACATCGAGTGCCACAGAGTTAATCTGTTCTAGGCATAAGTTGGGGTCTGTTGCTTAGTCTATCTTCCCAGCTTATATCGTTTAGGACTTGATTTACCTGGTCCCACTTTATGTTCTTGTTATTGAAGTTGAATTTGGTGAAGGCTCCCTCGTGACTAATCTCATTTTGTCGGTCTGGGGCTCCGCGCATACATGTCTGAACCTCGATTATGTTGTAATCTGAGTATATTGTTTTTGATATGGTGACATTTCGTATCAGATCATCATTGTTAGTGAAGATGAGGTGTAGTGTATTCTCCAGTCTAGTAGGCTCTATTATTTGCTGGTTTAAGTTGAATTTGAGCAGAGATTTAAAAGCTCGTGTGTGTGTGTGTGGAGTTCTCGTCAGATAGTTTGTTGAGATCGACACCCATGCCTAACCCTTCTAGGTAGGGTAGGTGCCTGAGCCTGAGCCTTTAGCTCATAAGACTGTCATTCCCATTAGCCCCCTTGGGCGGGGATGGCAGACCAGAGAGGCCTAGCTTGTTCTAGGCCTGTGGACAATTGGTCCCAAAGATGAGGAGGTACTTGTGCCTCCTCCCATGGGAGACTTAGGTCTCAGACACTCCCTAGAGAGGGAGCCAAGGCCGGCCACCACTTGGAAAAGGCCCAGGCCGGAGAATACCGGCGAATCTTTAATAATAATAAGATAGTTTTTTTGTCTACTAACCATTTTGCTGTTACTAATACATTAGCTATATCTTGTGGTCTTTACCTGACCTAACAGAGCACTGTCATCTGCATACAGTTGGAGTTTGCACTTAACACTGTTGGACATATCATTAACACAACAAAGGAATAACAAGGGACCACCAATTGCTATCGGCAGGGGTTCTGATTCCGTTTTGTTGATTTTGACAATTTGTTTCCTGTTGCTAAAGTAGGACTTAGACCAGTCTACAGAACCTATGCCGATAGTTTGAAATTTCTTGCATAATATGTTGTGGTTGACAGTATCGAAGGCCTTTTGCAAGTCTAAAAGTTACCATTCCTATGAGGTTCCCGATCGACATTCCATTTCTCATGTAATCCATCAGATTAATTAAGGAAGTGTCGGTTAAGTAAGAACTTGTAAAAACCTGATTAATAACTATGGAGAAAGGTGTTGTAATTAAGGTACTTAACTACTTGACAGTACACCGTCCTCTCAAGAACTTTTGGATATTACACTGAGTATACTAACAGGCCCATAGATGCTACACCAGACCTACATTTTTCTTGAAGATAGGAGTAACTCTGGCCTCCTTGAACCCCCCGGTAAGGTATTAGTGGTGATGGACATATTTATTATGTGAACAATAGGGATTGACAATTCAGAGGCACCATATTTTAGGAACTTAGACGGGATGTTATCAGGGCCGGTGCTCTTAGCTGGTTTAACCTGCTTAGTTCTTTTTGCACGAAGTCCCCTCAAGGAAGGTTCCTTGATGTTGGTGAGGGCTCTTGATTTAGGGAATTGGATCTGTGCTCCAGTTCCCCGAATTAAGACTGAATGCCTTCCACATCCCCCCCCCCCCCAGGCGCTGTATAATCCTCCGGGTGTAGCGCTTTCCCTTTGATTATAATATAATTTGCACGAAGTCATGAGATACACTTGCTAGTTGACGACTGTTTGGGGTTACCCCTTTATTGGTATAATATGTTTTAAACTTATCAGAGTCTGTGTTAAAGGCATTTGGTGCAACCGGTAGTTTACTTACTAGGGTTGAGGCGACAGATGTGTAGTAGGAATTAAAACAATTTGCCGCTTTAGTTGTTTCGTGGCATACCTCGTTATCGATATTTAGTGCTATGTTAGATCTATATCTACTGGTTTATGGCTATACCCCAACTGTTTTATTTGTTGCCAGAGCTTTCTGGGGTTATTCTTATACTCTTCATTTTTTGAGCAATAGTGCCTTGCCTTTGCTCCTTTTGTAAGTCTCTGGACTCTGTTCCTCACCCCCCAATGAAAAGCAGGGGCGCCACGAGTTCACTATGATACAACACAGTAAGTGTCACTGGACAAGCCGGGCTGTGGCTCGTACGTTGGTTTGCGTGCAGCCAGCAGCAACAGCCTGGTTGATCAGGCTCTGATCTACCAGGAGGCCTGGTCACAGACCGGGCCGCGGGGGCGTTGACCCCCGGAACTCTCTCCAGGTAAACTCCAGGTTAAAGCTAGGCAGGTCGCTGAGGCTAATGAGTTCGTTGACGGTAACTTTAAAGCTCCCAGGGAAATCAGAGTTGTGTATGTGGGCATAGATCATGCAATACATGATTTTGATGTGAGCGTTGTTTTGATGTGAGCGTTGTTTTGATGTGAGCGTTGTTTTGATGTGAGCGTTGTTTTGGATTGTTCGAACAGTGTTGACTGCACAGTATGGCTGAATAGTGCTCCGAGGATTTAGCGTTCTAGTGGCTGTCCTAAGATATTATTAGCGGTCATCGTACGTGAGTGAATCAGTGAACATACCTAGAAGAGTGTAACAACTTTCGAGAGTGTGAATAATGTGATAAGATCAAGAGTTAAAATTTAAATTTGAATGAATTGTGAGTGAGAGAGGGTAGCAGTCAGCTGATGAGGCTGCTGGTCGCAGTGTTGACACAAAATATCCAATTGGGTTAACGGTGTGATCTGAAATATTAACAAATACAGATATTGGTGGGTTATAACAGCAGTGTAGTGATAAGGTTATAAACGAGTGATTAAGTTAATACTGAAAGTAAGAAAAAATTAGTCAATCCCCAGCTGTTGGTGTTGTGAATGTGGTTAATATCAGATTTGTTATGACCAATACTGTACTAAAGAAAAAAGAGTGAATACCAAGTCTTAAAAGAAAAATAAAATAAAAACGAATGCATGATAAAGTTCCTGAAGGATTTTACAAAAGTGAAGAGTTAATAGCAGCCAACCAGCAGGAACTTCCACTGTGCAGAGGACATCACTTGCCATGTGTGGTTAATTTTGGTTAGTGTCTAAAGTCTCAGTGCCTCGCCCTGCTGGTTGTATGCTATACCATCACTCTCTTCCTAACTTTCAGTGCCAGGAGATAGATAATGGTAACCCTGATAATGTTTAGTAAATTTACCTAAATATCTTCAGAAGAGTTGTGTAGCCTAGTGAACCCCCCCCCCCCGTCTTTCTGAGCGACAAGCTAGTAAACAAGTACGCACATACAAACACACGTGTTCACCAGTAATTATTATTATAATAAATATTAGTATATATTAATAAGGAATTGAGTGAGAAATAATCCTATAATCTTCAAAAACGTAACGTAGCCTAGTGTGCAAAGATCTGGGCCGGGAGAGTACCGGTGAACCAAGAACAATAAAGATCCGGGCCGGGAGAGTACTGGTGAACCAAGAACAATAAAGATCCGGGCCGGGAGAGTACTGGTGAACCAAGAACAACAAAGATCCGGGCCGGGAGAGTACCGGTGAACCAAGAACAATGAAGATCCAGGCCGGGAGAGTACCGGTGAACCAAGAACAACAAAGATCCGGGCCGGGAGAGTACCAGTGAACCAAGAACAACAAAGATCCGGGCCGGGAGAGTACCGGTGAACCAAGAACAACAAAGATCCGGGCCGGGAGAGTACCAGTGAACCAAGAACAACAAAGATCCGGGCCGGGAGAGTACCGGTGAACCAAGAACAACAAAGATCCGGGCCGGGAGAGTACCGGTGAACCAAGAACAACAAAGGTCCGGGCCAGGAGAGTACCGGTGAACCAAGAACAACAAAGATCCGGGCCGGGAGAGTACCGGTGAACCAAGAACAAAGATCCGGGCCGGGAGAGTACCGGTGAACCAAGAACAACAAAGATCCGGGCCGGGAGAGTACCGGTGAACCAAGAACAACAAAGATCCGGGCCGGGAGAGTACCGGTGAACCAAGAACAACAAAGATCCGGGCCGGGAGAGTACCGGTGAACCAAGAACAACAAAGATCCGGGCCGGGAGAGTACCGGTGAACCAAGAACAACAAAGATCCGGGCCGGGAGAGTACCGGTGAACCAAGAACAACAAAGATCCGGGCCAGGAGAGTACCGGTGAACCAAGAACAACAAAGATCCGGGCCGGGAGAGTACCGGTGAACCAAGAACAAAGATCCGGGCCGGGAGAGTACCGGTGAACCAAGAACAACAAAGATCCGGGCCGGGAGAGTACCGGTGAACCAAGAACAACAAAGATCCGGGCCGGGAGAGTACCGGTGAACCAAGAACAACAAAGATCCGGGCCGGGAGAGTACCGGTGAACCAAGAACAACAAAGATCCGGGCCGGGAGAGTACTGGTGAACCAAGAACAACAAAGATCCGGGCCGGGAGAGTACCGGTGAACCAACAACAACAAAGATCCGGGCCGGGAGAGTACTGGTGAACCAAGAACAATAACAATAGTGTGTTAACGTGACCCCCCCTCTTTTTCAAAGAACAAGCTAGTAAACACACACACACACACAAACACAAGTGTACACAGTAAATATTATATAGTATATATTAGTGTATATTAATGAGGAATTGATTGTGAAAAATTTTTATCATCTTCAAAAGAGTAGCGTAGCGTAGTGTGATATATGAACCCCTCCCCCCTTTTTTTTATAGACTAAGACAAAAGCGCGTGCGCAACCCCAACCCACCCACCCACCCACACCCACCCACCCACCCACACACACACACACACACACACACACACACACACACACACACACACACACACACACACACACACACACACACACACACACACACACACACACACACACACACAGGCAGAACTACAAAGGGATCTGGATAGGCTGCAGACCTGGTCCAGCAACTGGCTCCTGGAGTTCAATCCCACCAAGTGCAAAGTTATGAGGATTGGGAAGGGCAAAGAAGACCGCAGACGGAGTACAGTCTAGGGGGCCAGAGACTACAAACATCACTCAAGGAAAAAGATCTTGGAGTGAGTATAACACCAGGCACATCTCCTGAAGCGCACATCAACCAAATAACTGCTGCAGCATATGGGCGCCTAGCAAACCTCAGAACAGCATTCCGACATATTAATAAGGAATCGTTCAGGACCCTGTACACTGTGTACGTTAGGCCCATATTGGAGTATGCGGCACCAGTTTGGAACCCACACCTAGCCAAGCATGTAAAGAAACTAGAGAAAGTGCAAAGGTTTGCAACAAGACTAGTCCCAGAGTTAAGAGGTATGTCCTTTGATGAGAGGTTAAGGGAAATCAACCTGACGACACTGGAGGACAGGAGAGATAGGGGGGACATGATAACGACTTTCAAAATACTGAGAGGAATTGACAAGGTGGACAAAGACAGGATGTTCCAGAGACTGGACACAGCAACACGGGGACACAGTTGGAAGCTGAAGACACAGATGAATCAAAGGGATGTTAGGAAGTATTTCTTCAGCCACAGAGTAGTCAGGAAGTGGAATAGTTTGGGAAGCGATGTAGTGGAGGCAGGATCCATACATAGCTTTAAGCAGAGGTACGATAAAGCTCATGGTTCAGGGAGAGTGACCTAGTAGCGACCAGTGAAGAGGTGGGGCCAGGAGCTTGGACTCGACCCCTGCAACCTCAACTAGGTGAGTACAACTAGGTGAGTACATACACACACACACACACACACACACACACACACACACACACACACACACACACACACACACACACATACACACATACACACATACACACATACACATACACACACACACATACACACACATACACACACATACACACACATACACACACCACATACACATACACACACCATACACATACACACACACACACACACACACACATACACACACACACACACACACACACACACACACACACACACACATACACACACACACATACACACACACCACACATACACACACACACACATACACACACACATACACACACATACACATACACACACATATACACACACACACATATACACACACACAATATACACACACACACATACACACACACATACACACACACATACACACATACATAGCAGGTACACTTCAGTCTGGGGAACACAAAGTGGTCATTGCAGTGATGTATAATCCACCACAGAACTGCAGGAGGCCAAGAGAGGAATATGAAGAGAGCAACAGAGCAATGGTGGACACACTTGCTGAGGTGGCAAGAAGAGCTCACTCCAGCAGAGCAAAGTTGCTGGTTATGGGGGATTTCAACCACAGGGAGATTGACTGGGAAAACCTGGAGCCACATGGGGGTCCCGAAACATGGAGAGCCAGGATGTTGGACGTGGTGCTGGAAAACCTCATGCACCAACATGTTAAGGGGCACTACCAGAGTGAGAGGGAGGATGAACCAGCAAGATTGGACCTTGTGTTCACCCTGGGCAGCTCAGACATTGAGGACATCAAGTATGAGAGTCCCCTAGGAGCTAGCGACCACGTGGTTCTGTGCTTTGAATACATAGTAGAGCTGCAAGTGGAGAGAATAACAGGAGTAGAATGGGAAAAGCCTGACTATAAAAGAGGGGACTACATAGGGTTGAAGAACTTCCTGCGGGAGGTCCAGTGGGACAGAGAACTGGCAGGAAAGCCAGTAAATGAAATGATGGAATATGTAGCAACAAAATGCAAGGAGGCAGTGGAAAGGTTCATTCCCAAGGGCAACAGTAAACAACGGGAAGACCAGAACAAGCCCTGGTTCACCCGACGGTCTAAGGAGGCAAAAACAAAGTGCAATAGAGATTGGAAAAAGTACAGAAGGCAGAGAACACACGAAAATAGGGAGATCAGTCGCAGAGCCAGGAATGAGTACGCACAGGTAAGGAGGAGAGGCCCAGCGACAGTATGAAAATGACATAGCATCGAGAATCAAGACAGACCCGAAACTGTTGTATAGCCACATCAGGAGGAAGACAACAGTCAAAGACCAGGTGATCAGATTAAAGGACAGAAGGTGGAGAACTCACAAGAAATGATCAGGAGGTATGTGAGGAGCTGAACAGGAGATTTAAGGAAGTTTTTACAGTAGAGACAGGAAGGGCTGGGGAAGACAGAACAGAAGGGAACATCAAGAGGGAATATACCAACAAGTGTTGGATGACATACGAACAACTGAGGAGGAGGTGAAGAAGCTCTTAAGTGACCTTGACACCTCAAAGGCGATGGGACCGGACAACATCTCCCCATGGGTCCTTAGAGAAGGAGCAGAGATGCTGTGTGTGCCTCTAACCACAATCTTCAACACATCCCTTGAAACTGGGGGCAACTACCTGAGAAATGGAAGACAGCTAATGTAGTCCCCATATTTAAGAAAGGAAACAGAAACGAGGCACTAAACTACAGACCTGTGTCTCTGACATGTATTGTGTGCAAAGTCATGGAGAAGATTATCAGGAGGAGAGTGGTCGAACACCTGGAAAGGAACAAGATTATAAATGAAAACCAGCATGGGTTCATGGAAGGCAAATCTTGTATCACAAACCTCCTGGAGTTTTATGACAAGGTAACAGAAGTAAGACATGAGAGAGAGGGTTGGGTAGATTGCGTTTTCCTAGACTGCAGGAAGGCCTTTGACACAGTTCCCCACAAGAGATTAGTGCAGAAGCTGGAGGATCAGGCACACGTAAAGGAAGGGCACTGCAATGGATAAGGGAATACCTGACAGGGAGGCAGCAACGAGTCATGGTACGTGAAGAGGTATCACAGTGGGCGCCTGTTACGAGCGGGGTCCCACAGGGGTCAGTTCTAGGACCAGTGCTATTTTTGATATATGTGAACGACATGATGGAAGGAATAGACTCTGAAGTGTCCCTGTTCGCAGATGACGTGAAGTTGATGAGAAGAATTAAATCGGACGAGGATGAGGCAGGACTGCAAAGAGACCTGGAGAGGCTGGACATGTGGTCCAGTAACTGGCTTCTCGAATTCAATCCAGCCAAATGCAAAGTCATGAAGATTGGGGAGGGGCAAAGAAGACCGCAGACAGAGTATAGGCTAGGTGGACAAAGACTACAGACCTCACTCAGGGAGAAAGACCTTGGGGTGACCATAACACCGAGCACATCACCGGAGGCACACATCAACCAAATAACCGCTGCAGCATACGGGCGCCTGGCAAACCTGAGAATAGCGTTCCGATACCTTAATAAGGAATCGTTCAAGACACTGTACACTGTGTATGTTAGGCCCATACTGGAGTATGCAGCACCAGTCTGGAACCCACACCTGGTCAAGCACGTCAAGAAGTTAGAGAAAGTACAAAGGTTTGCAACAAGGCTAGTCCCAGAGCTCAAGGGAATGTCGTACGAGGAAAGGTTAAGGGAAATCGGACTGACGACACTGGAGGACAGAAGGGTCAGGGGAGACATGATAACGACATACAAGATACTGCGGGGAATAGACAAGGTGGACAGAGATAGGATGTTCCAGAGAGGGGACACAGGGACAAGGGGTCACAACTGGAAGCTGAAGACTCAGACGAGTCACAGGGACGTTAGGAAGTATTTCTTCAGTCATAGAGTTGTCAGCAAGTGGAATAGCCTAGCAAGTGAAGTAGTGGAGGCAGGAACCATACATAGTTTTAAGAAGAGGTATGACAAAGCTCAGGAAGCAGAGAGAGAGAGGATCCAGAAGCGATCAGTGAAGAGGCGGGGCCAGGAGCTGAGTCTCGACCCCTGCAACCACAATTAGGTGAGTACAATTAGGTGAGTACATATACACACATACATATATACACACACACACACACACACAAGTAGCAACCGGTGAAGAGGCGGGGCCAGGAGCTAAGACTCGACCCCTGCAACCACAATTAGGTGAGTACAATTAGGTGAGTACAAGCCTAACCTAACCTAACACATTAGCTCATAAATCCTCCCACCACACACATTTTTACGATAAGCTGAAGCAGCTAGAACATCCCAACAGGATAAAAACAAAATGGGCTCTCTAAAGAGAGGACGTAAAGGCAAGGGAACCGATGATGGCTGGTCGGAAAAGGAAGAATGGGTAGAACGGCTCAAGAACAAAATGGAACAACAATGGGAGAAAAGGTTAAACGAGCTTTGCAACAACACGTTAGAGCAAATATCTGCAGAGAGCAAGAAGTGGGAATCACGAGCTGTAGTAGCTGAGGCAAAGATAGAGATTGGAGGGAGAAATGGATGTGCTGAAGAAGGATCTAAAGATGAGGTCCGAAAGGATCAAGATGACTGAAATGGGAACAGCAGGCAGCGAAGGGACTGAAGGAGGGGATGGATCTAAGCAGTCTTTTGCAGCAGTAATTTCAAACCATCATCGTATCTAGGAGGTGATTAGGGAAACAGCAGAGGAGATGCTTAAATCAGATCCAGAGATAAAGAGGTAAAAGAAATGGGAAGAGGAGAGGGAGAGGTCAATAATTATTCATGGGCTTCAAGAGGCTGAAGGGCAGACCTATGTTGAAAGAAAGCATTGGGAGAAAACAGAGATTAAGAATATCATTGCAATAACAGGAGAGAGGGACATGTCTCAGGTAGAAAATTTTCACAGACTTGCGGGGGTATTCGAGGGGAAAAAATCGACCAATCAGATTGACATTCAAGACAGATGTGGTAAGGAACAGGATACTACAACAGAAACCACTGTTAAAGGACTCTCCAGATTATCAAAAAGTGTTCCTCAATCGAGACAGAACACGAAAGGAAAGGGAACAACTGAAAATGAGAGCAAGACAGAACCAGTGGAAGGAAAGAGAGATAGGACAGGCAATGACAGACAGGAAAACTCAGACTTTGGGGGAACATCAAACACAAATGCTTACAGAAACCTCTCAACCCCTGTCACCACATATCAACCAAACACAGTAAACAGAAACGAACCTCACTCCATAGCCACCATCCCCCTAAGCACTAATTCCACAATCACAGCAGCCTCCCATAATATTGTGCCCTGACTCCCACCCTCCCAGCCTGCACCTTCCTCTTCCATCTCCCAAAATACAGTAATGGAAAGGAAGCTAAAGGTATGGTACACCAATGCAGATGGAATAACAAATAAGAGTGAAGAGGGGCAAGAACGCATCATTGATGCATCACCTGACATCATAGCACTAACAGAGACAAAACTTACAGGGATGATAACAGATGCAATTTTTCCACCTGGATATCAGATTATGAGGAAAGACAGAGAGAACAGAAGAGGGGGAGGAGTAGCATTGCTCGTAAAAAACCAGTGGAGTTTTGAGGAGATGGGAGGAATGGAAATAAGGGAAACAGACGACTTCATTGTAGGAACACTTCAGACTGGTGGTCTAAAGGTGATGATAGCAGTGATGTATAACCCACCACTTAACAGCAGGAGAACAAGAGAAGAGTATGATGTGCACAATAGGGCAATGGTGGATACATTAGCTGAAGTGGCCAGGTCTCATATGGTTAGGACAAAATTGCTTATAATGGGGGATTTCAATCATAAAGAGATTGACTGGGAAAACCTAGAGCCACATGAGGGACCAGAAACATGGAGGGCTAAGATGTTGGAGACTGTATTGGAGAACTTCATGCATCAACATGTTAGGGATACAACCAGAGAGAGAGGAGAGGATGTTGCAGCAAGGCTGGATCTCATATTCACCTTGAATAGTTCAGACATAAGGGATATCACCCACGAAAGACCCCTTGGCGCTAAAGGATCCCAATGGAAATAAATCACTTTGTCTGATTTTTTGGGGTTATCCTAGGTTCTCTACACATATGCTGCTATGTATGATAATTCTATGTAACTGTATTTGTGTATACCTGAATAAACTTATGTCCTGAGTTTTGAATATCTTGTTGAGTTAACAGTGGAGAATGCAGCAGCACGAGAACAAAGAGAGAAACCAAACTTCAAAAAAAGGGGACTACATAGGAATGAGAAGTTTCCTGCATGAAGTGCAGTGGGAAAGAGAACTAGATGGAAAGACAGTAAATGAAATGATGGAAATAGTAACCACTAAGTGCAGGGAGGCAGAGGAAAGGTTCATACCAAAGGGCAACAGAAAAAATGGTAAGACCAGAGTGAGCCCATGGTTTAATTGGAGGTATAAAGAGGCGAAAGCTAAGTGTGCTAGAGCATGGAAAAGGTATAGAAGGCAAAGGACTCAAGAAAACAAGGAGCTGAGCAGAAGAACCAGAAACGAGTATGCAAGGATAAGGAGAGAGGCCCAGAGGCAATACGAGAACGACACAGCATCTTTTATTTATTTATTTATTTAGAAATTTTAGCATACATACAGAGGTACAAAAAAAAATACAGGTAAGAGCAGCATGCCAAAGCCACTTACATGCATAGCATTACGGGCTGGCTTAAAATTAACTTAAGATTAACTAAGCAATGATGAAATCAGTGATAAGACATTATTGTAAACAGATAACTATAAAGCACAAATGAGTATTACAAAGACAGGTCATATGGTTCCATGCATTGCTGTTCATTCAGTAGAATGGAGTATTCTGTTAGGTAGTGTATTTAAAAAAAATAACAAAGTTAGATTGGGTCCTAGGTTTAACATTTATGTGATATAATTGTGAGTAACATTTTGGATATACAATTTATAAGGTTCAGTTTTTCAGTATTTATTTGGTTTTGAGTGAGTAAGTGAACTTTGAGAAGAGACTTGAATTTATAAACAGGTAGTGTTTCTTTATATATTTACAGGTAATGAATTCCAGATTTTAGGGCCTTTTATGTGCATTGAGTTTTTGCATAGCGTGAGATGGACACGAGGAACATCAAAGAGTGATCTGTGCCTTGTGTTATGGTCATGTGTTCTGTTGAGGTTGGCAAGGAGATGTTTGAGGGGAGGGTTAATATCAGAGTTAAGTGTTCTATGTATGTAATAGGTGCAATAATAAGTATGGATGTTTTGTATGGTGAGTAGGTTGAGTGTTTTGAATATTGGTGGAGTGTGTTGCCTGTAGTGAGAATTTGTTATCATTCTAACTGCAGCCTTTTGTTGGGTAATTAGTGGTCTGAGATGGTTAATTGTTGTTGAGCCCCATGCACAAATTCCATAGGTGAGATAGGGGTAAATAAGAGAGTGATAAAGGGCCAGGGGGGATGACTGTGGAACATAGTACCGTATCTTCGATAGTATGCCTACAGTCTTGGAAATTTTCTTAGAAATTTGTTGTATATGTGTATGAAATTTGAGTCTATTATCGAGGTGGATTCCTAAGAATTTTCCCTCTGTTAGCTTTGTGATAGGTGATCCGTTTTGTGGAAATTTATTTGGTCCAAATAGTTCCACAGCTCAGATCCAGCATGAGCGTCTGGTCGTCTGAGCCGAGCGACCCTTAAACCCTCCCAAACAAGCAAGGCATTCTCTGGTTGGCGGTTGGTAAGCTTATTTAATTTATAGATTTACTCTTCAGGGAAGGAGTAGGTAGGTTTACTGGTAATACACTAATATTAGGTTTACTAAGGCATCTGTAGATAATGATAGAGTAGACCTAAGACCTTAACATAGGTAGTAATAGGCCGATAATGTAGGCAAACATTAGGATAAGTTAGCTAGGGAGAACTGGCAGCCCTAGCTTGAATGGCGGGGCGCAGGTCACAAGACAGAATAGCGTCCTTCTTACGATAGACTTCGACTAGACAAGACGTGCCGTGAACATCAGGCGGCGCCCCCACGTGTCTTCACATCTGAGACCTGGGGAAATCTGGTAGAGACACCTCGATGTACCGTAGATGATCTCCTCCATCAGCCCATACAGTAAGACGAGAATATTCACCTTTTCCGTAGGATCTGGCCAGTGACTTAGGAGATTTGTGGGGTTTTGAGGTTAACTGGGGGGCTCGGGGGCTACAGAGAGGGGGGGGGGGGGGGGGGTATCCCCAGTAAGTCCCAGGCCCTCGAGTCGTTTTGAAGTTTGCTTTCTGATTTCTGATTTTTATACTAGGGGATACATCCCTCTTGGATATGGGTTTCTGAGGTGCGGGCCCGGACATTTAATAACGTTTGAATATTGCGGGAAATTTTAATGCCCCCGGTTTTGCACGGGGTTTTCCCCAAGGGGGAAAGCCCAAAGGGGGGCAAAAAGTAGGCTTGGAAAAGTTGAAGATCAGGATTTTTGCTGCAACCCCAAAGAAAGTTAGTTTTATACTTTGGCGGGCAGGCGAGGTTTCTTGCAATCCCAAATATTTGGGGAAAAAAATTCTGTCCTATAAGCCACTTGTGAGGTGAGGTCCCTTCAGAGCTCGGTTGTAAACGGGGAGTTTGCCGGGGTTTAGGCGACTCATTTGGGGGGCACCCCAGAAAATTTTTTCACAAAAATTTTGGTCCTTCAAAAAAACCGGATGGGGAAATAGCTGGTTAAAGGCTATCTAGCTAGGCCCCCAGTTGGGAAAACCCATTTTTACAGAGTTAGGTTAAGCTATCATAGCTAGGCCACGTTGGGTTTAAAGTTTATCATAGCTAGGCTACAGTTTAAGAACCAGTTTAACAAAGTTAGGTTAAGTATCATAGCAGGCCAAGGTTAAGAATCATAGCTGGGCCCAAGTTGGGAAACCCAAGTTTAAAAAAGTTAGGTTTAAGTTAGCCCCCACTGGGTTCAAGTTCCCTCAGAGGGCTGGGCCCAAAGTTTGACTATACACAGAAGTTTTTAAATTTGAGTAATTTCAGGCGGGCCCAGGAGGCTAGAGAAGCTTGTGAATTTTAAATTTAATTTACAGTGTTTAAAAAAGAAACCCCGGTAGGAGTTTTGGGTTTTTTAATTACTTACAGTGGATTTGCAAGGTAGCCACAGTTAGGCTGGTTTTTTGCAATTTTTTAAAAAAAGGTTATAGTAGCTAGGCAGTTTTAAACCCTAGTTATTATTTCCCGGGGTTTTTAAAGCCGGGTTTTAATTTAAGCCCCTTAGCTAGGTTAGGTTTACCTTACCCAACCAAAAAAGGGCTAAACGGAGTAAGTGGGAACAGTTGGCCAAGTTTTTTACATACATTATTTATTTACTGTTTCACAAGTTAAAATGTTAAAATTTGGTTTGGGGGTTTTAACCAAGTGATTTAATTTGTACACTGCACTTTTATTGTGATTTTCATCATCTTTGTTTTCATTTTTAATGGGGATTTTTTGAAAAAAACCTGGGCTGGGTTTAAAGCCCTTTTGAAATTTATTTGCGGGCCCTTTGTACAGTTAAGTGCTAGGTTAAGCTTTCAAATCGTTTAACATTTTGTTTGGGGATTTAAAAGAGCTAACAGGGTCCCTTTTTAAATTCATAGTAGAGTCAATAAAACCCAAAGGGATTTTTAGCTTTTTGAAAAACCCTTAAGACTCTTTTCATTCTTCCCTAACACGTACGTGCTTGGGGTGGACGGGGGTTAAAGTAAAATTTAGTGTCACACTCCTCTTTAAAACTTCGAAAAGGCAGATGGGGGTTCAGGAGATTTGGGGTTCAGTGTAACAAAAAAAAACGATCAGAAAGCAGATAAAAAAGGGGCATCGGGAACAGAACGGGGGAACCCGGGTTTGCAAGGCTATTCCCAACGCAGAAATGTAAAATGCGATGTTTTGCAGAACTGCTTAAAGAGTTTGGGGGAAAAGGGGAAACCCTATGAACAAGTTTCTCAGCATATGAGTCCAGGCATTGAGGATGGGGAATCCCAGGGAAGCTTCAGCAGGCTGTGGCCAAAACATAAGGATGATTTTGATTGTACGGGTAAAATATGTACAAAGAAAATTTTAAGGAAAAAAAGGGTTTAGTATTCCAAGGATGGTGTTGAAAAACCGCGGGTTTCCCCAAAAAACAACCAAAACACCTGTAATATGTTGCCCAAGTTGCCCCCGGGAATTTACCAATTTTGCGGAACCCTTAAACGGGTTTAAAATTGGTTTTGGGATCATTTTTAGGGGCCAGATGGGGGGGACAAAAAATGTTTTTGTCAGAGCCGTAAAGTTGCAGTTTTTCCCGGGTCGCAGTAAAGGGTTTAAAGCCTTGATTTTGGTCCGGAAACTCCCCGATTCTGCGCCAATTACAACTCCCAAAAACCCCCCAATTAAAAGGGACTTGTTTGGCAACATGAGGAGAAAAAAGGTTTAGCTATACTTTACGGTTGTTGGATTTTAGGGGCTTGCCGACTTGCCCGCAAAGTCTAGAGAAGTTCCGTATTGAGGTTTTGAGCTTTTTCCAAATTTAGTTTCAAAAGTTTTTGCATGAGGGAGAATGTTTCCCAAAAGGGGTCCTTAGCCAGGTGATTCGGAGGAAACTGGTGCACAAACCAGTGCATGGTTACACTTAAAACATCGGACGAATAGGTTCACAAATAGACAAATTTTTAAAAGGGTTAGGGGTCTTATCCCCTGAGCATGGGTTTGGGGGGAAAAAAATTCCTACCAAGGAGAAGTCGGTCAAACTTCCCAGACATTGGAGATAGCCCAAAAACCCCACCTCCCCTAAAGTAGGAAAGTATTATCCCCGGGGGAAAACCCTAAACCCAAAAAAAGGGCAAAGGGGGAAAAGGGGCCCAAAAAGCGGCCAGTATGAGAGGTGCGTGTTTTGTGATGAAGAACACGCTTTTTTCAGGGTGTTCAAAGTTTCACCCCCTAAAAACCAAAAGGGTTTCAAGGGCAAAAGAGAGTTGGACTTTGTTTCAAGTTTTGGGAGAACATTTTGCCGGGGGACTGTAACCCCATGCTCGGGGGTGTCGGGGCTGCCGGAAGGGGAAAGCACCACAGTGCACTGTTCCTAATGATGCCGGTTAGCAAAAGTTAAGGAGAGAAAACCCGGGCCAAGGGGGGGGCGGGAGAGCAAAAACAAGTCAGAAGTAACGATGGTGTGGGGGTGGGCCCCGGAGAATTTGTTTTTGGTGAGCAATTCAAGGCTCGGGGGCCTTGCCCACCAAAATGGGGGTGGTCGCAAAGGGAAAGGAATTTTCTGAAAAAAAAACCCTTTGTTTCTTCGCCCGGTGGGGCACAGAGACCCTTTCCCTGCGAGGTCAAAGCCACTGGGTTAAAGCGGGGGACATTGGTAAAGTTGACTGAAAGGTGGGGGGTTTTGGGTTTGGGGAAGCCCCACGCGGTCTTATCCAGTAGTCAATGGGGACGGCGGGTTACCCGGGGCCTCGAGGGGAAATTTTTCAGCCTTGATGGTGAAGAGGCTCCCCAATTCTTTTCCACTGGGGGGACGGGCTCAAGCATTTCAAACGTTTGAGGGATTTGGGTGTGAAGTGCAAAACCCAAAATTTTGCTACGGGACAATGTTATTTAATGTGGGCTATTGGTAGGGGGGGATTACCTAGACGATTTTTCTTTGTTTTACGAGAAGGGTTATAAAGGGAAGGGTTTGTGGGGCCTGTACGGGGCTCCGCGGGGTAATCTTTAGGGGCAGAAACCAGCTCACTTCCCTGCGCCCCGGGGAAAGGGAAAGGCCTTTCCTGGAATTCGGCGCTGAGGGCTGTACTGGTGTTTGCAGATTGGTGTGCACAAAGGGCCTGTCAGAGGGCAAGTTGGATATCCGACAGGGGACCCGGCCCCAAAAAAAACTAGGGACCTGGAGTAGTGGGGTTTAAAAGGGGGACCCCCGGGCCCCCGAACACGAAGAGACGTTGGGAGATTACTTGAACCATGTGAGTTCAGGGGCGGGCGTATTTGGGGGGCCAAACCCCCAAAGGGAAACCGGGCCACCCAACGCTCCCCATTTAATTTCAAGAGGGCCCCGGGGTCAGTTAAATTTCATTGGTAAAACAGCCTGCCCCGGGAAAGGGTCGGGTGGGGAAATATGATGATTTTATTAAAAAAACAGGGGCCTTGGGTTCATCGAGAAAGGGGCCCAATGCCAGCCGGGGGAAAACCCCCATTTTTTTCCAAAACAGGGCAGTCCCCAAGGAGCCCGGAAACCCACCCCCAACGGGAGTAGTTTTAACTGCAGTTTCGCAGGCGAGTCCCGGGGCCCCATCGTTAAACCGACTTCTGCTCACGGGCCCCCCCTGATGCAAAAAAAATTAGAGATGTGTTGTTGAGTTTCGGGCGGAACAGTACCCCTTGGGGAGACTTAGCAAAACCCTTTCCTACGTATTGGGTTTGCAGCCACAGGATGGGGGACTACCCCAGGGTTCTTGGGGTGGTTTAACAGGGAGGCCCAAGCAAGGGTTTGTCCCTTTGATTAGGGCAGTGTTGTTTGGTTTCCACTAGTTCACCATTCTATTAAGGTACCCCTAGACTACCCCCCTTTTGAACGGTAAAAGCCCGCTTAAAGGGAAATTTCTGAAGACCCTATTTTATGTAGACAACAAGGGGTTCCACCCCAGATTTAAAGGGGTGTTATGGTTTTTTACCCAGGTCTAATCAGGAGTGCTCTCAGGTCAAGCCATGATTTGGGGAATGGGTGACAAAAAATCCAACCCTTGCGGGGGGGTGGTGGAACATGATTATACTGGTACTCAATGCCTGAGGTAACATCGGTGTTGGGACTAGAGTGGGAAGTCCCAAAGGGGACAACTTAGGCTTAAAAAGGGGAAAACCCGATGGGGAAAAGGGGAAATGACCAGGAGGTCTTTTTGGGGGCCAAAATTTCGACTGCCCTTTGTTTCCTTTTTGGGGTTTTTTGACCCCATACCATTCGAGGGAGGATGCTAGTACAAAAGACCTGGGAGCTGAACCCAGGTTTTGGGCCCACCCCCTGCCCGAAACAGTTGCCAGGAGTGGGTTGGTTTAAAAAAGACCCCGCGGGAAATTTCCCCGATTTCACATTCCCAGGGGCCATCGGGTGCACGGGGGGATTATGCTTGCCCGTTTCTGTGATGGCCCTTTTTTCCTTTTTTTTTTTTTTCCCGGGCCCATGGGGGGAAATAGGTTTTTTGGTGGGGGGACCCCAAATCAATTGGGGCACCCGTCTTTTGCGCGGGTTTACCCCCTGAAGGATTGCTCGCCCCAAAACTTTGGCTCCGGCCCATGTTGCTGGGGGCAAGACTGGGTAAGTAAATTTTGGGAGGTGTTTTTGTAATCTGAGGGTGACCCCACAACCCCATGTATGGACGACCGGAGGTGGCCTTACAGGGGTCCCGAATGACAGGGGCTAAGCTCCCCATGTCAGGAACGGGTGTTTAAAAGGGGATAGGGAATTCAGGTAAAATCAAAAATTCTGTATGTTTCCTAAGAATCAAAACCACCGACCTGATAAACCGAAAGGGGGGACACACAGAAAGTTGAGTAAAAGCGAGCTTTGGTTCAAAGGCCCAGACTGGTTACGGCAAGGGATTGCTGGGCCCCAAACAGAAATTCGGGGGCAATCAGCACCCTAGTACATTTCGCGGGGGAAAAACACACTGAATTATTTGACCCAAAGGGGCTATCCCCCTGGAGAAAAATTTTTAGGGGTCACGGAATGGTTTTTTCGAAATTGGGGAGGAAGCTGCATGACAAGGTAAAACCCGGGTGCAAATTGTTTTCTAGTGGGTCCCCCCGGGAAAATTGGAAGGCAAATACCAAAAGGGGGGGGTTTAGGAGTGCTTTAAAATACTTTGGGGGACCCCGGGAGCGGTTTTTGGCGTTTAGGACCCCCTGTCCCCAAAGATGCGACTCAGGGAACAGCAAATTTGGTTTTAACTCAATTTGGGGTTGTTCGATCATGCGGGGGGGAAAAAGATGCAGGGGGAAAAAAAATTTTCAAAAATCTGAGCTCAGTATGGGGCCAAACATCCCGTGGGGCTGTGGGAAAAGGGGGGAAAAAGGGGAAAAGGGGGCATTTTATACAAGATTTCCCCTCAGAGGAAAAACCCTTTCATGGGGGGGGTTTTGGGGATACCCCCACCTTCCTACGTCGAAATTTCTGGGTACTGAAGGGGGTCGAGCTGCCGGGCAAAAAAGGGGGCTAAAAAAGTTGGGACGGTTTTGCCCGGGGGTACGATGGGGGGACCCCACCCTACCCCGGTCCCCACCCCTTTCCTCAGGAGCGGGGTACATAGTGACAGGGGCCCCTTTTAACTGTAGGAAAATTAAAACTATTTCTGGGGGGGATCCATTGAAAAACCCAGGAGACGTTAAGGGGGGCCTCAGAAGTATATGTTCTGCCCGTTTTCCCGTGCCAATTCCCCGGGGCGGGGGGCATTTGGAGTTGGCAGGGAAAATTGACGACAAAAAGACTTTCGGGAAATTGTTCAGGGGTTTTTCTGCCCAAAATTTTTCGTGCCCCGCGATTGAATTTTCCGGGGGCAATGGGACAAAACTTTAGGGCGGCCGGGTAAAAGGTTTTTAGGAAACTTAGGGACAACGGGAAGTTCCCAGAACACCTGGAAAAGAATTAGAGTTTCGAGTGGAGGTTCATAGCCCCAGGGCCCCCTGGCAAGGGGGAATTTTTATGAAGCATGGTGGGCACAGTCAAAAGGTGCATTCGGAAAAGGGCTTGCACGGCCCGGAGGGTGAGAGTGATGAACTGAGGGCAGTGTTTGTTGAGATAGAGGCAAAAGTTAAAAACGGGGCCCCTGACCCACTAAAAAAAAGGGAAATTTAGAGCAAAAAGCTCTCACCCCCCAAAAAAAATGCGTTTGGAAAAAGGATTTAAACCCTTCCCGCAATTTTTAGTCAAGTTTCAAGGAGTGGTTATTATTGGGGCCCGGGTGGTCCCCCCCCTCAATGAAGAATGCAAAAGGAGTCACAACAGGGTGGGGAACACCCCGGCAAATGGAACCAGGTGTTGGGGCAGGGGGATTATTGAAACCTTGCGGGAAAAAATTTTTATGGTGCCGGGCCCCCAGGCGAATAATTTATGCTAAATGAAGGGGCCCGGTTTCTGGGGAAACCGAGGCGCCGAGGGGTATGGCCTTGGCCCGGTAGTGTCAACCCCAGAAAGGTGGGCGGTTGGAATGGTGAAAGTGAGAAGAAAAAGGTTTTTTTTCGAGGGTATAAGACCCATCAACGGCTTTTGGGCCCCTTTGGGGGCCCCACGGTGGGGGCCGGGGGCATGAGGGAAAACAGGGCCCGAGGTTGAGCGAAACTGGGGCGGGCCCGGAAAGGGCCCCCTTTGAACGGCGCTCGAGTCCCGGGCCCCGGGGGGGGCCCCGCGGGAGGCAGGGGCTTGATCTAGACTTAGCGCCCCACCTTCGCCGGCGGGGGGGATGTGGAATTTATTTGGTCCCAAAAAGTTTTCCCCAAATCAGATCCAGCCCTTTAGCGTCTGGCGTCTGAGCCCCAGGAACCCCTTAAAAAAACCCCCCCAAAAAAGCAAAGGGATTCTCTGGTTGGCGGTTGGTAAGGGTTATTTAAAATTTTTTAGATTTTCTTTTTGGGAAGGGGTAGGTAGGTTTTTCTGGTAATACATAATATTAGGTTTTTCTAAGGCTCTGTAGATAATGATAGAGTAGACCTAAAACCTTTAAAATTTTTTAGTAAAAAAGGCCGGTAATGTAGGGAAAAAATTTTGTAAGTTAGCTAGGGGGAACTGGGGAGCCCTTGCTTGAAAGGCGGGGGGAGGTCACAAAGAAAGAATAGCGTCCTTCTTACGATTGACTTCACTAGACAAAAACGTGCCGTGAACATCAGGCGGCGCCCCCCGTGTCTTCCCCATTGAGACCTGGGGGGAAATTTTGGTAGAGACACCCCGTTTTACCCTGATGATTTTCCCCCCATCAGCCCTTTCAGTAAAACGGGGATATTCACCTTTTTTTCCGTAGGGTTGGCCCATTACTTAGGGTTTTTTGGGTTGAGTTTTAAAGGGGGGCTCGGCGTTTCTACGAGAGAGTATGCCCAGTAAGGGCCAGCTTCTTTAGAGTCGTTGAAATGCGTTGGTTGCCTAGTTTTTTTACTGGGGGTACATACCCTCTTGGGGTATGGAAAATTTTTGAGGTGCGGCGGGGCACTAAAAACGATTGAATATTGAGGAATTAATGCTCCGGTTGCACGGGGTTCCCCAAAGGGGGAAGGGCCAAGGGGGCTAAACTAGGCTTTGGAAGTTGAAGATTTAGGATTTATGCTTTCAAAAACCCCAAATTTTGTTAGTCCCTTTTTTAGTGTTTCAGGCCGGGAGGTTTTTTGCAATACCAAAACAATTTTTGAAAAAAACTGTCTATAAGCCCCTTGTGAGGCTGAGGGGGCCCATTCAGAGCTCGGTTTTCAAAAAGAGTTTGCCAGGGTAGGGACTCACTTTGGGGGCAGCCCAGACAAAAATTTTTACACGTTTTATTAGTTTAAAGGGGCATCTGTAGTGTGTTACCCAAATGAATTTAAAATAGGGGTTTTTCAAGGTTTTGTTTTAAGTTTGTTTTGTTTCCCCACCACGTAATTTTCCAATAATTCGGTGTTTACAGTATTGGGGTAGCGTGATGGGCTGGGTGAGAGAAGGGGCGTTTTGTAGTGTCATTTTGCAAAAAAATGTGGGGTTTTAGTATTTGCGAAGCAAATTTTGGTAGGTCATTTTTGTATAGGGAAAGAGGAAAGAGGGCCAAGGACACTTCCTGTGGGACACCAACTGTAATTGGTTTTTGCGGAAAAAAGCTTGCCCCCTTTGCGTACAATTGGCTTCTGTTTCGGGGGTAAAACTTGAGGTAGTCGGGGGAGTGCCCTCTAATACCATAGTGTGACAATTTTACGTGGAGCAAGTCATGGTCAACTGTATCAAAAGCTTTACGTAAGTCAATGAAGATCCCCAGTGGGACTTCTTTTTTCTCTATTGCAGTGTATATATGTTCTAGCATGTGTATAATAGCATCATTAGTATTTTTATTAGGCCTGAATCCAAATTGGCAGGGGTTGAGAATGTTTTGGGAGATGAGGTAGGAGTAGATTCGTTTATGAATTAATTTTTCGAAGATTTTTGAGAGAGGGTGTAAATTGGATATTGGCCTATAGTTATTCAACTCTGTTTGGTCTCCTCCTTTATGGATCTAAAGCCAAATCTGAACCAAAGTTGTTATACAGTCACATTAGGAGAAAAACAACAGCCAAGGACCAGGTAATCAGGCTGAGGAAAGGAGGGGAGCTCACGAAGAGTGACCAAGAAGTATGTGATGAACTCAACAAAAGATTTAGAGAAGTATTCACAATAGAGTCAGGAATGCTTCCAGCAAACTGTGGAGGTAGGGTGCACCAGCAGGCGCTGGACACAATACACATAACCAAGGTAGAGGTGAAGAAACTGCTAGATGAACTCGATACCTCAAAGGCGGTGGGCCCAGATAACATATCTCCATGGATACTGAGAGAGGGAGCAGAGGAACTGTGTGTGCCATTAGCAGCAATCTTCAGTAAATCTATCGAAACAGGGCAGTTGCCTGAGGCATGGAAGACAGCACATGTAGTTCCAATTTTTAAGAAAGGGGACAGACAGGCAGCATTAAACTACAGACCAGTGTCACTGAATTGTATAGTATGTAAAGTCATGGAAAAGATTATCAGGAGAAAAGTAGTGGAACACATTGAAAAGATTGGGCTCATACATGAGTCAGCACGGCTTCAGAGATGGGAAATCCTGTGTCACAAATTTACTTGAGTTCTACGATAAGGTAACAGAAGTAAGACAGGAGAGAGAGGGATGGGTAGATTGCATCTTTTTAGATTGCAAGTAGGCTTTTGACACAGTACCACACAAGAGACTGGTGCAAAAATTAGAGGAGCAGGCAGGAATAACGGGGAAAGTACTGCAATGGATCAGGGAATACCTGACAGGAAGGAAACAACGTGTGTTGGTACGTGATGAAGTGTCGGAGTGGGCGAATGTGTTGAGTGGGGGTTCCACAAGGTTCAGTCCTAGGCCTGGTGCTGTTTCTTGTATACATGAATGACATGGTGGAAGGAATAGATTCAGAAGTGTCACTGTTCGCTGATGATGTGAAACTGATGAGGAGAATACAAGTGGGCGAGGATCAGTTAAGATTACCAGGGGATCTGGACAAACTACAAGTATGGTCCGACAAATGGCTCCTGGAGTTTAACCCCAGTAAGTGTAAGGTCATGAAGATTGGGGAAGGACACAGAAGATCGCAGACGGAGTACAGGTTAGGAAACCAAGAACTGCAAACGTCAGTTAAAGAAAAGGATCTTGGGGTATAAGCATTATAACGAACATGTCCCCTGAGGCACACATCAATCAAATAACTGCTGCAGCATATGGGAAATTGGCAAACCTGAGATTGGCATTTAGACATCTGAGTAAGGAGTCATTCACGACATTGTACACAGTATACATAAGGCGTATACTGGAATATGCAGCGCCAGTATGGAACCCTCACTTAGTCAAACACGTCACGAAATTGGAGAAAGTGCAAAAATTTGCAACATGATTAGTCCCGGAACTGAGGGTTATGTCTTATGAGGAGAGGTTAAGGGAACTCAACCTGATGACACTTAGAGGATAGGAGGGATAGAGGGGACATGATAACAACGTATAAAATACTAAGAGGCATTGACAAGGTGGACAAGGATCGAATGTTTCAGAGATGGGATACAGAAACAAGGGGACACAATTGGAAACTGAAAACCCAGATGAGTCATAGGGATGTTAGGAAGTATTTCTTTAGTCTCAGAGTTGTAAGGAACTGGAATAATCTGGAGAGTGAAGTAGTGGAAGCAAGTTCCATAAATAGCTTTAAGAAGAGGTATGACAAATATCATTTAACAGAGAGAGAGTGAATTAGTATTGACCAGTGAAGAGGCAGGGCTAGGAGCTATGACTCGACCCCTGCAACCACATATAGGTGAGTACACACACACACACACACACACAGTAACACACGAGCGTCTGGCAACTAAGAATAGCGTTCCATTCCGATACCTCAGTGAGGAATCGTTCAAGACTCTGTACATCATATACATCAGGCCCATATTGGAGTATGCAGCACCAGTTTGGAATCCACACCTGGTCTAGCACATCAAGAAATTAGAGAAAGTGCAAAGGTTTGCAACAAGACTAGTTCCAGAGCTATGAAGAAAGGTTAAAGGAAATCGGCCTGATGACACTGGAGGACAGGAGGGTCAGGGGAGACATGATAATGACATATAAAATACTGTGAGGAATTGACAAGGTGGACAAAGACAGGAATTGGTTCCAGAGATGGGCTGTGGTTTGTATGTTAGATTGTGTGCAGCCAGCAGTAACAGCCTGGTTGATCAGGCCCTGATCCAACATGAGGCCTGATCACAGACTGGGCCGCTGGGGCATTGACCCCCGGAACTCTCTCCAGGTAAAGACTCCTATGAGTCAAAGGGACTAGGAAGTATTTCTTCAGTCATAGAGTTGTCAGGCAGTGGAATAGCCTAGAAAGTGATGTAGTGGAGGCAGGAACCATACATAGTTTTAAGATGAGGTTTGATAAAGCTCATGGAGCAGGGAGAGAGAGGACCTAAAGATAAAAAGATAAAGGTTTATTTCTTTGTAAAGGTTACAATGTGTAATTACAAAATTGGTTTGCTAAGTCCAAAGAAAGCCACTAGCATGCTAGGGCATTTCAGGCAGACTAATCTTAATGCATAGTACCTACTTAAAACTAGACAAGATAGTAGTGGTTAACTGTACTATTACAATTTTAAAGTGGGTGCGGGAGGGAAGAGGAGCGATTGGTGGAATGATGATGTAAAGAGAGTAGTAAGGGAGAAAAAGTTAGCATATGAGAAGTTTTTACAAAGTAGAAGTGATGCAAGGAGGGAAGAGTACATGGAGAAAAAGAGAGAGGTTAAGAGAGTGGTGAAGCAATGTAAAAAGAGAGCAAATGAGAGAGTGGGTGAGATGTTATCAACAAATTTTGTTGAAAATAAGAAAAAGTTTTGGAGTGAGATTACCAAGTTAAGGAAGCCTAGAGAACAAATGGATTTGTCAGTTAAAAATAGGAGAGGAGAGTTATTATATGGAGAGTTAGAGGTATTGGGAAGATGGAGGGAATATTTTGAGGAATTGTTAAATGTTGATGAAGATAGGGAAGCTGTGATTTTGTGTATAGGGCAAGGAGAAATAACATCTTGTAGGAGTGAGGAAGAGCCAGTTGTGAGTGTGGGGGAAGTTCGTGAGGCAGTAGGTAAAATGAAAGGGGGTAAGGCAGCCGGGATTGATGGGATAAAGATAGAAATGTTAAAAGCAGGTGGGGATATAGTTTTGGAGTGGTTGGTGGAATTATTTAATAAATGTATGGAAGAGGGTAAGGTACCTAAGGATTGGCAGAGAGCATGCATAGTTCCTTTGTATAAAGGCAAAGGGGACAAAAGAGAGTGCAAAAATTATAGGGGGATAAGTCTCTTGAGTATACCTGGTAAAGTGTATGGTAGAGTTATTATTGAAAGAATTAAGAGTAAGATGGAGAATACGATAGCAGATGAACAAGGAGGCTTTAGGAAAGGTAGGGGGTGTGTGTGGACCAGGTGTTTACAGTGAAACATATAAGTGAACAGTATTTAGATAAGGCTAAAGAGGTCTTTGTGGCATTTATGGATTTGGAAAAGGCGTATGACAGGGTGGATAGGGGGGCAATGTGGCAGATGTTGCAGGTGTATGGTGTAGGAGGTAGGTTACTGAAAGCAGTGAAGAGTTCTTACGAGGATAGTGAGGCTCAAGTTAGAGTATGTAGGAAAGAGGGAGATTATTTCCCAGTAAAAGTAGGCCTTAGACAAGGATGTGTGATGTCACCGTGGTTGTTTAATATATTTATAGATGGGTTGTAAGAGAAGTAAATGCGAGGGTCTTGGCAAGAGGCGTGGAGTTAAATGATAAAGAATCACACATAAAGTGGGAGTTGTCACAGTTGCTCTTTGCTGATGACACTGTGCTCTTGGGAGATTCTGAAGAGAAGTTGCAGAGGTTGGTGGATGAATTTGGTAGGGTATGCAAAAGAAGAAAATTAAAAGTGAATACAGGAAAGAGTAAGATTATGAGGATAACAAAAAGATTAGGTGATGAAAGATTGAATATCAGATTGGAGGGAGAGAGTATGGAGGAGGTGAATGTATTCAGATATTTGGGAGTGGACGTGTCAGTGGATGGGTCTATGAAAGATGAGGTGAATCATAGAATTGATGAGGGGAAAAGGTGAGTGCGGTGCACTTAGGAGTCTGTGGAGACAAAGAACTTTGTCCTTGGAGGCAAAGAGGTTAATGTGTGAGAGTATAGTTTTACCAATGCTCTTATATGGGTGTGAAGCATGGGTGATGAATGTTGCAGCGAGGAGAAGGCTGGAGGCAGTGGAGATGTCATGTCTGAGGGCAATGTGTGGTGTGAATATAATGCAGAGAATTCATAGTTTGGAAGTTAGGAGGAGGTGCGGGATTACCAAAACTGTTGTCCAGAGGGCTGAGGAAGGGTTGTTGAGGTGGTTCGGACATGTAGAGAGAATGGAGCGAAACAGAATGACTTCAAGAGTGTATCAGTCTGTAGTGGAAGGAAGGCGGGGTAGGGGTCGGCCTAGGAAAGGTTGGAGGGAGGGGGTAAAGGAGGTTTTGTGTGCGGGGGGGGCTTGGACTTCCAGCAGGCATGCGTGAGCGTGTTTGATAGGAGTGGATGGAGACAAATGGTTTTTAATACTTGACGTGCTGTTGGAGTGTGAGCAAAGTAACATTTATGAAGGGATTCAGGGAAACCGGCAGGCCGGACTTGAGTCCTGAGGAAGGGAAGTACAGTGCTTGCACTCTGAAAAAGGGGTGTTAATGTTGCAGTTTAAAAACTGTAGTGTAAAGCACCCTTCTGGCAAGACAGTGATGGAGTGAATGATGGTGAAAGTTTTTCTTTTTCGAGCCACCCTGCCTTGGTGGGAATCGGCCAGTGTGTTAATAAAAAAAAAATAACTAGTAGCAATCAGTGAAGAGGTGGAGCTAGGAACTATGAATTGACCCCTGCAACCACAAATAGGTGAGTACACACATACACATGAGGGTCTCCTACCAAATGTAAACTTAACCAGAGAAACTTGTTGTCATATCTTTCATCATTGTGTTGGAAATGTGAAAAAAAATTCATGAATTCAGTGACTAAGTAAATCACACAATAAAGAAATGTCACAATATTTTATCTAGTAGAATATTACCAGTCATTAAAACGAGAACAAATAGTGGAAATAAGTCACGCTGACTTTTTTGGGTTATCCAAGGTAATTTACACTATGTATGATAATTGCATGATAAGAGACAATAAGTGTCAGTGGCCCAAGACTGTTCAACTGCCTCCCAGCATACATAAGGGGGATTACAAATAGACCCCTGGCTGTCTTTAAGAAGGCTCTAGACAGGCACTTAAAGTCAGTACTTGATCAGTCAGGCTGTGGTTCATACGTCAGTTTACGTATGGCCAGCAGTAACAGCCTGGTTGAACAGGCCCTGATCCACCTTGGGGCCTGGTCACAGACCGGGCCGCGAGGGCGTTGACCCCCCGAAACCCTCTCCAGGTATACAGTGGACCCCCGCTTTATGATCACTTCCCAATGCGACCAATTATGTAAGTGTATTTATGTAAGTGCGTTTGTACGTGTATGTTTGGCGGTCTGAAATGGACTAATCTAATTCACAATATTCCTTATGGGAACAAATTTGGTCAGTACTGGCACCTGAACATACTTCTGGAATGAAAAAATATCATAAACCGGGGGTCCACTGTACTTCCAGTATGTGTAGCGGTACTTAAATAAACTTACATAACAAACTTTATTTAGTAATACGTAATAATCTTTATATCTACAAGTACATGTACAAGGTATTCTTGCCTAGCTGACATCAGTGACATACTACTCTACAGAAGCTCTTGGTTATGCAAAACATTTTGGGCAAATTAGGTAAATTTTGTCCCCAGGATTGTGGCCCACACCTGTCGACTAACACCCAGGCTGTTTGAACATGGACAGCGGGTGTCTTAACCCTTAAATGGTCCAAACGTATATATACGTTTTTTCAACATCTGAAAGTATGTAAAAAAATGTAGATCTTTTTTGTTTTACATTTGAAAACATGTAAAAAAAACTTTTATCTACATTTTTTTTTGTTACATTTGAAAATGTTAAAAAAAGTAGATCTACTTTTGTAGCACTAGGAATTTGAACGTCGATTTGTTTGGACCGTTTAAGGGTTAAGGAAACACGTCCTAATGTTTTCCAGCCGTACCGAGGATTGACCCCCAGACTTCAGTGTGTGAGCTGAGTGTGCTACCAATTAAGCTACGGGATACTGCATCACATCCCCACTATTCGAGTCTTAATTTACTCAACACATTCACACCTGCTACTGTGCATATTATATAGTGTACAGGATGGACCAAACATGGGCTTATGACGAAGGAGGTCACTTTTTCTAGGGTGTTCCCCAAACTGGAAACTGGAGAGCTCCACAATTCAAGCTTAACCAAGCTAGCACAATTGCCTACTTTTCCAGTATTCCTCAGTCTGGACATCCAACCATGCAACATAAGGTGATCACTCTTGTGAAGAGTTAGCAAAATATAATGAAGTCCTACATAGGTCGCAGTGATTAGTCGAGTCCATACAGCCAAAATAGCATGAGGATACCTCAACCATCATTCCAACTTCATCTATGTGCCCAGTGAAATTATCTGCTGGGTCATAGTAGGAACACAAGCTCTCAACAGCCACAAGATTGCCGCTTCTGGGATGACAAATTACAGGCAGGCCCCACTTTACAGCACTTCGCTTTACCACATTTCACCACTGCAGCAGTTGTCATTTATACTCATTCTTCATTTATTCAGACTTCCTACAATAAATATATTCACCACTCACTATAAGCTAAGGACAAAAATATTTTAAGGTAAGCAATGTGTACTGTATATGCATTTTTAGGCCTAACTCTGTTGCTCATTTAATATGTACTCACCTATTTGTACTCACCTATTTGTGGTTGCAGGGGTCGAGTCACAGCTCCTGGCCCCGCCTCTTCGCTGATTGCTACTAGGTCCCCTCTCTCCCTGCCCCATGAGCTCTATCATACCTCGCCTTAAAACTATGTATGGTTCCCGCCTCCACTACGTCACTTTCTAGGCTATTCCACGGCCTGACTACTCTATGACTGAAGAAATACTTCCTAACATCCCTTTGATTCATCTGAGTCTTCAACTTCCAATTGTGACCTCTTGTGTCTGTGTTCCCTCTCTGGAACATCCCGTCTTTGTCCACCTTGTCTATTCCGCGCAGTATTTTATATGTCGTTATCATGTCTCCCCTGACCCTCCTGTCCTCCAGTGTCATCAGGCCGATAGTGTAAACATGTTATCAGGCTTTTATATGCATTTGAAAGTGAAAAAAAGGCTATATTTCACTTTACAGCAGTATTTTTACTTTACAGCAGTAGCCCAGAACCTAACTTGCTGTATAAGCAGGGCCCACCTGTACGCTCTTATATTAGTCTCTTAATGTATGGTACCATCTGTGGTTATTTAAGTAATATCAATATTAATTTATATACTTAGGAATTGCAATAAAATGTCTTTGCTAAAAAAGATTTATTTAAAGTATAAGATAATCAAGACATGAAACAATGTGTCATTATCAGTGGCACCAAATGGCAGCAGTATTGACAAACAAATATGAATATCACTGCATGGATGGAGTGAGGACAACACATTGAGGACATGCATGAGGGTTCTCCAGGGTGGTATATTAGTGGACTATAGGACATACTCTGACCTAGGATATGTTAGGATATAAAGGTTATCGTATCCTTAATTTGATGATTATTATTATTATTATTATTATTATGACTGCAAGATCAGTCACTTCATCCTGAAACATAAGACAATAAACCTAGTACAGTATTATGATTCTTTCTATTGCTTGTATACATACTGTATATCCAGTACTGTAACTGGTATACTATTTTCTTAATGTTATGTTCATAATCCTCTTGTTGCTACAGGTATCAAATTTTATCTAGAGAGTGGCAATTGAAATTGTACTAGATTACAGATTTAGAGAAAGAATGAGCGAGTCAAAATATTAAAATAATGATGTTTTAAGAATTAATAACAGAAATACATGAGAGTAAGTCACAATACTATGTTGAACAGTTTATAATTAATTCACAAATAAAAAATGAAAACTGGACAAGGAGGAACAAGTATAATCAACCTGCAAATTGGATATGAATCTTTTGATGATTTTTCGATCCATGTTGAACCATTATCAGTTATAACTTGATACTGGTCTGTGATAGTATACGTATGCACTAAAATATTAGTCTAAAGATTTATCGTGAATTTATAGGTTGTTAAAACTGGGCAATAATGCTTTGCTATGTTCTAGAACATTATCTTGATAATAGACTTAATAATAGTCCGGGATAGACTGAAGTGCCCAGTTTTCATTTCTAATTTATGTGTTAGTCATAAACTGAAACATAGTTATGTACTGTGGTTTTAATGTATTATAACACATGTTAATGTATTACAGGGTTTTTAATGTACACAATCATAAGAAATCTAATGTATTATAGGACTGTTTAATGTACAGATATAATACTGTTATGTTCTTGTGAATATACAATTAGGTTAATTGCTTTTAGTACATATAATAATGTGCTCTGCTATGAACTCTCTTCATTAGGCAGAAATTAAGAGCACTTCAATAATTTTTATTCTAAGAATTTTCCCCATATTAAGTTACAGCTAAGATAATGGTGTCATTGGGCACAACAAATCTTATCATCAATCTACACTCAGAAGGGACTTATTTTATACTGTATAACCAACATAGTGATAAAAGTTGAAAGTAATACAGTGAATAACCTAAAATTATCCTTGTCATAATGATGTAGGCTGTAAAAGCAATGTAATTCCCCAGTGTGTTAACATGTTTACATCCCTAATACACAAGACAAAAATGTGTTATTCACCATGCCAAAGAAATAGGCAGTCAAAAAAAAAAAACATTATAATTGGATATACTAAAGGGAAATAAATAAGTACAGAAACAAACTGGAGAAACACATCAGTACAAAGACAGGATGCCCAAGAAAAATATCATGCACATGGAGATTTATTTTAGAGGGGGATTTATGGGTTTACATCTCAATCCTTGAAATATTTTTTACCTTAAATTACAATCCTATTATTTATAGTTATGATGAGACTGTGGGAACAAGTGACAGTGACACTAAAATATGAATTAATCTTTGATCATTAAAGCACAGTCTTGCTTTTAGGCATTATTGCACTATTGGTATTAATGTATGTTAAATTGACATTGTCCTAACAAAAAATATGTTGGGTAAAAGGACATGTACATGTGACATTTTATTGTGGCAATAATGTTGCTACAATAAAATGTTGCATTAGTTGCACGTATCCTTTTACCTAACATATCGTCGGTAATTCTACCAACATTATCACACTATTGTAGATAAATGGTTCAAAGAACCGACATGTTGTTAAATTAGACACATGTGCAACTCTTGGGTATCTTTATTGAGGAAATGTTTCGCCACACAGTGGCTTCATCAGTCCATACATAGGAGAAACTTGAAGAACAGGAGGAGAATGAGGTAATCAGTCCCTCAACCTTGAGTCGATGTGGTCAGTCCATCAATCTTGAATAGAATACGGCATATGAGCGGAGAAGCAGCTTATAAACCGTATGGCAGGGGAGGTGCAGCAGTTGTAGGTGGTGTCACATTTGTTCAGTGTGGAAGTAGGTCGTGCCCAAGGGTTAGGCAAGCGAAGAATTCCCAAGTATTAAGATCCCAAGAAGTTGCAGTGTCTGACAGGATTGTAGATAAAGATACCCAAGAGTTGCACATGTGTCTAATTTAACAACATGTCGGTTCTTTGAACCATTTATCTACAATCCTGTCAGACACTGCAACTTCTTGGGATCTTAATACTTGGGAATTCTTCGCTTGCCTAACCCTTGGGCACGACCTACTTCCACATTGAACAAATGTGACACCACCTACGACTGCTGCACCTCTCCTGCCATACGGTTTATAAGCTGCTTCTCCGCTCATATGCCGTATTCTATTCAAGATTGATGGACTGACCACATCGACTCAAGTTTCTCCTATGTATGGACTGATGAAGCCACTGTGTGGCGAAACGTTTCCTCAATAAAGATACCCAAGAGTTGCACATGTGTCTAATTTAACAACATTATCACACTACATAAAAAATAGTGTATGTAGAGAAATCAACTCAAAACAGTAGCACAAAAGCAATAATGAAGTAAGAGCAGATCAATTATTATAATGCTAACTAAACTTTTCAGCACAAACCTCTATCATATTAAATCTTGAAAATGGCTCTGCATATGTATTTCTTAGGTAATTGTATTGCAATATGATACTGTACTTGTTTCCCCCCCTCCTTAGATGTAATAAAATTTCTAATGGGCATAGAATAAACATTCATAACTAACTATATCTTTCAATAACATATAAATTTTATAATTTATTTCACTAAGAAAAAATTTAAAAATATATATTTAATATAACGACTATTTAATATTGTCTACAGTAATACTGTTTATCAAACACTTCTGTCTAATCAGCAGTCCTGAAAGTAGAAATATAAATCTACTTATTACTGAATTAAATGGTACCAGTTTGGGGTTCATTTGATTAACCCTTTGAGGGTTTCGGACGTACTAGTACGGCTTATGACCCAGGGTTTTTGACGTACTAGTATGCCTAAATTCTAGCGCCCTCAAATCTAGCGGGAGAAAGCTGGTAGGCCTTCATATGAAAGAATGGGTCTATGTGGTCAGTGTGCACAGTCTAAAAAAATCCTGCAGCACACAGTGCATAATGAGAAAAAAAAAACTTTGACCATTTTTTTGGAATAAAACAGCGACTTTGCACTGTATTTTCGCATGGTATTTATTGTTGTATTCTAGTTTTCGTGGTCTCATTTTATAGAATGGAAGACATATTACAGAAATTGAGATGATTTTGACAGGTTTTACAATGAAAGGTACCTTGAAATTGAGCTCAAAGTAGCAGAAATGTTCGATTTTTACCAAATTTCAAAAGTAAATAAATCATGCCAAGCGTGCAATGCACGTCAACTGGTGAGTCTAATATTCTTTCACAAGTGCACCAATAATATTTATACCATTTTTTACACTAATGCAGTAGTCTGCATAACAGTAAATCTTATATTTTTTGTGAGAATAAAAATTTAAAGTGGAAAGCAAAAGAATATAACAGGGGCCTTGAGACGTGACTAATGACTAGAGGAAATGTCATTTTAGTGTCAGGAATGTCTTTCTTGTTTATTCTGGACCCTATTCGGAAATTGGCATCTTTTGAAATTTGTGTGAAATTGGCAAAATTGCTAAATTCTGACCACTGTACTGGATAGTTGAATTTCATAAATGGGTGGTTTCTTGCACCCATTCGATAGAAAAAATGGAGTTCTAGCGAAATATTCATGTTTTTTGTCGACTAGTACAGTGAAATTGGCCGAAAATGGGGCTCAAAGTGGGCAAAATCGCCGATGCGTAAACATCGCCGAGACCGCTAACTTTGCAAGAGCATAATTCCGTAAGTTTTCCATCAAATTTCATACTTTTGGTGTCCTTACGATCGGGAAAAGATTCTCTATCTTTTCTTAAGAGAAAATAAATTTTTTTTTTTTTTAATTTGGCCGACCCTGAGAACGAGTTTCGGAGAGGGCCTGTCGACCCTCAAAGGGTTAATGATGTCACTTAACTTGGTTAAATGCAAATTAATTAACTGCGTTTCTTTTTTATAATCTAATTAAAAGATGGTTTTAGGGTTTAAAAAATAAATTTGGATACTATATTTCGGGATTTTGCATTTCCATGTTCAGTTAATGACAATGCAGTACTGCATACACTACTCTCTTTAAGTTAAAATTCGCCTCAACCCTCCAAGTGGTTCTGATCAATCAGGCCGTACAGCTAATGTTGGACTGTATTGCCAGCACAAGTATCTAACTGAGTGGGCCATTAACCAGGAGGCCTGGATCTGGACTGTGCTGTTTAGGCAGTGATCTCTGGAACCATCAACAGGCAGGGACCTTTACCTGGATCATAAATGATTTGTGATATGGACCATGCACCCAAACTCACTTAACATGAACAACCAGTATCACACAAGCTTTGCTATTACATTTATGGACCATATGTTCATCACTCTTGATCATGGAAAGAGATTTCACAGTATAACAAAGAAATAAATGTGTTTATGATACTGTATAGTGAAATTTCATGACATAGAGGAAGGAAGGAAGGGAGGGAGTGGGAGAAAGGGAGGGAGGGGGAGAGAAAGATAGGGGAGAAAGAGGGAAAGGAAGAGAAAGGAAAAGAGAGGATGGAAAAGAGCAAAGGAACAGTGAGGAAGGAAGAGAGAGAGAGAGAGATGGGATAAGAGAGAAAATGTGAATGAGAGAGCACCAATTTAAATGCGCTCTATTAATAGTTTCTATATAGCATAACACAGCTGAAATTTGCAACCTAACTTGGATTAACACAAAGTAAATTTAGGGAAAAATATGGCACACTGTGGGATCATCATCTGCATGGTGGCATGACTACGGTATAGGTGTGGCCATTTTATATGGGGGAGGTCTAGTCTCACTCATGATGTAAATAAACCTGTATGCAATTTAACTTTAACTATAGAAATTTTAATTTATTGAAGAAAATAATGGAAAACAATAAATGAGACCCTGTTTACATTTGTAATGTTAGCCAGCATTGATCATATAAGAAAGTGAGGCATTTAAGTGCTTTAAAAATTAATGAATTCAGCTGTAGACGTAGACCCTCAAATATTCCCTTGCCATTCCCCTTGTTAAACTCTGATTTTATGATTAATAAGTTATCTGATTTTTTTTAAATTCAGTTAAAAACTATACTGTATTAAAAAAAGAAAGTAATATTATGCCTTAACAAACCCATTAAAGTTATTTAGGATTTCACCCATTGTGAGAAGGCTGCAATGCCAGATTTTTTCAAATATTTTTATTGTGCAAATTAGTAAATATTTTGTTCATAGCAGAGATAAAGTAATATAGGAAAAGACGAACATTTATGAAAGAAAAGTACATGATGCCCTAACAACCTTTGCATATCACAGGTAAATATTTAATCTGACACATCTCATATAAAAGTTCTACAATACGCACTAGTAATCACCATCACCAGAAAAAACGAAACATTTTCTTCTCTAAGTGACAAAGATATGATTATCAATTATGCTGCCTTTACAACTATCATTTCAGACCAAAATTTTAAAAGATCTGCAAAAGGTAATGGTAAAAGATACTGCATCACTTTTATGAAGTTCTTAATCCAACTGTAGATAATGCAAAGTTTCTGTGGATTTAGATAAGTAATACTAGACTGACTAGATACAGCTTTTACTGATATTTTAAAAACTGCTTACTGACAGTTATTATTCAGATTTATTATTTGTGCTCATATAAAGCAACTTTACATACATATATACAATAACTGATGAAAGCTGTTCTATCAGGTGTAGCCAAAGTTGACTTGTCCATCGAGTGTAGCTAAGGTCAACTTGTCCATCAAGAGTAGCCAAGGCCAACTTGTCCATCAAGAGTAGCCAAGGCCAACTTGTCCATCAAGAGTAGCCAATGTCAACTTGTCCATCAAGAGTAGCCAATGTCAACTTGTCCATCAAGAGTAGCCAAGGTCAACTTGTCCATTAAGAGTAACCAAGGTCAACTTGTCCACCAAGTGTAGCCAAGGCCAACTTGTCCATCAAGAGTAGCCAAGGTCAACTTGTCCATCAAGAGTAGCCAAGGTCAACTTGTCCATCAAGAGTAGCCAAGGTCAACCTGTCCATTGGTTTTTTTGACCACCCCACCAGAGATAAAAAGTCAAATGCTGATAGTGGCCCATTATGCCATAAAACTCTTTTATGGAGATTGATAAGCCAACAATACAGCATTGGACTTGTGTTTATTATTTTTTAATCTAAGACTCCCTTAAAAATGAAGGGAACCTGTATTCTATATAAGATTTGCTAACAAAAACTACTCAGTAGTGACAAAAAAATTCACAGCAACAACCTCAAAAATATTTTACTTTGTTATTCACCATACTAATAATGCCAAAAAATGTAGCAAATACAAGATGCATTGGTATACAGAACATCTAAGAGAAAATTACAAAGATTTTTGGGAATGTAAGAGAATCACCTGAGAGCTTAAGCAATTTTGCACACTTAAAACTAAAATTCTTCATATACAGTATTTGTATTAATGCATTTTGCAGTTTGTGTTCAGGAGAGACTACTGTGTATACATGTACTCTAGACCCAATATACAGTATGTTTGAAAAAGACAGAGCCAATTTCAAAGCAAACTGCTTTGAAATTGGGTCCATCATTTGAAATGCCCTGTACAATACAGTATATGGATAAGTAAACAGTATACATAGCATACACAGTGTTTATGTCAAGCTTAATAACCCAAGTTAAAATGCACTAAATTCTTTCAAAAATTTCATTTTATGTATTGATAAATATGCTCAGGTGAATTACGATGGTATGCATATTTTTAAATTTGCACCAAAACTAATGGCAACTTTACCTAACCTTGCTAATTTTTTGTAATCCTGGATAATATAGCTTAATCCTACTCAGTTTATCTAAGGTCAGATTAAATTTAGTGGAACCTCGGTACTCGAACTTAATTCTTTCCAGAAGGCTGTTCGAGTGCTGATCTCTTCGAGTACTGAATGATTTTTCCTAATCAATTTTTCTTTTTTGTTGGCTGTTATCACTAATCTTCTTAGGCCCCATGGTGACTTATACAAATAATAAAAAAAAAAAAATGCAAAGAAACGCAAAACAGTTTACAGTGAAATTCTGGCAGGTCATGTTTGTTTGGTTGAGTGAGGAGCAAATGGTCAACTACCGAGCAATTTTTTTACTGAACAAAGCATTCGAATACCGAATTGTTCGAGTAGGGAGTTGTTGAGTACTGAGGTTCCACTGTAGTTAGCATTACTTAGTATCAGCAAATACAGTTCTATACACTATTCATTAATTTTGTGATGTTCACATTAATTTTCACCAAATTATAGCAAAAATTAATATGCATACTGTACACTGCTTTTTTCTTAAAACAATTTTTTGCCAAATATAGTCAACAAATTCTACCTTAGAAGAATGACATCCACACACAGTATATACTGTACTCTATAGATTAAACACTCACTTAGTGCCTCAACCTTGTGCCAAATAATAAATCCACCTTGCCTCATATTCCCTTCCCACTGCCTGAGCACCCACACTGCCCTCCTTGGTATCCTGTCTAAACTATTTATGGCAATTCACCCTATATTTACCAAGCATTGTTGGATATTACTTTCACCCCTTCTCATATCTTATCCCTGGAGAATTGTTAGTGATACTGGAAGTGTAAAGGTTAATCCTAAATCTGTGACAATGCAAAACTAAGTACAGTACAAGTGTTGGACAGGCTTCAAAGAGACACCTGTGTGCATGGCATTAATGTCCTGACTATTCATACAGTTGGAAAAATAAACCAACTGCAGGAGAACTGTAAGTATTGATCATTTCCCAAGTAGAAGAACAGGCAGCAAGAGTAAGAAGACAAGGAAGAGTAGAAATGGCTTCTACTATGAATAATATCCATGAATTGAATATCTGCAAGAAAATTACACATTTTTTTAATGAATCAGTTCTTGCCATCAACAGAAGTTTTATGCTGAAGTGGGGTCTGGGGCAATTGATCCTACCATATAATCCATTATATATAGCAATGCAGGGTAATATAGTTTAGACACATTACAAAATGGTTTGCCACTCCAAGACCACCACCAGCTTCTGATGATTTTCCATTAACATCTACAGAAGAACTACAGATATTCACCTAAGCCCAGCAGGCTGACATAAGCATTTCCTCTAAAAGTTATTCAAATGCATCAATAAAAATAATTATTGGGTTAACTCTGAGGAGTTCAGAAATTAACCCTATTTTTCTAGTATGTTATGCACATAGTGCATAATTTGGGTTGCAAGAGGGGTGCTTAGGAAGGCTATTGTTGTGTTAAGTGAGTGTTTACTGTTTTTGTGTGAGATAACTGTGGTTAAAAAACTCATTAACCATGGTTAAAAAACTCATTAACAATGTCTCAATTTAAATTTGGAACAAAGTACAGTTTCTATTGGTGTATCCCAAAAAGATCAAAAGTTCTCTACAATTAATTTCACAACTCAGATGTTAAGCATCTTTTTCCCATTATCAGTGATGTAGCAGTAAAATTTGGTACTTGAAAACATTTCTGTACTCTGAAAATTTAAAGCACAACACATTTAGACACCTAATGATAGCTCATTTCATTGCTGATTAATGTAGTGTATGAAGAGAGGACGTGCTAATTACTGTCTAAGTGACACGTGTCAGAATATAATGTAAATGTACTTACTAAAAAATATTACGAAAGTGCTGATACAGGCTAACCCAAAAATGAAAGCTGCTGCTCTATGATACCTCATAATTTTGTTATTTAAGTTGTATGTGCTCAGAGCAGTAGTAACTTCATTGATTGATTACTGAATGAATAATGAGGGACTCCCTTGTGTGCTCAGGGTCTGACAAACCACTTAAGAATAGCACTTTGACCAAAGATTATAGGTCAGTCCACCTTTTCAGGTTATGCATTCCTGACTTTCTCTTCTTTTACATGCATGCCTCAATCTAGGTCCCCAATTTTAACTGCTTATGGTCAGGGAGAGAATTCATCTCCATTCAGCGGGGGATTCCAATATCCACACAGGCAAGTACATGAATCCTTTTATTACGTGAGTTTGATTGAGGTGATCAAACACTTGAACTGTTGCTTTTGTAGTTTTTTTTTTTTTTCTGCTGAGCAGGGCAATGGTCTTGGCCAGTCCCTATTTACAGAAGTAGGGTTTTTCTCAGAACCTGTAATAAGAGATTCTCAACAATTACATCTGGGCCACTTAAGCAATTTGGATTTTAAACTAAATAATTATGAGTTTCCAATATTTGTGCAATAATGCTCTTGAGCTCCTACATTCTGTCAATTGTGGGCACCTCTGGTACGATTCTTAAGTGATTTATCAGAACCCATACACAATACAGCAGATCATTCTGAAGTACGTGTGAAAACTGTTTTCTGTGTAAGGTTTGATGTTCTGCGGAGATTATTACCTCCCCCTCTCAGGTTGCACAAATGCCACCTTCCAATTGGATGCTCCTTGAGCAGCCATGGAAAATGGAATTCACTAGAGAAAAGAGAGAGGAGGAGGCATACATATACAGTATAATCTTGATTTAAAGGACCCTGATTGAATGGACAAAATCTGTGGCCAGACAAGGTCTGGAAGCAATGGACACAGCCCATTAAATCCAGAATTATTCACTATTGTTACAGTCTGCTGGGTAAATTAATTTTGGATTTAACAGACAAAACATGTTAAATCCAGAATTGTTCTTTCGTTGGGTAGATTGATTTTAGATTTAACAGGCAAAGATCTTTGAATATGAAATTGTCTGTTATTGTTACAATTGTGGAAAAAAACAGCATTTGGATTTAATAGATAACTGGCATTAATGGACACCCTTCCCCATCAATCCATTAAATTGCGGTTTTACTGTACTGAGGTTGGGAAGTCCCTTGCTAGCGTGAAACAGAAGTACGTACAGTGATTCTAAGAAGTGTTATCCCAAAATGATTAATTGAACCCTACACAGAAAGCAGTTTTTTTTTAATTCAAAATGCTATACAGTATTATACGCATATGTACTACTAATACTAAAATTGGAGATAATCACTGATGATCAATTTCATACAGTACTGTACTTCATTTATTCGCACCATTACATAAAATCATCTCCTATAAATCTCTGCAAAAAACTTTTATGAAAATGGCAATACAAATACATATGAAAGACTTTCAACAACAACAACAACACAACAATTAAATACAATCATACAAATGCATAAAACTGGGATTCTTATTATGCTAGTGAAAAACAGAACCCATCAGAATGCTGGGATTCTATTTTTTTTTAATATTCTTGTACATCATAGTTTAGATTTATAAAAGATTAAACTTTCAAGATTCCAGCAGATCTGGCAGTCAATTGTAGAGTAGTCTGACTCTGGAATCTTTACTCAATCTTACATTCACTACCTACTATCTTCTAAGATAACTTGTCTATTTTAAAGATTTGAATAATTTTAAATTAGACTTATTAAGGACTTTGGTTTTCTATCTACCTGATAACTATGGTCACATTATGGCAGACCATATATGTACAGTAAACCCCCACATGTTCACTATTTCATATTTATGGATTTTGTTTTTTGGTACTAAAGTGTACAGTACAATTCTCATCAAAGTTTTGACGTCTGCCCAAATACTATACACCACAAAGGCTATAATAATACAATTTTTTTTTTCAACAAACCGGCCGTATCCCACCGAGGCAGATTGTATATTAATTAAAAACTTCCCCTAGTTTTGAGTTGCCTCATGCTAGTAGCAACAGGTAGCTAGAGGTTACATTTCCTTCAATAGTGTGTATATGGATGCTAGTGAAGAGATTTTGCTCCAAGAAATGTGAGCCACCCTCCCTTTTCTTGGATCAATGCTGATTGCCTTCCATTCCTCAGGCACTATATGACCCTTATAGGTTTAGCATTTTCCTGTAAAAATTCATAATAATAAAAACAGTGACTGAAGCTGATTGTTGCCACATGATGTATTGCCTACTAGTGAGTCTGGAAGACCCATGAATGCTCAATGGCATATTCGTCTGAATTCTGTTAACCATTGGATGAATAACTCAGTACACAAATAACCCGCACATAAAAGAGAGAAGCTTACGACGACGTTTCGGTCCGACTTGGACCATTTACAAAGTCACGGTATTGTGCCTTTTTTTGTTATTTATGAATAACTCAGATTTGTATCAGTACTGGGTGCACAGCTTCACTTTACTCTCACTGAGGGTACCTCAATAAACCACAGATCAACACATGCTTCTCCATCTTTTTCTGAGCCTGACCAAAAAAAAAAAAAAATTAAGATAATGGTGTTGGCTGATTCATAATTATTGAGTTGTGTGTGACAAAAAACATTTTAGTTAATTAAAAAACTGGAGTGTTTAACTCTACCTTACCTTAAATATCTAAATTCTCTTAGACATTGGTCTATTTTTTTTTCTGTAAAAATAATGAATGTATAGTATTAGTACTTGAATTTTTTGCACGTATGTACAGTACAGTGGACCCCCGGTTCGAGAAGTCATCGGTATCCGATAAATCCGGTATCCGAGGCATTATATCGCAAAAAATTTGCCTCGGTTCCCGTTACAAAACCCGGTATGTGATACGATTCATACGAGACGTGTACATGTGTGGCCTGAACTGCCCCGTGTGTGCCAGTGTTTACAAGCCAGCCAGTGTGGGCACATCTAAGGATACATTCGGTACATTCCATATTATCCATATTATCACTGTTTTTGGTGCTTGTTTCTGCAAAATAAGTCACCATGGGCCCCAAGAAAGCTTCTAGTGCCAACCCATCGAGACCAAGGGTGCTAATGACTATTGAAATGAAGAAAGAGATAATTGCAAAGTATGAAAGTGGAGTGCGTGTGTCGGACCTGGCCAAGTTGTATAGTAAATCCCAATCAACCATCTCTACTATAGTGAGCAGGAAAATGGCAATCAAGGAAGCTGTTCTTGCAAAAGGTGCAACTGTGATTACAAAACAGCGATCGCAAGTGTTAGAAAATGTTGAGACTGTTATTGGTGTGGATAAATGAAAAACAGATAGCAGGAGATAGCATCTCTCAAGCGATCATTTATGAAAAGGCTAGGCAGTTGCATGAGGATTTAATTAGAAAAATGCCTGCAACTAGTGGTGATGTGAGTGAATTTAAGGCCAGCAAAGGTTGGTTCGAAAGATATAAGAATCGTAGTGGCATACATAGTGTGATTAGGCATGGTGAGGCTGCCAGTTCAGACCAAAAAATGGCTGAAAAATATGTGCATGAATTCAAGGAGTACATTAGAGGCTGAAGGACTGAAACCTGAACAAGTGTTTAATTGTGACGAAACCGGCCTGTTTTGGAAGAAATTGCCAAGCAGGACTTACATTACTTAGGAGGAAAAGGCACTCCCAGGACATAAGCCTATGAAAGACAGACTTACTCTTCTGATGTGTGCCAATGCTAGTGGTGATTGCAAAGTGAAGCCTTTATTGGTGTATCACTCAGAAACTCCCAGAGTGTTCAGGCAAAAGAATATCCTCAAGGCTAATTTGTGTGCTGTGGAGGGCAAACACTAGGCATGGGTCACTAGGGACTTTTTCTATGACTGGTTACACCATGCATTTGCCCCCAATGTGAAAAATTACCTAATTGAAAAGAAATTAGACCTTAAGTGCCTCCTGGTGTTAGACAATGCCCCTGGTCATCCTACAGACTTGGCAGAGCGACTTTGTGGGGACATGAGCTTCATTAAGGTCAAGTTTTTGCCTCCTAATACCACTCCTCTCCTGCAGCCCATGGACCAGCAGGTCATTTCCAACTTCAAGAAACTGTACACAAAAGCTGTGTTTGAAAGGTGCTTTGAAGTGACCACAGATACTCTATTGACTCTGAAGGAGTTTTGGAAGGATCACTTTAATATCCTCAATTGTGTAAACCTTATAGGTAAGGCTTGGGAGGGAGTGACTAAGAGGACCTTGAACTCTGCTTGGAAGAAACTGTGGCCAGAATGTGTAGACAAAAGGGATTTTGAAGGGTTTGAGGCTAACCCTGGGAATCCTATGCCAGTTGAGGAATCTATTGTGGCATTGGGAAAGTCCTTGGGGTTGGAGGTTAGTGGGGAGGACGTGGAAGAGTTGGTGGAGGAGGACAATGACGAACTAACCACTGATGAGCTGCTAGATCATCTTCAACAGCAAGAGGCCAGACCTGAGGAAACTGCTTCGGAGGAGGGGATAGAGAAATTGACGAAGTAGCCTACTTCAAAGAATAAGGAAATGTGTGCAAAGTGGCTTGAAGTGCAAACCTTTTTTGATGAAAATCACCCTGACACAGCTACTGCAAGCCGTGTTGGCAACCTGTACACTGACAATGTTGTGAACCACTTTAGGAAAGTCGTAAAGGAACGAGAGGTACAGGTCTCTATGGACAGATATGTTGTGCGACAGAAGTCCAGTGACTCTCAAGCTGGTCCTAGTGGCATTAAAAGAAGGGAAGTAACCCCAGAAAAGAACTTGCTACCTCAAGTCCTAATGGAGGGGGATTCCCCTTCTAAACATTAAAAACTTCGACACTCTCCCCTCTTCCCATCCCATCAATCATCACCAGATCTTCATTAAAGGTAAGTGTCAATTATTCTATTGTTATTATTGTTATTGTAATTATTCTATTGCATTAAACTTAATATTTCATGTGGTAAAAGTTTTTTTTTTTTTCATACTTTTGGGTGTCTTGCATGGATTAATTAGCTTTCCATTATTTCTTATGGGGAAAATTGATTCGCTTTCCGATAATTTTGCTTTACGATGAGCTCTCAGGAACGGATTAATAACGTGAACTGGGGGTCCACTATATTATGCAAGAGTGTGTCTGCCTTAAATGTTGTGCACAACTATGGGGCCTTATCAATGATATAATATCTGAGAATAGTTTAAAAATAAAAACTATTATTAGTAGTAAAATTAACACACAAGCTCACTGAAATGGTGTGAGGCAGACCAGTTGCTGTGGTAGCAACCCAGTACATCCTTCCCTACCTGCATTAGTAATGTGAGAGCACCATTATGGAAGAAGCTTTCTGGCACCCTCAAAATGCAGGCTTGTTCTCATTATGGTACATTGTTTTTCTATTTGTAAATCTGTTGAATTGGCATAGCAAATACATCATGCTTACATTAACCAGTAACAGATGACCTGGATTTTTTACCTGGAGAGTGTTCCGGGGGTCAATGCCCCCGCGGCCTGGTCTGTGACCAGGCCTCCTGGTGGATCAGAGCCTGATCAACCAGGCTGTTACTGCTGGCTGCACGCAATCCAACATACGAGCCACAGCCTGGCTGGTCAGGTACCGACTTTAGGTGCTTGTCCAGTGCCTGCTTGAAGACAGCCAGGGGTCTATTGGTAATCCCCCTTATGTATGCTGGGAGGCAGATGAACACTTATTGTATTGTCTCTTAACGTGCTAGTGACACCCCTGCTTTTCATTGGGGGGATATTGCATCGTCTTCCTTGTCTTTTGCTTTCGTTGTGAGTGATTTTCGTGTGCAAGTTCTGTACTAGTCCCTCTAGGACTTTCCAGGTGTATATAATCATGTATCTCCCGCCTGAATTCCAAGGAGTACAGGTTCAGGAACTTCAAGCGCTCCCAGTAATTGAGGTGTTTTATCTCCGTTATGTGCGTCGTGAAGGTTCTCTGTATATTTTCTAGATCAGCAATTTCACCTAACTTGAAAGGTGCTGTTAGTGTGCAGCAATATTCCAGCCTAGATAGAACAAGCGACCTGAAGAGTGGCATCATGGGCTTGGCATCCCTAGTTTTGAAGGTTCTCATTATCCATCCTGTCATTTTTCTAGCAGATGTGATTGATACAAAGTTATGGTCCTTGAAGGTGAGATCCTCCGACATGATCACTCCCAGGTCTTTGACGTTGGTTTTTCGCTTTATTTTGTGGCCAGAATTTGTTTTGTACTCTGATGAAGTTTTATTTTCCTCATGTTTACCATATCGGAGTATGTAATTGAAATTTCTCATCGTTGAACTTATTGTTTTCTGCAGCCCACTGAAAGATTTGGTTGATGTCCACCTGGAGCCTTGCAGTGTCTGCAATGGAAGACACTGTCATGCAGATTCGGGTGTCATCTGCAAAGGAAGACACGGTGCTGTGGCTGACATCCTTGTCTATGTCAGATATGAGGATGAGAAACAAGATGGGAGCGAGTACTATGCCTTGTGGAACAGAGCTTTTCACCGTAGCCGCCTCAGACTTTACTCTGTTGACTACTACTCTTTGTGTTCTGTTTGTGAGGAAATTATAGATCCATCTACCAACTTTTCCTGTTATTCCTTTAGCACGCATTTTGTGCGCTATTACACCATGGTCACACTTGTCGAAGGCTTTTGCAAAGTCTGTATATATTACATCTGCATTCTTTTTGTCTTCTAGTGCATCTAGGACCTTGTTGTAGTGATCCAGTTGCTGAGACAGACAGGAGCGACCTACTCTAAACCCATGTTGCCCTGGGTTGTGTAATTGATGGGTATCTAGATGGGTGGCAGTTTTTTGCTGCACCTTTAGTATTAGTTGGAGTATTAGAGTACAGTTTGTGCACCTTACTGTACTGTATAACATTTAGAGTGCTATAAACAAACTCTTAGCACAGATGAACTTTAGTGATATTCTCATGAGTTTTTGATAAGAGTTTAATGTTTCAATACTTTAAGATGTACAAAATATAGCATATTTTATCTCCTATACTTTTATGCTTGTAATGTAATGATGGATGTTCATATTTATTTAATGTTAATAATATTATATGGTAAAAACTATTTATATAGATAACCCCTCCTAAGACACAGGAAGTAAACTTATTTTGTAAAAGTTCCTTAATGAGGTAAGAACTTATCCTTGTGAACATATGAGAGTTTACTGCACAGTGTTACATGTACCTATGTTATGTATCTGTGCATATGTATTTATTGTGTGTGTACTGTACTTGTGGGGATGAAGTTCCAACTCCTGACCCTTGCCTGTTCCTGTTAACTATTAAGATGACTATTATGTATCCCTTACCCTATGCGCTTTGGTGCATTTACATTTATGCATAGTTTGCCTCCATTATTTTCTTTACTACATTCCACTTGTTTACCATCATGATGTAGTAGTTTATCTGTATACCTCTGACTATTTTTGTGTATAGTGCTCCCATGTCATGGTCCTACCTCTTTTACTCGTAAGCACAGCCTGCTCACCTCAAATATTCCAGATTTGAATCCTGGGCAGGGAGAGGCATGGGAAACATCTTACACCCCCTACCCCAATTGATCTAGTGGTAAATAAGTACTGGGTGTTAATGGTGTGTTGCATACTGAGAAACAGTTGAAGAGACCTTGAAAATCTAAGGGCTTCTGGTCTCCAATATGGGTATACCAAATAACCTGTCTTTACCTTTTATGTTGTGATCAGAGCTCCTGTTATCCTTAGTTCCTCCAGTGTTGTGAGATTTGTTCCTTTGAGCTTGTTGTTTTGCCTCTGGCCCTTAATTTCAGGAACTAGCCTGGTGAAAAAATCTCTGGAATTTCTTGAGCTTTCTTAAAATTTAATGAGGTGTAGATTCTACACTGCTCCTATATACTGAAATACTAGTTTATATAGCTGGTGTATATTATCCTAAACAGAGATCCTTGGTAAGGCTCCTAAAACTTATGTTCACTAATGTTGCTTATTATTGTACTGTGTTTGTGGGAGAAGTATGCCCATTTCTATGGTCTTTGGACCTTTTTCTAGCTGCTTCCTCCATCACAATTGGTCTCATCCTCCTATCCTTATCACTCCTCTGTGACTCGAATAGCTGATTAATGAATTAGAATTATTGTACTATACATGTATTTACATTCGAGCCTTCATATATACTGTAGTCAGCTTCTGTGTTGCTAGCTTGTTCCACTAATTTACTACTTTTATGGTGACAAAATGACTGATGTATGACAAGTTACTCTTTTTTGTGTGTCCTGGATCCTTTCCTTCCCTGGAACAGTGTTGGCCTCTTAATATTTTGTTTATTTTATGTTCCTCAAGGGACAGAAAATCCTCTTATTTTAACCTCTTGAAGTTCTGAGGCATAATTTTAAACTTCAGTTCTGGGTTGTCTAAATTAAAGGGCTAGATACAGGAGCAGCATACTCAAGGACTTGTCTCACATGTTTGATGAAGTAACTTAAAGGGCACTTAAGTATCCTTGTCTTCTAATAACATGATATTAGAAGATGGGGGAAGTTACATGCCTTTTAAAGGAGCCTGTCCAGAGTTCTGAAGATCATTTGCATATTTGCCAACATAATACCCATATGCTACCAATGTTCTGTTTATGTAAACATGATCTCTTCAAGGTAAAAGGGGGTAAGGGGTATAATGCCAAAATTCTGATAAGCTCATGATCCAAAGAACTGGAACTACCCTTCCTTTCCTCAGGTCAAACCTAGTTACTTTCCATTCCCCATGTGCTATATGACTCATGAAGGTTTAGGACCTTCCCATGAATATGATCAGACATTTCTGATGTAATGTTTACTTATTATTTTTCCTTTGATTCTTTGAATTGTTCACTTTCCTAGTAACCAGGTTCTCTACTGTACTACCTGTTAGAGTTCAACTCGTGTTTATACCATTCTTGTGTCTTGGGCTTGTTCTCTGGGAATAACTAGATATTGGTACCTATTTGAATTTAAAAGATGAGCTCAATATCTTGGACCTACCTCTCAACTTTTGATAGATTGGTACAACAGAGCATTGTCCCACTATCTAATTTTTTGAACCCATGTGTGAAATCCACTTAAACTATCAATGCTTAGTTCAGTCCACTTTATGATGATGATGATAATAATGATGATAATAATAATAATAATAATAAACTAAGTGATAAACTTGGGACACATTGAAGAACTGCTACATAATATCCCTGTAGATTATTTATGTGTCCTGCTGCCCTCATTCATGTATCATCTCATAATTTTATGATTGTAAAAAAAAAAAAAAAAAAAAAAAAAAAAAAAAAAAAAGCAGCATGCACCCTCAGAGGCAAGTTGTTAACATATACATATACTGCTCATATAACTATACTAGGAACAGTGTGGAGCCTAATACTGACCTTTGGGTACTCTTAGTAATTACACTCTTCAATCCTGACCTTTAATTCTTCAAATTACTGTCTTTTGTCTTTGAGGTACTATTCAGTCCATGGTATGACCCTTAAGGATTTAATGCTTCATTATGATTATAATAATATTCAATCCATGCCAGTATCCTGTCACTACATTGCATCTCCATTTTGTGTAGTACAGTAGTCTTTTAATTTTAGTTTGTGTGTGTGTGTGTGTGTTATAATAAACTTACATACAGAACACCATGCTTGTGTATAATCCTAAATATGTGAAACCTGTCAGTGATTTTTCTGGTCTTTAATCATTATTGCATATTGAAAATTCTTTTTAAGATCCATCTAAATGTCAATGTTTATACATTAGGAATAAAAAAGATATTTTACAGAACAATTAAAAAAATACACTTGTTGAATGATAATAACTGGATATTATACTAATTTTGCTTTTTTCCATTTTTTTTTTCCATATTAGTCACAATTCTTTACTATATCTGATTATCCGTTCAGATATACAGTATATACCACCTTTCGCACCTTCATCTACTGTGTTTCCACCTGTTCACAATTAATTTTTTATATCTATTGCCACCTTTCACTCTGAAGGTTTACTTATCACAGTGACTACGTTTTTTTTTTTTTTTCATTTCTATCAGGTCAGCTTTGGTAGCTGAATTAAATTTTTTTTCTCTTAGATTTTACCAAAGTCATTCATAGTGTGTGCATGCTCATTTTATGCATACATTGTGACTTCACATTTATTTGGTAGTGATTGGTCAAGAACCATGGATTTTATATTTGTTATAGTTAAGGTTTAATTAACATTATTTTTTCCTCTGTTAGTTCACTGCTCACTGTCTTGAGTGAGTGAGTGTGAGTGAGTGTGACTGACTGACTGACTGTGACTGAGACTCTATTGACTCCCTTCTGCTACAACACAACTGTCAACATATAAATGTTGGTGACCTCATCCAACACCTTATACAGAGGGACTTTGATGACCTTCTTGCAGTATTTGACATGAGAAACTTTGTTGATTTCCCTACTCGCATCTCTGGCTCCTCCCTTGACCCAGTAGTGAGTGATCTGGCAGAAGGCATAGTCACTTGTCAACCCCTCGGCTACGTTGGATCGTCTGACCACAAGGCTGTTTTTACGACACTTCAGATCCCAACAGAACGAGGTGAGGAGTCCACACGTACATCCTGGCTATGGAAAAGAGGTAATTGGCCAGCCCTTTGCTCTGAGCTCGCCACCACCAATTGGAATGCTCTTCTCCAAGGGGATGTTGACAACCAAGTGAAAGCCTTCACTGGACACATCCTTAATCTACAACAAGAACACATTCCTCACCGGCAATATGTGACAAAGCCTACAGATCAGCCTTGGTTTGGCTTTCGTTGTAGAGGCTGCTACTGCTAAGTACACAGCATGGCAAAGGTATAAGAGACATCCTACCACCTATAACAGGCAAGCCTGTAGGCATATGGGTGACAGTCAAAAGTGGGCCATTGCTAAATGGGAGGTGGACACTAAAATAAAGCTAGCATCAGGTAGGGTTGGCTCCAAAACCTGGTGGTCCCTGGTCAAGGTTATCTGTCTGATGAACTCATTCCACCTCTAAATCGACAGGATGGGACCACCTCTACTAGTAGTCAAGAGAAGGCGGACCTCTTTGCTGAACACTTTGCTACCAAAATGCAAGTTCCTGATCCAGCAAGGGACCCTCCTTGGCTAGCTGCAAGAACTGTGTCAAAACTGTCAGTGGTGACAATAAGGCAGGAGGAGGTGCATTTCCTTCTTAAATCGCTTGACCAAGAAAAGGCTGTGGGCCCAGACAAGTTGAGCCCAAGATTGCTGAGAAGATGTGCAGACCAGCTAGCAGCACCTCTAACTCGCATCTTTCAGCACTGCCTAGTAGTGTAAATGGCCCTCTCTATGGAAAGAGGCAAATGTAGTCCTGTTCACAAAAGAAGAGCAGAGCAGAAATCAGCAACTACAGACCAGTGTCACTCCTGTCAATCACTGGTAAGATCCTTGAGACAATAATCTCAAGACAAATGACAGAGTTTTTTGACTACCACTCACTATTTTGTGATCGTCAATATGGCTTCAGGAAAGGTTACTCTGCTGCTGATCTGTTGTTAAACCTCTCCACTAAGTGGCACCAGTCACTGGATGAATCCAAAGTCAGCTGTGTGGTAGCACTGGACATTGCTGGTGCTTTCAACCGGGTGTGGCACCAGGGCCTCTTAGCAAAACTTCAAGCACTGGGAATTGCAGGCTCTACACTACGTCTCCTCAGTGA
>NC_069442.1:15969151-16064151 GCF_026875155.1 Cherax quadricarinatus
TTTTTAGGTATGAATATACATATATAAAAGCACTTGCATTGTGTCCTCTTAAAATTACATAATGGCATAACCTATAAAGATCAGTGACTAGATTCCAGGTTTCTTTTACAAAAATACAAAGCTGACATTCAAGCCAATATAGCATAACTTAGGTACATAAATGGTAAAAAGCCTGTTAGATTAAAGGTATAAATATTTTTTTTTGTTATTTAGAGCACTGTACATACTGGCACTGTCTATATATAGGCAGGCCCTGCTTTACGGCATTCTGCTAATTCAGAGACTCAAGTGTGCCCATTCTTTATTTATTCAGACTTCCTACAATAAATATATTCAGCACTTAATATAAGCTGAGGACAAAAATATTTTAAGGTACGGCGGAACCTTGGTTTTCATTTGCCCTGGTTTTCGTCAAATTCAATTTTCAACAACTTCTTTTGTCAAAATTTTGTCCCAGTTTTCGTTCATCACCTAGGTTTTCATCCGCTGTACTGAACATGTCTGCCTGCCCGCTCCCACACAAAGCATCCCATGCAAGCGTTTTAAGTCAGTCTGGCTTTGTTTCTTGTTGAGTGAACATTACCCTGCACTTTCATACAAAACATTTCATAATAATCCATTGTTTTTTGTGCTTGTTTATTGAGTGCGACTGCTAAATAAGCCACAATGAGACCAAAGTAAGTTCCGAGTGACAGCCCTTTGATAAAGAAGGCAAGAAATTATGGCCAGAATGTGTCCAAGAGAAGGATATTGAAGGATTTGAGGCCAACCCTGACAACCCTATGCCTGTTGTGGAATCTATTGTGGCTTTGGGGAAGTCCATAGGATTGGACGTGAGTGGCCAGGATGTGGAAGAGATGGTGGACGACTACAGGGAAGAGCTACCACTGAAGAGCTGCAACACCTTCAACTAGAACAGCAACAGATTGCAACTTAGGAAATTGCTTCAGAGGAGGAAGAAAGGGGAGAATATGCCTTCTTCAGTGATTAATGACATGTGTGTAAAGTGGAGGGAGTTGCAAAGCTCTGTGGAGAAATATCACCCTAACAAAGCTGTTGCAAGCCATGTCTGCAACATGTTCAATGACAATGCCTTGTACCATTTTAGGCAAATCTTAGAGATGCCAGAAACAGATTTTTTGTGCAACAGGGGTCCAGTGACTCTCAAGCTGGTCCTAGTGCCAGTAAAAGTCAAAGAAAGGAAGTAACCCCAGATAGGGACTTGAGTCATGAAAGAATTTAACCTGTGAAGCCCTGAAGTGTGTGTTAATTACTTCTTAGATGGTTGAAAGATATCCTAAAGTGTAAGGGATGAGGTATTCTGTGGTCATGGTTTGGGGAAAACAAGGGGGGTGTGGGGGGGTTTGGTATTCTTTAATGATGAGCACGAGCACTGTGTATACAGCCTCTCCTCAGTGACGTACTCATTTAGAGACGAATCGGACTTACGATGGGCTCTCTGACCAGTATACAAACCTAAATAATGTACAGTGGACCCTCGACCAACGATGGCATCATATAACGTTAAATCCGACTAGCGATACATTTTAACGCAAAAATTTTGCCTCGACTAGCGCTAAAAGACTCGACCAACACGATTCGTTCCATTCGAGATGCGTCCACATGTGGCCTGAGCGCGCCTCACTTGTCCCGTGGGGTGCCAGTGTTTACAAGCCAGCCAGCCACCGCGGCCCCATCCAAACATACAATCGGAACATTTCATACTATCACAGTGTTTTTAGTGATTGCACCTGCAAAATAAGTCACCATGGGCCCCAAGAAAGCTTCTAGTGCCAACCCTACAGCAAAAAGGGTGAGAATTACTATGGATATGAAGAAAGAGATCATTGCTAAGTATGAAAGTGGAGTGTGTGTCTCCGAGCTGGCCAGGTTGTACACAAAACCCCAATCAACCATCGCTATTATTGTGGCCAAGAAAACGGCAATCAAGGAAGCTGTTCTTGCCAAAGGTGCAACTATGTTTTCGAAACTGAGATCGCAAGTGATAGAAGATGTTGAGAGACTTTTATTGGTGTGGATAAATGAAAAACAGATAGCATCTCTCAAGCGATCATATGTGAAAAGGCTAGGAAGTTGCATGACGATTTAATTAAAAAAATGCCTGCAACTAGTGGTGATGTGAGTGAATTTAAGGCCAGCAAAAGTTGGTTTGAGAGATTTAAGAATCGTAGTGGCATGCATAGTGTGATAAGGCATGGTGAAGCTGCCAGTTCGGACCAAAAAGCGGCTGAAAAGTATGTGAAGGAATTCAAGGAGTACATAGACAGTGAAGGACTGAAACCTGAACAAGTGTTTAATTGTGATGAAACAGGCCTGTTTTGGAAGAAAATGCCAAGCAGGACCTACATTACTCAGGAGGAAAAGGCACTCCCAGGACATAAGCCTATGAAAGACAGGCTTACTCTTCTGATGTGTGCTAATGCTAGTGGTGATTGCAAGTGAAGCCTTTATTGGTGTATCACTCTGAAACTCCCAGTGTGTTCAGGAAAAACAATGTCCTCAAGGCTAATTTGTGTGTGCTGTGGAGGGCAAACAGTAAGGCATGGGTCACTAGGGACTTTTTCTATGACTGGTTACACCATGCATTTGCCCCCACTGTGAAAAATTACCTCCTGGAAAATAAATTGGACCTTAAGTGCCTCCTGGTACTAGACAATGCTCCTGGTCATCCTTCAGACTTGGCAGAGCGACTTTCTGCGGAAATGAGCTTCATTAAGGTCAAGTGTTTGCCTCCTAATACCACTCCTCTCCTGCAGCCCATGGACCAGCAGGTCATTGCAAACTTCAAAAAACTCTACACAAAAGCTATGTTTGAAAGGTGCTTTGTAGTGACCTCAGAAACTCAATTGACTCTGAGAGAGTTTTGGAGAGATCACTTTAGCATCCTCAATTGTGTAAACATTACGTATAGTAAGGCTTGGGAGGAAGTGACTAAGAGGACCTTGAACTCTGCTTGGAAAAAACTGTGGCCAGAATGTGTAGACAAAAGGGATTTTGAAGGGTTTGAGGCTAACCCTGGGAATCCTATGCCAGTTGAGGAATCCATTGTGGCATTGGGAAAGTCCTTGGGGTTGGACGAATCTTATTGCGGCTAGCTGGTTCAGTGGCTAACACGATGGTCTGGAGTTTCGAGACTCTCTGACCGCGGGTTCAAATCCCGCCCATGGTATGGTTTGTTTGCAATCGTGTCATTACGATTTCGTGAGACATGTTGACAGCAGTGACAGTACTTGAGCTAGAGTTCGTCATGGCCACGCTAGCTGGAGATTCATCTGTAAAAACTTGCATTTGTAGTCACAGTGGTACCTATGTTAACCTTCCTATGGTGTAGAAATATACCTAGTTGGACGAATCTTATTGTGGCTAGCTGGTCCAGTGGCTAACGCGACGGTCTGGAGTTTTGAGACTCTCTGACCGCGGGTTCAAATCCTGCCCGTGGTATGGTTTGGGGCTGGAGGTTAGTGGGGAGGATGTGGAAGAGTTGGTGGAGGAGGACAATGAAGAACTAACCACTGATGAGCTGCTAGATCATCTTCAACAGCAAGAGGCCACACCTGAGGAAACTGCTTTGGAGGAGGGGATAGAGAAATTGAAGAAGTTGCCTACCTCAAAGATTAAGGAAATGTGTGCAATGTGGCTTAAAGTGCAAACCTTTTTGATGAAAATCACCATCATACAGCTATTGCAAGCCGTGTTGGCAACCTGTACACTGACAATGTTGTGAAACACTTTAGGAATGTCATAAAGGAATGGGAGGTACAGGCCTCTATGGACAGATATGTTGTGCAACAGAGGTCCAGTGACTCTCAAGCTGGTCCTAGTGGCATTAAAAGAAGAAGGGAAGTAACCCCGGAAAAGGACTTGCCACCTCAAGTCCTAATGGAAGGGGATTCCTCTTCTAAACACTAACACCATCAACACTCTCCCCTCCTCCCATCCCATCAATCATCACCAGATCTTCAATAAAGGTAAGTGTCATGTAACTGTGCATGTCTTCTTCAGTTTGTGTGTATTAAAATTAATATTTCATGTGGTAAAAATTTTTTTTTTTCAATACTTTGGGGTGTCAGGAACGGATTAATTTGATTTCCATTATTTCTTATGGGGGAAATTAACTCGACTAACCATAATTTCGATTAACGATGAACTCTCGGGAACGGATTAATATCGTTGGTCGAGGGTCCACTGTATATCAGAGCTAATTTCCTCTATTCTGTTTGTTTATACAGTAGTGTGCTGTATACTGTATATTTAAAAATATACTACTAAAAATGTTATAAATGGTGCAAAGTTGACATTAAAATATGTAGTATCAACGATGGTTGACACAAACCCTCTACCATTATAGTATGCTCCTCACTTAACGATGAATTCATTTACCAACGTGGTCTTAGGAACGGAAGTCCGTCGTTAAGTGAAGATGCTGTACTGTGTAGTATTTTCTTGTGATATAAGTACAGACGCCCCCCCAACTTACGAACAAGTTACGTTCCAGAACGCTGTTTCTATCTTGAATTGTTCGTAAGTCATTATTTATCAATTTTTCTATTATGATTATTATTATTGTTTTTAATATTATCATTATTATTATTATTATTCTCTCTCTGTGGTGTTGTTCGTTGAAAACTTAAAGACAATACTGTACAGCATCAGTATGTATGGCTCTTAACCCTTTCAGGGTCGGCAGGCCCTCTCCCAAACCTGTTCTCAGGGTCGGTAAAAAAAAAAAAAAAAAAATTCTTATGAAAAGATAAGTGTTTTTTTTTTTTTTTGAATTTTGTAGCCTAAACAAAAATTTTTTACCATCAATACTTACCAAGATATGGAGGCGTGAAGTTGACAGAAAATGACCGGCATACGGTAACATCACCGACTGCCGGTCACCTGGTATTACTTTATTTATTAATTTAGGTACTATTTTCTATTATTTTTTAATTTTTTTTCCAAGTAACTTTTATGGCCTGTGAGACCAATATGATCACTATTTTGTAAGTTATTTCTTTTTCTATACTACACAATAACTGCATACACACTGTTGTCACTGTTTTGTTTACGAAAAATATTTACACAAACGAACAATACAAAATGTTGTTTATTACTATTTTTCTATATTTTATATACACATATACAGTCACAGGACATGTTTTTAGAAGCTCTGCAGCCTGTGGACGTCTTTGAAACATGGTGTCATGCACAGTGGTGTTTTACACTTCTCACACAGAAAATTAGTGTCTCTGCGTTGTTGTGGGCATTTTTTGTATGTGCACAGATGTAACACCTCTTCTGAGCCTTTTTCTTGAAAGCAGTAGCAGGCAGTTTTGTTAGGAAGTGATCACCATGCTTCAGACAAGAAGGTAGTTGTTGATAATTACGTGGGTGGTTTTCTATTGCAGGTGCTGTTCCTTGGTGCTTGATTATTATTTGTCTGATAACAGACAAAATTCACCATATGGTGGTTTGTTTCTGGTCCTCATCTTATATATATTATAAGCATTGAGCATGGAAATGTCCAGAAGATGGAAAAAGAGTTTTATGTACCACTTATAACTCTTGCAAACCCAATCTATATGTCACATATGTCCACTGAACGCATATTGAGGGTGTAGTCAATCACAGCTGCAGGTTTTAGAATGGGCTCATTGCTTTCTCTATGCTGCCTGCCAGTGTCTGCCATTTCATTAGGGTGAACTGATGACAACAGTGTGACATCTCGTTTGTCATGCCACCGAAATGCCATGATGTCATTGGCAGCAAAGGCTTGCACCTCACCTCTACGGGTGCCAGCATCGAACCTGGGCATGTGTTTACGATTTGCACGCACTGTGCCACACACATCTGTCATGTACACTCGCAAAAAAATCACTGAGTAAGAGGCTTGTGTACCAGTTGTCAGTATATAAAATATGTCCCTTACAAGATATGGTTCCATCATTGTCCTAACCACATCACCGGAGATACCCAGTAACTTCCTTTTATCTCGCAATGTATTACTTCCAGTGTACACAATTATATCCAATACAAGACCACTGTAACAATCACAAAGCGCAACAATTTTATACCAAAGCGTTTCCTCTTGCTTGGTATGTATTGCTTGAATGAGAGTCTTCCTTTGAACAGAATCAAAGACTCATCAATAACAAGCTTCCTGAAGGGATAAAAATACATATTGAATTTCTGTTTCAGGTACATGAACACATTCCTAATCTTGTATAACCTGTTGTTTCTGTCAAGCCTGGTTTCGTCTGAGACGTGAAGCATACATAATAGTAGCACAAATTGATTCACTCCTATTATATCACTGAAACCTGGGGTTACAATCAGGCGGTCTGTTGACCAGTATGATTTCACACTGTGCTTATACACATGTGGCATAAGCATTATTGTGGCAAACAAAAGATACATCTCAGCCACAGTTTTCTCCTTCCACTGGTGTAGGCTTGAGTTTGGTGAAAGTATTGTGTTTGCCATGGTGTACTCATAGTATCTGTTGCTTTCCCTTACGATAATTTCCATCAGGGGTTCATCAAAGAATAACTTGAAACATTCCAGTTCACTGGCATTGTTCCCAAGTGTACAAGATGGCCGTATTCCACTTTGACTTTCATTAAAGTGATGGGGACTGGGAACAAAATTGGCAGCTTCCTGCCAATCCCAGGTACGGTCTGCTGGTGGGTACTGGATACTGACAGGTGGTTGTGGTTGTGGAGGCTGGTGTGGTGGGTGGGTGGGAGATGGTGGCCTTTGTTGTAGATCAGCTGAGGCAGCGGCGTGGGTGGCAGCATGGCCCAATGCTGGTGCCTCACGGCCGGCACCACCACTACCACCACCATGCACATTTTCCATCCCAACTGCAACACTATAATCTTCATTTTCACTGTCTGTTCCTGTTGTACAGCCACGGGATGTATTCCAAGATGTACTCCTTCCCCTTGGAATAGCACATGGCACACTACCAGAGTGCATATATCGTTGTATATACTGACGCTTCACTGGAGAATATTCCACTTCACTATAACTACTGGAACTGTTTTCAAGAGCTTGTAGTTCATATTCACTATCATCACCAATGCTCACATCAGAGTCCAGGATATGGGAAAATAGGAGTTTCCTCTTTGATTCTGGTACAACTGAACGTGAACAAGACGGCCCAGCAGCAGAGGTGGAAGGCTGAGGGTCGTCTGGGTTTTCCTCACTATCACCGGTATTATGGTCATTAGTTTCGGTCACAACCTCACCAAAACCTTGAAACTCATCTTCACTGGCACTTCCATCTGTATTAGAACAGTCACTGGGGAACAAAGTGTCCCAATTCGCTGAGGAGTGAGGAGCTTCTTACCACGAGGCATAATGAACAAGATCTACTAAAATGGCGTTCCCACAATGCGCCACTGGGTCCCAGAATTTTTTTCTACCGTGCACACTGACCATGCAGACCCATTCTCTCACATCTAGGCCTACCAGCTGTTTCCTGCTTAATTTGAAGCCGCTAGAATTTATGCGTAGTGTACTAGTATGGCACCAACCCTGGAGCGCAAGCCGTACTAGAACGACACCAACCCTGAAAGGGTTGATACTAAAGCATAAGCATATTTTAATACTGTAATAAAAAACACTTCTTACTTTTTTAATTGGTACAATTACAATTGTACAGTCTGTTCATATGTCCGAATGTTCGTAACTCGAATGTTCGTAAGTAGGGTAGCGTCTGTACGTATAATAATAATTAATCTAATTTCACTGACAACACCATGAACATGCTTTCATATATGAAGCTATAGTTTACGTAATATATTACTTTTTCAAACTAACTCATCATCCTAGGGAAGATGAGTTAGTTTAACCTGGGGGCTTGGTAAAAAGAGGTCAGATCTGAACAACCTTTAGAATTATTAATTATTCCTTAAATTAAAAAATGTAGAAAAATATTAACTGAACTACAACATTCATTACCCTAAGAATTTCTACAGAAAGTCTTACCAATATTTCATCATCTGGTACTCTAGATAAGAAGTCTAATATTTCGTTGTTAATCACGGAGTGTGGGCGGATCAACTTGCGTGAGAACTTGTTGACTCCCCACAACATAACCAAGTAGCGGATGGGGATGTAATACAGTATCACTATCCCCACCAACAGCACCAAGATCAACAACCATGATAAGAATGGCACCGAGAAGTTGAATGTACTGTGCAAGAAAAGTGGAAGAACATTAATAATTTAAATGACTTGTCCACCTGAATATGCACTTAAACATAGTTTAAATCTATTACTTTTGTTAAAAAGCTTTATTTATCTAGTTAGGTGTTATTTTAAATAAATTATCTATTAGTTTTACAAAGAATGTCACTGAATTTTGTTAAGTAAAGATAGTTGTATAAAAATCTTATATTTATGTAAAAGTGTGCCAAATATTTCATATACAAAATTATAAATCAAACAATATGAAGAAATTAATGATAATGATTGTTGGACATAATCTAGAAGACACTGCAAAAAGATATGTGAAAAGGTTTATTTAAAGTAAGAAAGCATATAAAGAAATAACTATTTCAATATACATAAAACAAAGAGAAAATGTTCAACAAAATAATGGCTTTATCTGGTTTAGTCCCACAAGGAATGATGCTGGGGAGCGACTCCTGATCCAAGGAACTGAACTTATCCTCCCCTTTCTTGGATCAATCCTGAATGCCCTCCATTCACAGTGTATCATGTGGAAATAAATTTTGAATTTGAATTCCGCAAACACTACATGACCCGTATGAATGCAGTACTTCCTCCTGATTAAACTACTGTAAATAAATTTATCTTAAACAGTGAAGAGAGCAAAATACAGGAGGGTCCTGCTTTACGGTTATTCGCATTTTGGTGTCCGAGCATCGTTCTTTTTACGTTCTCCATGAACCCCATGTCTAATGATTATGTATGGAATATTTCCAAAATTTAAACTGTTTTATAGTTACTGCATATTTTATATATACTCTGATAATTGTACTTATGTGTACCTGTATCTAAATAAACTTACACGCAGTGCTGGCGTGCAGGTACACATTAAAATCACTGTGTCTTACTAGTCTTGAAGATGCAATAATAATAATAATAACAATCACTCTGAGGCACTTTAAATGTTGTATAGTACATTATATTTTTACAAACATTTCATTAATCCATCTTTAAACCCAGTGAATTAGGTATGTTGATGGCAATAAACATCAAAATAATAATAATAACAATAATCGCTCTGGGGCACTTTAAATTTTTTTCGAAATTAAACAAGAAATACGCTACATGTCATATAAAGAAAATACTATATACAATCATAGTAAAACAAATAAACACAATTGTGAGGTATGGTAGCCAGGCAGGCTACCACATCTGACTTCAAATTCAAATTTTTATTTTTTTGTATAATATACAATGTATGATTTATATGTCATAAAATATGTAATGCTAAACACAAAGAAAGCCATTAGCATGCCTGAGCATTTTGGGCAGACTTAAATACTACTTGCCTCTCACCCTACAATAAGACTAAAAAATACAGTGGACCCCTGGTTTACGATCAGCTCCCAATGCAACCAATTATGTAAGTGTATTTATGTAAGTGCATTTGTATGTGTATGTTTGGGGGTCTGAAATGGACTAATCTAATTCACAATATTCCTTATGGGAACAAATTCGGTCAGTACTGGCCCCTGAACATATTTCTGGAATGAAATAATATCGTAAACCTGGGTCCACTGTACAGTGGTAACTCGAGTTATGAATTTAATTCGCTCCAGAAGGCTGCTCGAGTGCTGATACCGAACGAATTTGTTCCCATAAGGAATAATGTAAATTAGATTAGTCCATTTCAGGCCCCCAAAAATACACTCGCAAAAGCACTTACAAAAATACACTTACATAATTGTTCGAGTTGGGAGCTGTTTGAAACTTGAGGTACCACTGTACGTATTTCAAAGTAATGAGTGTACTATATGTGAATTTTACTTTTTAGCAAATAAAACTTACTTTTTGCAGCTCTCACAAATGGATGCTATGAATCCTATTGCATTCTGAACTGTAGCTGTTACTTCTTGTATAACTTGCAATCTCTCTTTCAAGGTTTTCTTTTCTTCCTGAAAGATACGTTACATAAATGTACAAGTTTGTTACTGATGCTGTGAAAATAGATACTTATTTCAAATATTAGTCAATATATACGTATGTGATGGTGTGTACGTATATCATAATGTAAATGTGAAAATTAACCAAACTCCGAAGAGAAGCAGTGACAAGAAAAGTGTTAAATGTAACAAAACAGTGCTAGTGCTCACTTTTCAAGGCAAATATATACCAACAATATTCAGGAAAAAGCAACCTTCAAAAGCAAAAAATATGCCCCAAAGGATGTCAAATGTGTCACCTTGTCTTGAACAAATAAGTAGCTACATCTTTGTATTTCCTAACATTTCCTTAGCTATCACACTCAAGGTAAAATATGTTGTCTAGATAACTGTTTCTTTTGTTATTATATTAATACAGCAGTGTACAACCCTTGTGGGTTGAGCGGTTAGTTTTGATTATAATAATAATTTTGTTATCGCAGTGTTTCAACTTTTACTCTCACCACATTCATTTCTCTACAATCATCTTATAAACACCAATAAGACACTTACTGTTGTACATAACCAAACCTTTAATACTATCATCTCCTGAACCCTTTGTGAGAGGCTTAAAATGCAGGGAATTTGAGCTACTTTCCCCTTCCTTGGGTCAAACCTAACTTCCTCCCATTTCTCATGCATTGTATGACCCCTACGGTTTAGCACTTCCCCTTAACCCTTTGAGGGTCGACAGGCCCTCTCCGAAACTCGTTCTCAGGGTCGGCCAAATTTAAAAAAAAAAAAAAAATTATTTTCTCTTATGAAAAGATAGAGAATCTTTTCCCGATCATAACGACACCAAAAGTTTGAAATTTGATAGAAAACTTACGGAATTATGCTCTCGCAAAGTTAGCGGTCTCGGCGATGTTTACGGATCGGCGATTTTGCCCACTTTGAGCCCCATTTTCGGCCAATTTCACTGTACTAGTCGACAAAAAACATGAATATTTCGCTAGAACTCCATTTTTTCTATCGAATGGGTGCAAGAAACCACCCATTTATAAATTCAACTATCCAGTACAGTGGTCAGAATTTAGCAATTTTGCCAATTTCACACAAATTTCAAAAGATGCCAATTTCGGAATAGGGTCCAGAATAAACAAGAAAGACATTCCTGGCACTAAAATGACATTTCCTCTAGTCATTAGTCACGTCTCAAGGCCCCTCTTATATTCTTTTGCTTTCCACTTTGAATTTTTATTCTCACAAAAAATATAAGATTTACTGTTATGCAGACTACTGCATTAGTGTAAAAAATGGTATAAATATTATTGGTGCACTTGTGAAAGAATATTAGACTCACCAGTTGACGTGTATTGCACGCTTGGCACGATTTGTTTACTTTTGAAGTTTGGTAAAAATCGAACATTTCTGCTACTTTGACTCAATTTCAAGGCACCTTTCATTGTAAAACCAGTCAAAATCATCTTAATTTCAGTAATATGTCTTCCATTCTATAAAATGAGACCAAGAAAAACTAGAATACAACAATAAATACTATACGAAAATACACTGCAAAGTCGCTGATTTATTAAAAAAAAATGGAAAAAGTTTTTTTTTTCTCATTATGCACCGTGTGCTGCAGGATTTTTTTTAGACTGTGCACACTGACCACATAGACCCATTCTTTCATATGAAGGCCTACCAGCTTTCTCCCACTAGATTTGAGGTCGCTAGAATTTATGAGTACTAGTACGTCAAAAACCCCTACGCGTAAGACGTACTAGTACGACGAAAACCCTCAAAGGGTTAAATATAATAATCATCTTGCTTGACTTAACATTCCAGGACCAATAAAGAAATGAAGTTATCATTAATTGATTGTCTGACCATTTCCTTTTTCTGTCTCTCTTCTTTATTTACTAATCATCTACAATTCTAATTATTCTTATAAAAGCTGTCTTGCACTTTCACCTATTTCTTCACTTCCAACACAGTTCATCAATACAAAACACTGGCAAACATATTTTTTCAAACTATAATTGTAATTTAAAGAACCCTCTGAACTTGTAAAAAAATCACAATGCATTATTAACCCTTTGACTGTCGCAACCCCCAATCCTGCAGTGTCTCCTGGTGTCGCAAAATTTAAAAAAAAAAAAAAAAAAAAAAAAAAATATGAAATGATACAGAATCTTTTCCCGATTGTAATGACACCAAAAAAACGAAATTTGATGGAAAACTGACGGAATTATGCTCTTGCGAAGTTAGCGACCTCGGAGCTGTTTACAAATCGGCGATTTCGCCCACTTTGAGCCCTATTTTCGGCTAATTCCATTGTTCCAGTCGCCCAAACTCATAGCTATTTCTTTAGAACTCCGTTTTTTCTATCGATTGAGTACAAGAAACTGCGCATTTACCGATTTCAACTACCTAATAATGTGGTCAGAAATTTGCAATTTGGCCAATTTCACGAAAACTAAAAAATATGACATTTTCAAAATAAGGTCCAGAATGAACAATGCAGACATTCCTGGCTCTAAAATAACATTTTCTTTGCTCATCAGTCATGTCTCCAGGCCCCTCTGATATTACTCTTGCTTTCTATTTTGAATTTTTATTCAAACAAAAAATAGAAAACTTACTATTATGCAGACTACTGCAATACTGTAATAATTGTATACATAACATCAACCCATTCATGACTGCATATCAGAATGGCTAGTTGGACATTTATTGGACAATGGCATCATTTGTTTACTTTTGAACATTGGCAAAAATCAAACATTTCCCCTACTTTGAGCTCCATTTCTAGGTTCTTTTTATAGTAAAATCAATCAAAATCACCTCTATTTCTATAATATGCTTTCCATTCTATCAAATGAGACCAAGAAAACGAGAATACACCCATAAATACTATACGAAAATAGACCACAAATTCGGCATTTTAATTAAAAAAAAAAAAGGGTCGGAGTTTTTTTTTTCTCATTATGCACTGCGTGCTCCAGGATTTTTCTTTATATGGTGCACAGTGACCACACAGACCCATTCTCTCACATGTGGGCCTACCAGCTTTCTCCTGCTTGATTTGAAGCCGCTAGAATTTATGAGTATACGTCAAACACGGTACCTCGTAAGACGTATATATACGGTCATGACAGTCAAAGGGTTAATACTAAAGTTCTTAAAGTTCACAAAAGTTTGATATCCAACAGTATATACAGTATTTAAACTTTAAAAAATTATTAATGCTAACAGAAGACAAAAACTTCAAAAACTGCAGTACTAATAAAAATATTAATGTACTAATTTCACAGATGCTCAATAATTTTGCAATGTAACATCAACTGGAATACTAAGGTTCATATGACTGCTTTTGTAATATACAAAGGCATTCATATGTAGTAAAGAAAAATGACATGATTTGGAAGCTGTATAAAGAAAAGCATAACTAAGAGAAAGTTGTAGAAAACTGCACCTGAATCAGGCTAACTTCCACCTGAGAGGTACTTAGCCAGTAATTACACTACTGATTACTTAATGTTCTATTATCTGAATCTATGCTTGACCTTCCCATTTTAGTGGCAAGTGACTTTACCCCTTCAATAGATAACAAATATTAATTATTTAGAAACCAATTTCAACAACAACAAACTGGCCGCATCCCGCCAAGGCACGGTGGCCCAAAAAGAAAAACAAGTTTCTCTTTTTAAATTTAGTAATTTGTACAAAAGGGGTTACTAGCCCTTGCTCCCATTAGAAACAAATTATTCACATTAAAATAATAAATCTTTATGAATCATTGTGATGTGAACTCTTTTATTATTATTATTATTTTCTTGTCCATAGTTCCAGCAAGGGAGTGTTACTTGTCATCTCTATTCTGTTGTCAGTGTTTCACTTTTCATGTAATTTTTAACATAATATGTAGTGCATCTTTTTTGAATATTATAACAATAACCTATTCCACTGTTCTACTGTAAAGTGCAGCACAAGCCATGTGCTCATCCAAAAATTTGAGCCTATTTGTCAATATTTCATTGTTTGCTAGTCAATTTCATGCATTTATGCAGTATTAACAAAAATCTAGAAGCAACATCTATAAGTCTATAGTGAGTTACAGAGAAAGGAAGGCTCACCTCAGTGCCTAAAAGCTGTTTATTTCTTTTTCTTTTATCAAATTTTAGCATGTGCTTCAGAAAAATCATATTAACATGACTAACTTTTTCACTGTACTGTACTGTAATGGAAACAGTATGCCTGGCAGCTCTATTCCAGGTGATATATACAAATATCACCTTGAACAGAAGTACCAAACCTATTGTATGCATCCCAGTACAGTGGGAGACCATTAGCATGTGCTTCAACAAGTTTTGTTTTGGTGTACACTTTTTTTTATTTTTAAGTTTTTAGAAATGGGTAATGGAGATTTTGTTTTATATTTTTATTTGTTTTTGGTTCAGTTATACTGTAATTACATCCCCAAACTTTTATCCCTAGCTAATATTTAAATGTTCTATATCATATGTATATGAAATAATGTAATGTAATGTAAATACTGTACAGCTACCCCTCCACTTTCACGAGCTACGAACATTTGTGAATGCCCAGCCACCCAATCATATTTACCAAACAAATGCAGGAAAAAAGTACGAGAAAACGCTTCCTGCCTCGTCCCTACTACCCTCCCTCTTACCCCCTCTACCGGCAGCCCACCACTCACTCAGTCATTGTCCAGTTACTGTTTGCATCAGTCATGTCCAGTTACTATTCGTGTCCTACCGTACATGTGTGTGTGTGGTGGTGCAAGTATGACCCCCAAGCAAGCAGCAACTGCTATTGATGAGCCAACCCCTATGTGCTCAAAGGAAGTCAACGAATCTGGAGAAGGTGAAATTGCTAGACAAGTGTAGGACAGGTTACTTGAGCAATTCTGCCATTGTTCATATTTGTTATTAAACCATAACATGTATACGTATACTATATTTTATGATGTTTTCATGTGTTTTATGATTGTTCGTGGTTCAACAGGTTAAGGAAGCAGTCGATCTGTTGAAAGAAAAAAATATTTGTGCATCAAAACATTCACGAATGCTACAGTACAGTACGTATTACAGTGGACCCCCGCCTTACGATATTAATCCATTCATGAGAGCTCATCCTAAGCTGAAATTATCATATGGCGAATTAATTTTCCCCATAAGAAATAATGGAAATCAAATTAATCCGTGCAAGACACCACAAAGTATGAAAAATTTTTTTTTTACCACATGAAATATTAATTTTAATACACACAAACTTAAGACATGCACAATTAATACTCTACTAAGAATACAATACATGACACTTACCTTTATTGAAGATCTGGTGATGATTGATGGGATGGGAGTGTGGAAGTTGTTATTGTTTAGAAGGGGAATCCGGGGTTACTTCCCTTCTTCTTTTAATGCCACTAGGACCAGCTTGAAAGTCATTGGACCTCTGTCGCACAACAAATCTGTCCATAGAGGTCTGTACTTCCTGTTCCTTTAAGACTTTCTTAAAATGGGCCATAACATTGTCATTGTAATAGTCACCAGCACGGCTTGCAGTAGCTGTGTCAGGGTGATTTTCATCTGCAAAGGTTTGCAGTTCAACTCACTTTGCACACATTTCCTTATTCTTTGAAGTAGGCAACTTACTCAATTTCTCTCTCTCCTCCTCTGAAGCAGTTTCCTCAGGTCTGGCCTCTTGCTGTTGAAGATGATCTTGCAGCTCTTCAGTGGTTAGTTCTTCATTGTCCTCCTCCACCAACTCTTCCACATCCTCCCCACTAACCTCCAACCCCAAGGACTTCCCCAATGCCACAATGGATTCCACAACTGGCACATGCTTCTCAGGGTTAGTCTGAAACCCTTCAAAATCCCTTTCTTCTACACATTCTGGCCACAGTTTCTTCCAAGCAGAGTTCAAGGTCCTCTTAGCCACTCCCTTCCCTATAAGGTTTACACAACTGAGGATGCTAAAGTGATCTTTCCAAAACTCTCTTAGAGTCAATCGAGTGTCTGAGGTCACTTCAAAGCACTTTTGAAACATAGCTTTTGTGTAGAGTTTTTTGAAGTTTGAAATGACCTACTGGTCCATGGGCTGCAGGAGAGGAGTGGTATTAGGAGGCAAAAACCTGACCTTAATGAAGCTCATGTCCCTAGAAAGTCGCTCTGCCAAGTCTGAAGGATGACCAGGAGCATTGTCTAATACCAGGAGGCACTTAAGGTCCAATTTATTTTCCAGGAGGTAATTTTTCAGAGTGGGGGCAAATGCATGGTGTAACCAGTCATAGAAAAAGTCTCTAGTGACCCATGCCTTACTGTTTGCCTTCCACAGCACACACAAATTAGCCTTGAGGACATTGTTTTGCCTGAACACTCTGGGAGTTTCAGAGTGATACACCAATAAAGGCTTCACTTTGCAATCACCACTAGCATTAGCACACATCAGAAGAGTAAGCCTGTCTTTCCTAGGCTTATGTCCTGGGAGTGCCTTTTCCTCCTGTGTAATGTAGGTCCTGCTTGGCAATTTCTTCCTAAACAGGCCTGTTTCTCGCAATTAAACATTATAGTCAATTTTCCTGTTATGTACCCTTTATCCTTGATATTTTCAGCGCTTTGTGGTCGAACTGCAGCCTCACCATGCTTTCACATTGTATGCCACACCAATTTCTAAATCTCTCAAGCCACTTTGCTGGCTAATTCATCACTCACCCTAGTTGCAGCATTCTAATAAACTCATGCATTTCCTAGCCTTTTCAATAGATCGCTTGAGTGCTATCTCCGCTTTTGTTTGTTTCCAACATACGTCCTAAACATGTTCGAGTACTTGCGATCTCTGTTTCGAAAACAAACCTGGCGTTTGGTATACAAACTGACCAGATCCGAGATACGCACTCCAATTTCGTACTTAGCTATTATCTCTTTCTTCATTTCCATAGTAATTTTCACCCTTTTTACCACAGGGTTGGCACTAGAAGCTTTCTTGGGGCCCATGGTGACTTATTTTGCAGCTACAAGCACTAAAATCACTGTGATAATATGAAATGTACCGAATGCATGCTTAGATGCGACCGCACTGGCTGGCTTGTAAACACTGGCACACACGGGGCAGCTGAGGCCACGCAGGATGCGTCCTGGATGAATCATGTGAGGAGAGGCAAAATTTTTGCATTCAAATGCTTTGTATGGCAGATTTAACGTAACGCGATGCGTTCGTAAGGCAAGGGTCCACTGTATGTATTATATTTCCCTACATCATATCTGCGCACCAAACATTCACGAATTTACAAGATTTGTGAGGTTCTTGATCCCTAACCCTCTTGAATGTGGAGGGCCTCCTTTATATACAGTGGACCCTCGGGTAACGATGACATCGGATAATGATAAAATCAGATAGTGATACGTTTTTGCGTCAAAATATTGGCTTGGTTACCGATAAAAAACTCGGTTAAGGATATTCGTCCAGAAAGTGTCCACACAGACTGAGCCACCCGGCCACTCATGTACAGCCAGTGTGCCACTGTTTACAAGCCAGTCAGGACGATTCCACACGTACATGTAATATATTTTGTATTACTCCATTGTTTTTCGTGCTTGTAATTGCTAAATAAGTCACCATGGGCCCAAAGAAAGCTTCTAGTGGCCAGCCCTGTGGTAAAGAGGGTAAGAAATATTATTGAATTGAAGAAAGAGATCATCGCAAAATACGAAAGTGGAGCGTGTGTCTCCGAGTTGGCCAGGTTATATAACAAACCCCAGTCAACCTTCGCTACTATCTTGGCCAACAAAAAGGCAATCAAGGAAGCTGTTGTTGCGAAAGGTGCAAGTATGCTTACAAAACAGAGATCACAAATACTCGAAGATGTGGAGAGACTGTTGTTGGTGTGGATCAATGAGAAACAATTATCAGGAGACAATGTTTCTCAGTAAATAATATGTGAAAAGGCAAGACAGTTGCATGCAGATCTCATTAAGAAAATGCCTCCAAATAGTGCTCATATTGATGAATTTAACGCCAGCAAAGGCTGGTTTGAGAGATTTAACCCTTTGTTTCGGTCATATATATACGTCTTTCAAGCCACCGTTTTTGACGTATATATATACGTACTCATAAATTCTAGCCGCTTCAAATCAAGCAGGAGAAAGCTGGTAGGCCCACATGTGAGAGAATGGGTCTGTGTGTTCAGTGTGCACCATATAAAAAAAATCCTGCAGCACGCAGTGCATAATGAGAAAAAAAAAAACTGACTGTTTTTTTTAATTAAAATGCCGACTTTGTGGTCTATTTTAGTATAGTATTTATGGTTGTATTCTCGTTTTCTTGGTCTCATTTGATAGAATGGAAAACATATTACAGAAATAGAGGTAATTTTGATTGGTTTTACTATGAAAAGAACCTTGAAATGGAGCTCAAAGTAGGGGAAATGTTTGATTTTTGTCGATGTTCAAAAGTAAACAAATGTCATTGTCCAATAAATGTCCAACTAGCCATTCTAATATGCAGTCATGAATGAGTTGACAATATTTATACAATTATTACGATATTGCAGTAGTCTGTATAACAGTAAATCTGGTATTTTTTGTTTGAATAAAAATTCAAAATAGAAAGCAAGAGTAATATCAGAGGGGCCTGGAGACGTGACTGATTAACAAAGAAAATGTTATTTTAGAGCCAGGAGTGTTTGCATTGTTCATTCAGGATCCTATTTTGAAATTGTCATATTTTTTTAATTTTCGTGAAATTGGCCAAATTGCAAATTTCTGACCACGTTATTGGGTAGTTGAAACCGGTAAATGGGCAGTTTCTTGTACTCAGTTGATAGAAAAAAATGGAGTTCTCAAGAAATAGCTATGATTTTGGTCGACTGGAACAATGGAATTAGCCAAAAATAGGCCTCAAAGTGGGCGAAATCGCCGATTCGTAAATATCGCCGAAGTTGCTAACTTTGCAAGAGCGTAATTCTGTCAGTTTTCCATCAAATTTCGTTCTTTTGGTGTCATTACAATCGGGAAAAGATTCTCTATCATTTCATAGGAAAAAATAATTTTTTTTTTTCGGAAATTTTGCAACACAAGGAGACACCTCAGGATTTGGGGTTGCGACAGTCAAGGGGTTAAGAATCGTAGTGGCATACACAGTGTGATAAGGCATGGTGAGGCTGCCAGTTCTGACAAAAAAGTGGCTGAAAAATATGTGCAGGACTTTAAGGAGTACACAGAGGCTGAAAAATTAAAACTCCAACAAGTGTTCAATTGTGACGAAACAGGCCTGTTTTGGAAGAAAATGCCAAACAGGACCTACATTACTCAGGAGGAAAAGGCATTCCCGGGACACAAGCCTATGAAAAACAGGCTAACTCTCATGTTTTGTAGTAATGCTAGTGGGGATTGCCAAGTGAAGCCTTTACTCGTGCATCACTCTGAAACTCCCAGAGTGTTCAAGAAAAAACAGTGTTGTCAAGACTAAATTGTGTGTGATGTGGAGAGCAAACAGTAAGGCATAGGTCACTAGGGGCATTTTCCTCGATTGGTTCTATGACGTGTTTGGCCCGTGTGAAAAAATACCTCCTGGAAAATAAATTGGAACTCAAGTGCCTCCTGGTATTAGACAATGCTCCTGCTCATCCTCCAGACTTGGAAGAGCAAATGGTGCCTGAGTTTAGTTTCATAAAAGTCAAGTTTTTGCCTCCTAACATCACTCCTCTCCTCCAGCCCATGGACCAGCAGGCCATTTCAAATTTCAAAAAACTGTACACCAAAGCAGTGTTTCAAAAGTGCTTTGAAGTGACCTCAGACACTGAATTGACCCTAAGAGAGTTCTGGAAAGATCACTTCAGTATCCTCAGTTGCATAAACCTTATAGGTAAGGCTTGGGAGGGAGTGACTTCCAGGACTTTGAACTCTGCTTGGAGAACATTGTGGCCAGAATGTGTACAAGAGAGGGATTTTGAAGGGTTTCAGGCTAACCCTGAGGAGCCTATACCAGTTGTGGAATCTATTGTGGCACTGGGGAAGTCCATGGGGTTGGAGGTTAGTGGCGAGGATGTGGAAGAGTTGGTGGAGGATGACGATGAAGAGCTAACCACTACAGAGCTGCAAGAGCTTGAGGTGTAACAGCAACAGACCACAGCTCAGGAAATTGCTTCATAAGGAGGAGGAACAGAGATGGATTAAGTTGCCTTTGTCAAAGATTAAGGACATCTGTACAATGTGGACAAAGGTGCAAGCATTTATGAACATTACCCTGACACAGCCGTATTGGCAACATGTACAATGACAATACAGTGGACCCCCGGTTAACGATTTTAATCCGTGCAAGAGGGGTAATTGTTATGCGAAATAATCGTTATGTGAATGAATTTTCCCCATAAGAAATAATGGAAATAAAATTAATCCGTGCAAGACACCCAAAAGTATGAAAAAAAAATTTTTTTTACCACATGAAATGTTAATTTTAATACACACAAACTGAAAAAGGCATGCACAATTACATGACACTTACTTTTATTGAAGATCTGATGATTGATGGGATGGGAGGAGGGAGAGAGAGTGTTAGTGTTTAGAAGGGGAATCCCCTTCCATTAGGACTTGAGGTAGCAAATCCTTTTCTGGGGTTACTTCCCTTCTTCTTTTAATGCCACTAGGGCCAGCTTCAGTCACTGGACTTCTTTCGCACAAGATATCTGTCCATAGTGGCCTGTACCTCTCGTTCCTTTATGACTTGCCTAAAGTGTTTCACAACATTGTCAGTGTAATAATCACCAGCACGGCTTGCAATAGCTGTGTGAGGGTGATTTTCATCCATGAAGGTTTGCACTTCAAGCCACTTTGCACAGATTTCCTTTATCTTTGTAGTAGGCAACTTCTTCAATTTCTCTCTCCCCTCCTCTGAACCAGTTTCCCCAGGTCTGGCCTCTTGCTCTTGAAGTTAATCTATCAGCTCATCAGTGGTTAGTTCTTCATTGTCCTCCTCCACCAACTCTTCCACATCCTCCCCACTAACCTCCAACCCCAAGGACTTTCCCAATGCCACAATGGATTCCTCAACTGGAATAATCCTCTCAGGGTTAGCCTCAAACCCTTCAAAATCCCTTTTGTCTACACATTCTGGCCACAGTTTCTTCCAAGCAGAGTTCAAGGTCTTCTTAGTCACTCCCTCCCAAGCCTTACCTATAAGGTTTACACAATTGAGGATATTAAAGTGCTCTCTCCAAAACTCTCTTAGAGTCAGTTGAGTTTCTGAGGTCACTACAAAGCACCTTTCAAACAGAGCTTTTGTGTACAGTTTTTTGAAGTTTGCAATAACCTGCTGGTCCATGGGCTGCAGGAGAGGAGTGGTATTAGGAGGCAAAAACTTCACCTTAATGAAGCTCATGTCCCCATAAAGTCGCTCTGCCACGTCTGTAGGATGACCAGGGGCATTGTCTAACACCAGGAGGCACTTAAGGTCTAATTTCTTTTCAGTTAGGTAATCTTTCACATTGGGGGCAAATGCATGGTGTAACCAGTTATAGAAAAAGTCCCTAGTGGCCCATGCCTTACTGTTTGCCCTCCACAGCACACACAAATTATCCTTGAGGACATTCTTTTGCCTGAACGCTCTGGGAGTTTCAGAGTGATACACTAATAAAGGCTTAACTTTGCAATCACCACTAGCATTGGCACACATCAGCAAAGTAAGCCTGTCTTTCATAGGCTTATGTCCTGGGAGTGCCTTTTCCTCCTGAGTAATGTAGGTCCTGCTTGGCATTTTCTTCCAGAACAGGCCTGTTTCATCACAATTAAACACTTGTTCAGGTTTCAGTCCTTCACTGTCTATGTACTCCTTGAATTCCTGCACATATTTTTCAGCCGCTTTGTGGTCCGAACTGGCAGCCTCACCATGCCTTATCACACTATGGATGCCACTACGCTTCTTAAATCTCTCAAACCAACCTTTGCTGGCCTTAAATTCACTCACATCATCACTAGTTGCAGGCATTTTTTTAATTAAATCCTCATGCAACTTCCTAGCCTTTTCACATATGATCGCTTGAGAGACGCTATCTCCTGCTAGCTGTTTTTCATTTATCCACACCAATAAGAGTCTCTCAACATCTTCCATCACTTGCGATCTTTGTTTCGAAAACACAGTTAAACCTTTGGCAAGAACAGCTTCCTTGATTGTCTTTCTGGTGCCCACAATAGTAGCGATGGCTGATTGGGGTTTCTTGTACAACTTGACTAGGTCGGCGATACGCACTCCACTTTCATACTTATCAATGATCTCTTTCTTCATTTCAATGGGAATTCTCACCCTTATTGGTGTACGGTTGGCACTAGAATCTTTCTTGGGGCCCATGGTCACTTATTTTCCAGAAACAGCACCGAAAACACTGTAATAATACGAAATATTCCGAGTGTATGCTTGGATGTTACCGCGGAGGCTGGCTGGTAAACAATGGCACGGGTGGCACATGTGAGGCTGGCTGAGGGCGCACATTGGACGCGTCTCGGACGAAAATCGGTGAGCGGGTTTTTAATCGGTATGCCCGGCAAAATTTTTGCGATTAAAGTAAGCGGTATGCGGATTAATCGCTATGTGATGCCATCGTTATGCGGGGGTCCACTGTATTGTGTCCCATTTTAGTAACAACACTAGTAATCCCAATAACAACACTAGTAACCCCAGTAACAACACTAGTAACACCAGTAACAACAACAGAGCTCTCTGGACAGATTTTTGGAGCTACACGGGTCCAGTGACTCAAGCTGGTCCTAGTGCCATTAAAAAACAAAGAAGGGAGGTAACCCCAGAAAAGGATTTGTTACCTTAAGTCTTTATGGAAGGGGATTCCTCTTCCAAACAATTGTAAACTCCTCCATCCTCTGCCCTCCTCCCATCTCATCACTCATCAATACATCTTCAATAAAGGTGTCATTTCAAAATTGTTTATTCTGCATGTCTCATTGTTTTCTGTGTAGGGAAATGTATATTTCATGTAAAAAAAATTATTTTGTTTAATACTTTTGGGTGTCTGGAACGGATTAATTAGATTTCCATTATTTCTTATGGGGAAAATTAATTTGGATAGCGATAAATTCGGATAAAGATAAGCTCTCTGGAACAGATTAATATCATTACCCAAGGGTCCACTGTAAATTGTGAAGAAGATAATTACTACAATGAGTAGTCAGTACACATTTTTTTGGTGTGTGTGTGTGTGTGTGTGTGCATGTGTGCATGTGGGCACACACATTGTAGATTTCATGCACTGTCTGCACAGTTTTTGGAAATCAGGATTTAGATCAGCTCCTGCCACAACAAATCTGGATCTGACTGTACTCTTTTAATGTGAGTCACAATGCATTCACATTAAAAATAAGGCATGTCTTTAAACACTGAATTTGAATGGTTAAAATAAATCTTAGAACTGAATACACAGCATCATACTGTACTTAATATAAATTAACATCAAAGCAAATTAACAATGTTCAACTTGAATATTACCATGCCGAATCACTCAACAAATTTTGACAACAACATGGATGTGGCAAAGCCGTTCCAGGCTATCTCAAGATGTTAGGTAACAAAGCAGGCAGGCTTACCACAGTTCAAAAAATTTATATCGTGTATGTACTGCAATGATATCTTACATCACAGTCCTTATTATTCCCTTGAGTACATTGTTTACCTCATATATCTTAAATTATTAACCAGTGCTTATGATTATATAAATATATACTGCATGATGTGTGCAGTACTATGAAACTTGAAGGTGGAATTTATACTCGTCCAGTATTCATTTAAGTATTGTTACACAGTGGTCACAATTTGGAAAGTCCTGTGACTTAACCAAGGAACAGGTGGGGTCTGAACCCATGGGTTCAGACTCCACCTGTTCAATGGTTTGCTTTCTATCATGTTATTACAATTTCATGAGTCCTGTGACTTGCTGGGATGGCTCTACCTGACTACCATGGATACCTAGGTAAGTGTTCCTTTGATTAGCTAAATGACCAAGTAACTGTTTGAAAGGGTTCTCTCAAGGAGGTTCCTTGATGCCAGTGAGGGGCTCTTGATTGAGCTTGACAGCTTCCCATTTCCCCAGGTGCTGTATAACCCCACACAGGTTTAGCACCTCTCCTCTCCATGAATTTATTAAAATAATAATGTTAGAAAGGGTATATCTGACAGCCTAAGTGTTAAGGTGGGGAACTGGGGTTAAAATATGAGAGAATAAATTATAGGGTGAAAACACACTCACTGTGGGTCCATATGCATTAGAGTGATTTGCTTGTACTAATACTAATTAAGTGTAATTACATACTTACAACTTTGGCCCATGTCAGGCAAAAGTGAGAAAAAGTACTAGTCATAATTTACAGGGTTAATATTCACTTTTTATTTTCAAATAAGAGCAAGATGAAGCCTAATTTTGTGAGGAGTAATGCAGGTGGAAATGGACTTCTGATACAAGTGAGGCAGTATCACTTTACTTATTTACAATTCATTATTTTTTCATTATTTCTCACACAGGGAGGTAGAGCTTGAAAATTTTTTTAAGGCAACTGTATTTGGTAGCTTCAAAGCTCAGACATAATAAACAAGTTTCAGTAAACTTGGGAATAAATTAGTATACACTTTAATAAATAGAGCACCCACAATTTCCTTACATAAGCTGTCAATGTGAGAAATAGCACACACTATGTTACCAAACTAAATATTAAAAGTACAGTACCTATCACCAAAGACAAGTACTAAGTAAATCCACAGTATGTTTAATTAGTCATTATCATGGGCAATCAGTCAAATAACTCTTTGACCATGACTACAAATAAAAACGTGATATTTGTTTATACTAAAGGGATTCCTCTGATAATTTTGGATATTCTTCAACTACAAAAATATACACACAAGCCTCCCTAAACCACAAGCAACAATCACCAAAGTTAATCTGAAACCCCAAAGAGCATGTTTAAAACGAGGTTTATAATACCTCACCTTCTCCTTGGGGTTAGTAGGAGATGCGTTAATTCCACCACAACCCAGCATTTCATTTTGTCTTTTCCTTACCTCTGGATTCCCACTCTGGAATTTCAGCCCAAGAAATATGAAAAAAAAAAGAAAAAAAAAAAAAAAAAAAGGAAAGTGATCAATCATGCTATGAAATAAATCAATAGTCAACATTATTTGTGATCAGACTAGACAGACTCTTGATTATCCAATATAACAGAATTTAAAATGATGAGTAAAACTGACTCACATGTCAATGACAATATTCTACTGCACAATCAGATTTTATTACTCATTTTAATTAAACAAATATGCACTTTTGTTAGACCCCACATCACACTGTCTTCTGATGACTGTCCCTTTTCACTATCTTTGGATTGATAGTCCCTTTTATCATTTTAGATGTGGTTTTCAATATCCTAACATTCTTTTTCAATCCTCCTCTCTGACTGTCCCAACATTAATGTAGGTTTGCCCTATGATATTTTAACTGACATCGATTTGCTGCATCAATTGTAACCACGTGCCTGTCTGCTGATGTCCTTCTCTCAACACCAATAGCTCTCCTCCTCTGCAGTTTCCTTCACCTCTGTCATGCAGTGCTGAATGACGCTAACAAGTTTAGCATTTTCTATGAATATAATAATAATTCCAATGTGCAACTAGGGAATTCAAAATAAACCTCCATGTTCCTTATTTTTGGTGTACTGTATTTTTAATTATTTTCATTCCTAGACATCCGTCTCGTACATCTTATCTCTCTGTCCTATTATCATGCCATTTATCCACTATAACACTTAAATTCTTCACTGAGAATTTTTTTTGTCCATTCAGACATTCTTTTCATATCTATTTTTTTTCCATTTCCACACTGCCTCAGTAAATCAACAGTTTTATAGTGGCAACTGCACTCTTTTAACACTGCACCCATACCTACTACATCTCTGCTTCTTTTACTGTTAACTATTTATTTTTCAAACACCTTATACCTATTTAAAACAAAATAATACCAACTGCTTTTAGTCTATCAATCATCTCTAACTCAAACATACAAAACAATATTGTACCAGTAATCTGGATAAATTTATTTAGAAATCCAACCCGCACCTGAAGCCTTATTATCGTCAGTATCCTGTTTGATACTGTTAACTTTCTCTAATATATTAGCTTCATATTCTACATTCTTCTAAAGCATTAAAAGAAAAAAATATATTACATTTCTGCCTAAAAAAGCACACTGCACATTTTGACTACTGTTTGCCAAATAAAACTGACCCATAAATATTCAACCTTATGAGGAAAACACCCCCACAGTACCTAACTTAATCTGTGGTGTATATTTGACAGAATGGTTGAAACTGACAAATGCAGAGCACAACTTTTACCAAGATAACATTTTGCTTGCAGAACAAGCTTCATCAAATTAATAAAAAAATATTTAGGAAATGCCTGAATACTGTATTGATCTACACACACAATGCGACTGAGAACCATGGAAACCTTCAGGTACACATAGTTTCATATACACACAAGATGTAGTATGCAGTAGGGATCCTGCAGTAGTTCCTGGATGAACCAGCAGAACACCTGCTATACTCCACCACTCTGTGATCTCATACGTCACCTTCCCAGTTAGTTACACCTAACTTCATGGTGGTATAAGTACACTTACTGTGTATCATTTCGTGTTGCACTGAAAAAGCCTGTTATACATTGTCTCAAAAGTTTTGTCCTGCATTTGAGCTTAATTCAACCTTGATCTGTGGTATTAACTTCAGACTCAAGACACGATAGTTTTATTTGTCAGGAACAGAAAGAGTTGACATATTTTTTTTACAGGATGACTACACAGTGATTAAGTAAATGCTGGCAAACCAGTGATGTATTCCTGTAGCTAAGCCTCCACTTGCTTACTAGTTAGGTTTGCCACTACATTTAAAAACAAAGGCACACCATATATTTCCTAGGATAATTTTCTACTCAAAAATGTCTTTTTCTTAAAGTAAACACTTTAATTACTATATAGACTCTCATAACATTATCTGTTCCCCTTTAACTGGATCTTAAAAGTTTTTGTACCGACTGATAAGTACAGGTGAACAGGGAGATAAATATATGGTAGAAAGGGTTTTCATTTTTAAATACAGTACTGTACAGTATTTTGAAAAATGTTTTATAGAATTTTCTTTGTGTTATGATGGATGGAATAAAATTTCACTCACTGTCTATCTGAACTTTACTTCAAACAAGTATTTGCTATTTTGGATAATCATAATTCTAAATAGAATGATTCCTGATAACTGTAACAATATACGTATTGGTGTAACTTAACATTTCCATGGGACAAATAGCAATAAAATATTCTACTACAAAAAAAAAAAAAAAAAAAAATTATAAATATATAAAACAGGCATATAATAATACATGTAATTACAAAACTAAATTTTCACAATGTGTCATACATAAAAGACTTAAAAACAGTGTGCTAAAATAAAGCAAAATTACCCAACTGTAAATCCCATATAACCAAAAAGAAAATTTAATCCCAGTGCATATTACAAATAATATATTAAACAGGAGAATCAAGCTACAATATACAAGACCCATTATAAACTTTACTTGTATATTTTCCCCATAAAGAAAATGAAAAATTGCAGAGAAGCAAGGTGTAGGGAGCCTGTGTGAAAGAATATTCAAAGCACTTAGGCAGAAGATGGGTTTACATACTGTGACATGGGAGGCTAGTGTAGAGGATTATATGAAGTCCCTCAGCTAGGCAGGATAGGATGTCTTTGTCCACTCTTCCCTCGTAGGGAAGGAAGCTTTCACCCGACACTCAACCATTAGTTGTGGTGATTTGTTTGGTAGGTTGTCATTCATGGCTAGTGTTTTCTATGTCACTTGCAACACGAGCTGCATGGCCTTGTAGTGGGCTTTAAGTCATGCTAGTTGCAGAAGGACTGAAACACTCCCATCCAACTTAACTATTTATTGGTGAAACCTTGTGGTCACTGCCACATCTGTCTGGTCCTACAGCTTTGTAGTGTTTTGAACCAGTATTTCATCCTCTTCCCCCATCATAAAAGTTAGCATTCAATGGGCACTTTGGTCAGTCTTCTCTTTGACATTCTCCACTGCATCAGCTATCTGTTGTTATAGTTTTTTGATCAAGTTTCAAGGAACACCACAGGTCATGGGATATTCAGCCCTACATCTTGGCACCCTAGGATGAAATATTCTCCAAAGCTGGGAGTAAGCACTTCCAACTGGGTAATGTTGCCCTCTGTCTTAACCCAGTGTGGTGCAGTTGCAAAATACTGTATTCTCATGCTACACTTTCTTACCTTAGTGTCCTCACCATCTGACATGGCAGTGTCCACAACAACATAACCAATTACACTGGTGTCACCTTCTGTCACTTCATACTCAAAGCAGTTTTTGATGTGACATTCCAATGCTTTTTTTTTTTTTTTTGGGGTTATACTGTACAAATATCTGGTGCATCAAATAAAGATTATATAACCCCACTAAGATCTTGTGCAGTAACATACATTCAGATATAGTGCAACATCACTGTGAGTGAAGTATCGAAGCTCGCCCACTAATGCCCTTTGACATTTTTGTCACACTTTCACCACTTCACTACATTATTCCTTTAATATCTCTGGTCCACAGTATATTTAGGATGGATATATTTCATGTGTTAAAATGGCTGACATTTGAAAAAAAAAATCTCGAAGTTATTAACAAGAGTGCAGGTAAATGTTTACAGATGCTTCCATAGGAACCATGTGTTCAGACCAATTCAACTTGGTCTCCAGGTGAGAAGCTTTGGGCCAGAAATCTTAAAAACAATCTCTTTTCAGAGACAGACATGGTATGGGTAAGGAATGGTATGATACAGGGTGTTTATGAAGGCTACTGGTGGCACCTGCAGTCCACTGATGTCCATAACCAAGTCAAAAGATCTCTTTGTTGTTGGAAAATAGCTTATTACTGGAACATACTGTTTGGACACTGTACACATAGTATGGGATAATTTGCTAGTGTTCTACACATCCTCACTGGTGTCCTATTTATCAATTGTCTTAAAGGCATCCCTTTTGCAGTCTTAAACCCTGGCCACATGACTGGTCTGTGTTTCAGAATACTCATTGTAACTAGTCATCATTTACTGACAAGAAAGGTTTAGGCAATACACTGTTACATGGAAAGGTAATGGTGACTGCTGCTCTAAACCACTGTGTTGCCAGCCCTGAATACCCCAAACTGTCACATGGGATGATTCATCCCACACAAAATTAGCTAAATACACTTACTTAAAAAACATGACTTCTCATTTAAAAGATTACACCTGAATATGGCTCTTATAGAGAGTTTTATTGCTATATGTATACTAATATAAAATAACCATACCTTATCCTTGTCATCATCATCAGCCTCATCTTCATCCGCAGAGTAATCATTATCTTCTTCTCTGTGCATCATAGTGCCAACTATTGAGAGTATCTGAAATGTTTTTGAACATTATTATTTATACATGTACAAGTATACAAATAAATCAGTAGGCCATACATTTAAAAAAAAAATAATAAAAAATACTACCTAATTAAATAACACAGTTTCAATATGGGATGATATACTGCATGGTGAAAACTACACTGATATCTAAGGAAGTAAGGTTGTTATTAGAAACTCCTTTTAAATAGGGTGCCTTGATGCCAGTAAAAGGGATTCTGATCCAAGGAATTTGAGCTACCCTCCCCTGCCTTGGATCAATCTGATTGCTTTTTCCCCATGCATTATATTTTCATTATGACTTATAGTTTCACAGGGTTACTATTTTAAAGAGAAATACAAATGAATATATTTAATAACCTTGGTATGTACTCTATATACAAAAAAGTAAATATAAAATCTAGAAACTTACAATATAATTTCGGAGGTACAGGATTAACAAGATGATAGGAATCATGTATGGTTCAAAGCAGTACGTTCCAACCATGAACACAATGAAGGCTATAGTACTTCTGACTGGATACTCCCACTCAAAGCAAGACCTGCAATGGAATTCATGAATAAAAAATTACAGAGTACATGAGGCAGCACACTGTGACCAAATCATTAAAGTATTTTGTGGAAAGTCTGAGTTAATGGTTTGCTGTGTAAAAAAATTGCCAACTGAATATGGTATATGGTTCCAACTGAACTTTATGAGAAGTAAGGAAAGAATACTGTACAGTAATAAGTACTATAATGTAATCCTTGCATAGACAGATACAGAAACACCTGCCCCTCAAGGGAGGTTCCTTGATGCTGGTGAGGGGCTCTTGATTTAGGAAATTAGATCTGTGCTCCAGTTCCCTGAACTGGGCCTGAATACATTCTACCCCCCCTCACAGGTGCTATATAATCCCTATGGGTTTAGCACTCCCCCGTGATTATAATAATAATAATAACAGAAACACCCAGACACAAGAACAAATGCTGCTCTCCCATTACAAACACACAGGTATAGTACTCATGTACAGTGCATGACGCTTAAGTCATTTGCCATTCCATATGTACAATATGAACCTATTGAAGGCAAATTGGTACAATTAGTGTCTTCTACATGCACTTGATCCAAGGTATTAGTGCTATCCTTCCCTTCATAAGTTTGCCTGTGATACTACAATATAGAACCTGTGTATTGTGCCAAAACAAAAGCATTTACATTGCTAAACTCACAAACTATAATGTAGTCACTTAGCCTTAACCCTTTGACTGTCGCGGCTGTATATATACGTTTACGAGGTACCGTGTTTGACGTATATATACTCATAAATTCTAGCGGCTTCAAATCAGGCAGGAGAAAGCTGGTAGGCCCACATGTGAGAGAATGGGTCTGTGTGGTCAGTGTGCACCATATAAAAAAAATCCTGGAGCACGCAGTGCATAATGAGAAAAAAAAAACTCCGACAGTTTTTTTAATTAACCCCTTGACTGTCACAACCCCCAATCCTGAGGTGTCTCCTGGTGTCGCAAAATTTAAAAAAAAAAAAAAAAAAAAAAAAAAAAAAAAAAAAAAAAAAAAAAAAAAAAAAGATTTTTTCTTATGAAATGATAGAGAATCTTTTCCCGATTGTAATGACACCAAAAAAACAAAATTTGATGGAAAACTGATGGAATTACGCTCTTGTGAAGTTAGCGACCTCGGCGATATTTACAAATCGGCGATTTCGCCCACTTTGAGCCCTATTTTCGGCTAATTCCATTGTTCCAGTCGACAAAACTCATAGCTCTTTCTTTAGAACTCCGTTTTTTCTATCGACTGAGTACAAGAAACTGCCCATTTACTAATTTCAACTACCCAATAACGTGGTCAGAAATTTGCAATTTGGCCAATTTCACGAAAATTAAAAAATATGACAATTTCAAAATAAGGTCTAGAATGAACAATGCAGACATTTCTGGCTCTAAAATAACATTTTCTTTGTTCATCAGTCATGTCTCCAGGCCCCTCTGATATTACTCTTGCTTTCTATTTTGAATTTTTATTCAAACAAAAAATAGAAGATTTACTATTATGCAGACTACTGCAATACTGTAATAATTGTGTAAATAACATCAACCCATTCATGACTGCATATTAGAATGGCTAGTTGGACACTTATTGGACAATGACACCCCTCATGGAAGGTTCCTTGATGTTGGTGAGGGGCTCTTGATTTAGGGAATTGAATCTGTGCTCCAGTTCCCCGAATTAAGCCTGAATGCCTTCCACATCCCCCCCTGGGCGCTGTATAATCCTACGGGTTTAGCGCTTCCCCCTTGATTATAATAATAATGGACAATGACATCATTTGTTTACTTTTGAACATCGGCAAAAATCGAACATTTCCCCTACTTTGAGCTCCATTTCCAGGTTCTTTTTATAGTAAAATTAATCAAAATCACCTCTATTTCTATAATATGTTTTCCATTCTATCAAATGAGACCAAGAAAACGAGAATACAACCATAAATACTATACGAAAATAGATCACAAAGTCGGCATTTTAATTAAAAAAAAAAAACGGTCTGAGTTTTTTTTTCTCATTATGCACTGCGTGCTCCAGGATTTTTTTATATGGTGCACACTGACCACACAGACCCATTCTCTCACATGTGGGCCTACCAGCTTTCTCCTCCTTGATTTGAAGCTGCTAGAATTTATGAGTATCTATATACGTCAAACACGGTACCTCGTAAGACGTATATATACGGCCGCGACAGTCAAAGGGTTAAAATGCCGAATTTGTGGTCTATTTTCGTATAGTATTTATGGTTGCATTCTCGTTTTCTTGGTCTCAATTGATAGAATGGAAACTATATTATAGAAATAGAGGTGATTTTGATTAATTTTACTATAAAAAGAACCTGGAAATGGAGCACAAAGTACGGGAAATGTTTGATTTTTGCCGATGTTCAAAAGTAAACAAATGATGTCATTGTCCAATAAATGTCCAAATAGCCATTCTAATATGCAGTCATGAATGGGTTGATGTAATTTTTACAATTATTACAGTATTGTAATAGTCTGTATAACAGTAAATCTTCTATTTTTTGTTTGAATAAAAATTCAAAATAGAAAGCAAGAGTAATATCAGAGGGGCCTTTAGACATGACTGATGAACAAAGAAAGTGTTATTTTAGAGCCAGGAATATCTGCATTGTTCATTCTGGTCCTTATTTTGAAATTGTCATATTTTTTAATTTTCGTGAAATTGGCCAAATTGCAAATTTCTGACCGTGTTATTGGGTAGTTGAAATCGGTAAATAGGCAGTTTCTTGTACTCAATCGATGGAAAAAATGGAGTTCTGAAGAAATAGCTATGAGTTTGGTTGACTGGAATAATGGAATTAGCCGAAAATAGGGTTCAAAGTGGGCAAAATCGCCAAGGTCGCTAACTTCGCGAGAGCGTAATTCCGTCAGTTTTCCATCAAATTTCGTTATTTTGGTGTCTTTACAATCGGGAAAAGATTCTCTATCATTTCGTAAGAAAAAATAATATTTTTTTTTTTTGAAATTTTGCGACACCAGGAGACACCTCAGGATTGGGGGTTGCGACAGTCAAAGGGTTAATACCAACTTACTCCATAATCTATATTAATTTAGAGTTAAGAATTAATCTAAGTCTGCCCGAAATGCCTAGCCATGCTAGGTGTCCTAGTGGCCCCCTCTGTAATTAGTATTTTATAACATGTAAACCACACAATATCCAAAACCTGTAAATCCCGCATTGTAATCTTTATAGAGAATAAACTTGATTGATTGACTGATTGATTCCTTGGCTCAAACCTGACTGTCTCCCATCCCCCAGAAGCTGTATGACCCATACTGTACCTATAATTTGATTACGTAAGTCAATAATTCCTTTAAAGAATTTTTCCTATTATTCAGCAACCATCATTATTTCTCTAACACTCTCCTAATCCTCTTTTTTTAATTTCTTCACAAAGAAATCTTTATATAAACTGAGTAGTTTCTATGTTTACTGGTAGTTAATGTAATAAAAAAAAGAACAATAATATGTAATAATATAATAATAATAATAATAATAATAATAATAATAATAATTAAATAATAATACTTTTATGTTCATGAGGAAGATCCTTGGAAATGTGAAGCAATCTGTCTTGATCTAAGGAAAGGAAAAACAAAACTCCAACCAATGTCTTAAAAAAGAAAATAATAATAATAAAAATAAACAGGTAATAATAATAATAACAATAATGGTACTCACTTGACAAACATTCCCATTTCATAGACATCCATGATGCATGCCTTAAGGCGGTTTACATTTGTAATGAACACTTGACGTTTAAATTTCTGCTCCATCTGCATGTACTTTTCTTCTTTAGGTGTAAAAGTTCTGATAGCAGCTCGAATCTAAATAAAAAAGATAACGTATAATTTTTCAATTATGGTACATACACTTCTGTACATAATGCAAATTATTATTCAAAATCAATTAATCAATCCCTCTTCATACAACTAGGCGAGTATGCATGTATGCACGCGCGCACACATGCTATTTTTCATATTTCTGGACTATATATATGTTATTGTGTCATATTACTGGTACTGTACTGCATATGCTACAAAATGTAAAAACCAGATTTAACAAATTTTGGAAAGAGTGGACAAAATTCACTGGGAACTTTGATGTCAGAAGCAGCAGAAAAATACACAAATAACCCGCACATAAAAGAGAGAAGCTTACGACGACGTTTCGGTCCGACTTGGACCATTGACAAAGTCACACTAACCAGAGGTGGAGTAGGACGGCTATATATAGGCAGGAAGAGGTGATAGTAGTAGTAGTAGTAGTAGAATAATGGTATATAATACCATTCTTGTACTACTACTACTACTACCATCACCTCTTCCTGCCTATATATAGCCGTCCTACTCCACCTCTGGTTAGTGTGACTTTGTCAATGGTCCAAGTCGGACCGAAACGTCGTCGTAAGCTTCTCTCTTTTATGTGCGGGTTATTTGTGTATCGTTCCAGTCACGGTATTGTGCCTTTTTTGTTATTCAGCAGAAAAACTTTATTAGTTACAAAATTATGTGTTATTGTTACAATCTATTGGGTAAATTTATTTCAGAAACAATGGACAAAGTCCACGATTACATTCACTGTCTTTTAATGTTACAATCATAGCAAACAATCTCGTTCAGATTTATCAGAAAACTGCCATTACTGGACACCATTTTATCAAGGTTTCAATATTCAATGAGAATGTGCAAATTATTTACCATGTAAATTATAAAATATGGATAAGATAGTGTATTTCTGAAATCCTTTAAGCATCATACTTGCACAAACATACAAATTTTAAGTGCTGTTAATAAATGTACAAGTCTTTAACCCTTTGACTGTTGCGGCCTTATATATACATCTTACGAGGTACCGTGTTTGACGTATATATACCCATAAATTCTAGCGGCTTCAAATAAAGCAGGAGAAAAGCTGGTAGGCCCACATGTGAGAGAATGGGTCTGTGTGGTCTGTGTGCACCACATAAAAAAAATCCTGGAGCATGCAGTGCATAATGAGAAAAAAAAACTCCGACCATTTTTTTAATTAAAATGCCGACTTTGTGGTCTATTTTCGTATAGTATTTATGGTTGTATTCCCATTTTCTTGGTCTCATTTGATAGAATGGAAAACATATTATAGAAGTAGAGGTGATTTTGATTGATTTTACTATAAAAAGAACCTGGAAATGGAGCTCAAAGTAAGGAAAATGTTTGATTTTTGCCAATGTTCAAAAGTAAACAAATGATGTCATTGTTCAGCAAATCTCCAACTAGCCATTCTAATATGCAGTCATGAATGGGTTGATGTTATTTATACAATTTTTACAGTATTGCAGTAGTCTGCATAATACTAAGTCTTCTATTTTTTGTCTGAATAAAAATTCAAAATAGAAAGCAAGAGTAATATCAGAGGGGCCTGGAGACATGACTGATGAACAAAGAAAATGTTATTTTAGAGCCAGGAATGTCTGCATTGTTCATTCTGGACCTTATTTTGAAATTGACATATGTTTTAATTTTCGTGAAATTGGCCAAATTGCAAATTTCTGACCATGTTATTGGGTAGTTGAAATCGGTAAATGGGCAGTTTCTTGTACTCAATCGATAGAAAAAATGGAGTTCTAAAGAAATAGCTATGAGTTTGGTCGACTGGAACAATGGAATTAGCCGAAAATAGGGCTCAAAGTGGGCGAAATAGCCGATTTGTAAATATCGCCGAGGTTGCTAACTTCACAAGAGCATAACTCCGTCAGTTTTCCATCAAATTTCGTTTTTTTGGTGTCATTACAATCGGGAAAAGATTTTCTATCATTTCATAAGAAAAAATAATTTTTTTTTTTTTGAAATTTTGCGACACCAGGAGACACGTCAGGATTGGGGGTTGCGACAGTCAAAGGGTTAAGAAAACAAGAGCTTTACAAAGCCAATAAATATGTAAATAATAACGTGCTAAATCAAAGAAGAACCATATACAGTGGTACCTTGACTTACGAGTGCCCAACTTATAAATTTTCCAAGTTACGAGCTGTCGCTCAGTCAATTTTTTGCTTTGAGTTGCAAGCCAAAATCCAAGTTACGAGCGAGCTTCAGATACGCCGCCACTAGTTGGTGGTGTATCTGAAGTCAAATCCAACTCTGTACCCAGAGGAATGTCAGGTACTTTGTCCCATCCCACAAGCTCTTCCAAGACATAACTGGAAGGACAATACTCCCAAATCGTAGTGAGGCACCTCGTCCCTTGTTTGGTTCTCGTATAAATCCGGGGAAGAGCTAACCTCCATTTCAACACTCAGAATTTTCCCAGAAACATTAAGGAAGGCCTCTGTGATATTTACCTGCCTCACAGAGGTTCCTTCACTAGGTGGAGTAGTGATAGTGGTGGGTAGAGTAGTGATAGTGATGGGTGTAGTAGTGATGGTAGTGGATGGAGTAGCAATAATGGTGGGTGGAGTAGATATGGTGGTGGGTGTAGTAGATATGGTGGTGGGTGGAGTAGTGAGGGTGGTGGGTGGAGTAGAGATGGTGGGTGGAGTAATGATAATAGTGGGTGGAGTAACAATAGTGGTGGGTGGAGTAGTGAGGGTGGTGGGTGGAGTAGTGATAGATGTGGGTAGAGTAGTGATAGTGGTGGGTGGAGTAGTTATGGTGGTGGGTGGAGTAGTGAGGGTGGTGGGTGTAGCAGAGATGGTGGTGGGTGTAGTGAGGGTGGTGGATGGAGTAGTGAAATGGTGGGTGGAGTAGTGAGGGTGGTGGGTGTAGCAGAGATGGTGGTGGGTGTAGTGAGGGTGGTGGGTTGAGTAGAGATGGTGGTGAGTGGAGTAGTGAGGGTGGTGGTGTAGGTGTAGAGTGTAGTAGTGATTGTGGTGGAGTATATGATGTGGAGAGTGTGGTGGTATGAGTAGTGGAGGTGGTGGGTCAGAGTAGTGGAGGTGTGGGCAGAGTAGTGAAGGTGGTGAGTAGAGTAGTGAAGGTGGTGGGTAGAGCAGTGAAGGTGGTGGGTAGAGTAGTGAAGGTGGTGGGTAGAGCAGTGAAGGTGGTGGGTGGAGTAGTGAAGGTGGTGGGTAGAGCAGTGAAGGTGGTGGGTGGAGTAGTGAAGGTGGTGGGTGGAGTAGTGAAGAGTGTAACAAATAAGTTAAGCCATTAAGCCTATCTCCTCTGCCTATCTTTTTCATCCTCCACTTCCACCAGCATCCTCCCTTTTATTTATTTATTTATTTATTTAGAAATTTAGCATACAAACAGAGGTACAAAAAATACAGGTAAGAGCAGCATGCCAAAGCCACTTATATGCATAGCATTACGGGCTGGCTTAAAATTAACTTAAGATTAACTAAGCAATGATGAAATCAGTGATAAGACATTATTGTAAACAGATAACTATAAAATACAAATGAGTATTACAAAGACAGGTCCTATGCTTGCATGCATAGAATGGAGTATTCTGTTAGGTAGTGTATTTAAAAAAAATAACAAAGTTAGGTTTAACATTTGTGTGATATAATTGTGAGTAACATTTAGGATAATACAATTTATATGGTTCAGTTATTCAGAAATTTATTTGGTTTTGAGTGAGTAAGTGAACTTTGAGAAGAGACTTGAATTTATAAACAGGTAGTGTTTCTTTTATATTTAAAAGGGTAATGAATTCCAGATTTTAGGGCCTTTTATGTGCATTGAGTTTTTGCATAGCGTGAGATGGACACGAGGAACATCAAAGAGTGATCTGTGCCTTGTATTATGGTCATGTGTTCTGTTGAGGTTGGCAAGGAGATGTTTGAGGGGAGGGTTAATATCAGAGTTAAGTGTTTCTATGTATGTAATAAGTGCAATAATAAGTATGGATGTTTTGTATGGTGAGTAGGTTGAGTGTTTTGAATATTGGTGGAGTGTGCTGCCTGTAGTGAGAATTTGTTATCATTCAAAACTGCAGCCTTTTGTTGGGTAATTAGTGGTCTGAGATGGTTAGTTGTTGTTGAGCCCCATGCACAAATTCCATAGGTGAGATAGGGGTAAATAAGAGAGTGATAAAGGGCCAGGAGGCTGACTGTGGAACATAGTACCGTATCTTCGATAGTATGCCTACAGTCTTGGAAATTTTCTTAGAAATTTGTTGTATATGTGTATGAAATTTGAGTCTATTATCGAGGTGGATTCCTAAGAATTTTCCCTCTGTTAGCTTTGTGATAGGTGATCCGTTTATCGTTATGTTAAGAGGTACATCTGTAGCTCTGCTACCAAACTGAATGAAGTAGGTTTTGTCAATGTTTATGTAAGTTTGTTAGTCCTCATCCAGGTAGATATTTCTGTAGTTCGGTGTTTACAGTATTGGCTAGCGTGACTGGGCTCGGTGAGAGAAGACGTATGTGGTGTCATCTGCAAAAAGTGTGGGTTTGAGTAATTGCGAAGCATTTGGTAGGTCATTTATGTATAGGAGAAAAGAAAGAGGGCCAAGGACACTTCCCTGTGGGACACCAACTGTAATTGGTTGTGCGGAAGAGCTTGCCCCATTTGCGTACACATATTGGCTTCTGTTGCTGAGGTAAGACTTGAGGTATTGAGGGAGTGCCCTCTAATACCATAGTGTGACAATTTTACATGGAGCAAGTCATGGTCAACTGTATCAAAAGCTTTACATAAGTCAATGAAGATCCCCAGTGGACTTCTTTTTTCTCTATTGCAGTGTATATATGTTCTAGCATGTGTATAATAGCATCATTAGTATTTTTATTAGGCCTGAATCCAAATTGGCAGGGGTTGAGAATGTTAGGGGAGATGAGGTAGGAGTAGATTCGTTTATGAATTAATTTTTCGAAGATTTTTGAGAGAGGTGTAAATTGGATATTGGCCTATAGTTATTCAACTCTGTTTGGTCCCTCCTTTATGGATCGGGTGACCCTTGCTATTTTGAGAACTGTACGGAAGGTGGAGGATTCAATGGATTTGTTAAAGAGTGTTTGCAATGATTGTGATAGTACTTGTGACGCTTTTTTGTATATAAAGGGTGGTAAGGTATTTAAATCTCCTGCCTTGTTTTTCAGTGCGTTGATAATAAGGGAGACTTCGTATGGGTTAGTCGGAGCTAGGAACAGTGTGTTCGGGTAGTTGCCAGTGAGGTAGTCATTTGGTGGGGTATCTGAGCTTGGGATATTATTGGCAAGGTTTTGACCTATAGTGGAGAAGAAATCATTGAGTCTGTTTGCTGTTTCTGTTGGTGGGAGTTGGGGTTCATCTGATTTTGTTAATTTTATTTCGCTATGTCGTGATATCTTTTTTGTTCCCAGAATTTCTGATAGGGTCTTCCAGGTCTTTTTTATATCACCTCGTAAGTTGGATAATCTGTTCTCAAAAATACAATTTTTCTGCCCTTCTTATCGGGCTGGTTAGGATTGACAGTAACGTTTTGTTGGTCTCTGTTATGTGACCCATTCTGTACTGTTTTTCATATCGGTGTTTTGTATTTATGGATTTGAGAATGCTGGGTGTTAGCCAGAGACTGTTCAGTCTCTTAGCTTTCATCTGTTTAGTTTTTTTAGGGCAGTGCTTGTTATAAAGGTATTGGGTCTTTTTTAGAAAATTATTAAAACATTCGTCAATATCTGTATAGATTTCTGGCTCAGTGTGCCAGTCAATGTTTGTTACTGCTGTTGTGAAGTTATTAATGGCTGCCTCATTGTGAAGTCTGAAGGTGACTTTAGTAGTGTCTTGGGGTATTTTACCAAGAGTTGTTATGAGGAAAGTAGGGTAGTGGTCTGTGGTATTATCTGTAATTATGCCTGATTTAAAGGGGATATGGTGTTGGTCCAGATGTGGTCAAGTAGGGAAACACTAGTCTCTGTAACTCTTGTAGGTTTTGTTACTGTTGGTAGCAACATGCAGTTTCTCATTGTGTTTGTGAATCAGTAACGTGTGGGTCCTGGTCTTGTAGGAGATTTATATTGAAGTCACCTGAGAGTAGTAAGTGATCTTTGTTCATGCGTGCATCAGTTATCATACTTCCTAGGTTTTGACTAAATTGGCTAATGTTTGATTGTGGAATTCTGTAGATGTTTATCACTGTGAGAGGTTTTTGTAGGTATTTGGATTTGAATTTAGCTATTATATATTCCCCATGTTCGTCCCTTGTGCAAGTATTAGTGATACATTCTAGTTGGTCTGAGTAGTATGTAGCTGTGCCACCCCCTTGTTGGTCTGGCCTACAGTTGTGTATGGCTGTGTAACCAGGAATGGCATAGACATCTGTAGTATCAGGCTTTAGCCAGGTTTCAGTTAGTGTAATGATGGACATATTGGCATGCAAGGAATTTAGTAATGCTAGGAGGTCATTTATAATGCTTGCTTAAAGATCTGATATTGTAGTTAAAGATAGTTATGTTGTTGTTGGCTCTGAGAAGTGCCTTTGATTGTTCTGCTGTGTAGTAATTACAGTAACTGTTTGAATCATTTAAGTCATTAAATAAGAGGTTGGTATCAGGATCAATGCTTGTAATCATAAGATTTGTAGTGAATCTATAGTTAGAATTAAGTAAAAAAATAAAGTAAATATTCTAAAGCTAAAAAAATAGCACCTGAATTATTTAACAAATGTAAAAATAATGAGCTAAGGTAGTTTTTTAAAGCTAAAATAAGGGAGACAATATAAAAGGGACTAAAATAATTTGTGGTGAACAAATAAAGTGATGATCAAATAATGGAGCTTGGGAATATGATAGTAGGTAGTACTTTAAAGGTAATTCTTTAAAGTTAGAATTATAATATAAAATTATAATAAAAAGGGACTAATATAAGTTGTGGTGAACAATAAAGTGGTGATCAAATAAATGAGCTTTGGAGTATAATGGCAAAATAGTGAACTTATTAACTTTAGCACCTGAGAATAGCACCTTGATTAGTTTAACAATTGCGAATATATGATCTAAGGTAGTTATATAGAGCTAAAATAAAGGACAAAAAAATATATAAGGGACTACAATTGAGTAATGGTAAACAAGTTAAATGGACAGATAGTCACTATGAAATAATATTGGTTTAGGAGTAAGATCTGATTTGTAATATTAAATAAGTTGAGCAGTTTATTGCACAATAAAAAGTAAAAAAAAAATAAGGTAGTTGGTACTAGCTAGCAAAAGATAGTTTTGGTACTTGCAAAAAAGTAATTGGAATATACACTAATTGCACACACAATAAAAAGTGACTAAAAAAAAAAGTAGTGGTAAAAAAATTAAATGGACAGGTAAGAAACAATGAATAAAAGGTAATGTCTTGGTTATAATATGATAGTAAGATGGTAGACAGGTACAAAGGATAATATAAAGGTTGGAGTTGAATATGCAAACTTGAAAATTTGGCAACAAAATGTTATGGGAAGTATAAAATAATGTTTAATGTACAAAAGTAAAATTGACTGGTAGTAAATATGGTGTTTAATAAAATTTTAGTAAGTAATAATGATTACAAAAAAAGTGAAAAAGTAATGTTTATTTCATTCAATATTGCACTGGTAGTTATACTAGAGGTTATATGGCAGTACAAGGTAATTAAGAGTACTCTAAGATAGTAAATGTGGTATAAAACAGGTAAAGGTAATTAGACAAGTAATGGTTATTATATGTCAAAAATGTTAAGAGTAAATTGAAATTATAGTAAAAATGATAATATTAATTTTAGTAGGTAATATCAATTGATAGTATTGAAAAAAAAAATGAGGTAGTAATATGGACAGAGAAAGTATCAATTCAGCTAATGTTTAAGCAAACAATAGTAAATAAGAAAATTACATAAGGTGACTTATACTTACTAGTAAAATCACAAAATGAGGTAGTTGATTATTTAAATACTAAGAGATTGTACAAAGAAATTTGAACAATAATGGAGCAAAACATACACTACGCTACGTAGGCTTTTAAGTTGGACATTGTTTAGTTATTCTCTGTAAGATCAGTATCCCTGAGAAATCATGATAGATCATTCTCGTTCGTGATTGTGTACAGTTGACCTACATTTGTTTTCCTAACAAGAATTTTCCCATCCCGTGTGAAGCATTGGTGTATTGCGTCATTATTCTCCCGCTTAAGTTTTCTGACTCTATACAGGAGGTTCTGACGTTTTTTGGTAAGACACTCGTTTATGTATACCTCTTTCTTTACTTTAATAGATGCAATAATTAAGTCTTTTTTCCTGTCATGTGAGTGGAATCTAAGCATAACACTTTTTCTACCATGGGATCCTAGTAACCTGGCTTCTTTTATTTCAGACTCTGGTACAATAACACTTGTTTGGTCCTTTATGATCTGCAGAGTAATTTCTTTACTGTTTGTTTGGTTCATATCACTGGGAAAAAGTCGTCTGATCTCCAAGGTAAATACACTTTATAAAACCAGTTTATTTTTTACATTTTCTTTTATTATGTTTGTATACAATATTTCTTATTGATAAATACATTTTTCTTATTTAGAAACCCGTAACAAAAAAATTGGGGTGTTTTTTTTGGGGTCTGGAACAGATTAATGGCATTTCGATTAATTTCAGTGAGGAAAATTGATTTGATATATGAGCAAATTGAGTTACGAGCTTGGTCACGGAATGAATTAAACTCGTGAGTCAGGGTACCACGAACAAATGAATGAACGAACAAGTGCAGGTATGATCCCAATGGGATGAGCGGGGAAGATGGGACAAAGAATAGCGCTGGAGAGGAGTGTTCTTAGTCGTAGAAAAAGAGCCAGGGCTTAACCCAGCAGCTTAAGGCAATGGTGGGACAGACTTGAGAACAGGAATAGCAGGCTCAGTTGCATTCGACTTGTAACAGTAGGTTAGTCGCAGGACGAGGTAGGCAGGGAAGATCATCAGAGGGTAGTACAGTGGACCCCTGCATAACGATTACCTCTGAATGTGACCAATTATGTAAGTGTATTTATGTAAGTGCGTTTGTACGTGTATGTTTGGGGGTCTGAAATGGACTAATCTACTTCACAATATTTCTTATGGGAACAAATTCGGTCAGTACTGGCACCTGAACATACTTCTGGAGTGAAAAAATATCGTTAACCGGGGGTCCACTGTATACTGGTGGTGGTGTTTGATGTAATTAGGGTGGCAGGTTAGTAGGAGATCCATTCTCAAATCTCTTGAAGTTGCTTCTAGAGAGGTGGTAAGGATTTGTCTTGTTTCCAAAGGTGAAGCGAAGAGGCTTGAGGATTCCAGAACTTGGGTGAGAGTGAAGTGATGAGGTTGTTCGCAGGAGAACTTGACAGTGCCTGCGCCGAGGGCTGTGTAGAGTTCACTGCAGGTCACGGTGTCAACATTTGATGGTGCAGTGTAAAACTCCCAAGTTGGTGTAGTAAAGTTGTCGATATCTTCTTCTTGAGACATGTACTCATTTGACGAGTCTGTCTTGGTAGAAGCAGGTGAGTGAGGGTCGGTAGCATTAGTGGAGAGGTGTATTGGTGGAGTAGTATCAGGTTTGGGGGCAGTGCTCCAGGCAGCTAGAGCAGTGGTACAGGAAGTTGTGACATCTGCTTGGGGAGGAGACAGGTTGGCTGGAGTAGTGAAGTTGATAATGTTTGGAAGAATTCTGATGTCAGCTGATGGTGGAGAGTCAGGAAACGTAAAGGCTGGCATATTGTAGAGACAAAAGATTTCATTTATGGAGGCGTTGAAGGTGCCAGGGTTGGCTGCACTGGCTAGATGAGTGTACAACATACAATATAACACCTTTGAAGGAGCTGCTTCAGGAAGTGGAGATAGTGAAGTGCTGAGTAGAGATGGTTGTTGTGTTGATTGTAAGATTTTCTTGGTATCCATCTGCAATTTAGTGATGGCGGCGAATGTTGGTGATTTCTGGTTGTACTTCTCTTCTTCTTATATCTTCTGGGAGCGTACATCTTTTCATAGAAGACATTTTGCTGCAGGGTATGATGAGTACCCTTGCAGTTGAGGCAGGTAGGAGTGGTAATGGTGGTGGAACATTCTGTGGAGTTATGGCCGTCTTTTCCACAGTTGGTACAGTAATTCTTTCCTTTCAGGGGAGTGTCAGGTGTCGTGTGGTTGTATGAGTAGCAGGTCCAGCATGGGGAGACATGAGCAAAATGCTCTGGCTTGATGTGTCTGCGATGGATGTGGAAGTAAGAGATAGCTAGGCCATCAAACAATGCTCTGATAGCCACGTCGATGTTGAGGAGGTGAGCTTGATCATTGTAGAAGCGTTTGGAATTTTAGTGATGTTATCAATCAAGGCCCAAGTGTTTTGTTCCTCGATAGAGGTCTTAAGGTCTGCAGTCAATAGGGAAGCGATAAGCTTGTCCAACCGTTTGACAAAAACGGAAAGTTTTGCCAGCAGGAAGGGTGAAGGGGACACGGTGAACTGTCAGTCACTGAGAGTCTTCACAGAGGTGTCGTCCATCAATTTAGAAGCTTCATGATGACAATGAAGGAGTCTTTCACTGAGCGGATAGCTGTAAATTTAACCTGCAGTGGCAGCAAGAGCAAGCTTTGCAGCGTCATTGATTACTCCACTGGTAGGCTTGATCTTTACACGATGGGCAAGCATCATGAAAGAGTAGATGTGGTGATGATGTCAGATCGAGGAGGTGTGGATGATTGGCGCTGTACATACACATACAGGTCTCCCTCAACATTCACGTTTTCAACTTTCACGGGCTTCACACACATTCGCGAATTCCCAACCGCCAAATTCCCAGCCACCAAATTCCCAGCCGCCAAATCATATTTAAGTTTCCCGCCACCTGCGAGTCCCTACTACCCTCCCTCCAACCCCCGCAACTGGCAGCCAGCCCTCCCACCACTCAGTGTGGTGAGTGTTTTGTTTATTCACTATTTGCTATTAAACTACAGTATAAATAATGTAAACCCATTCATGACTGCATATTGGAATGGCTATTCGAACAGGTATTAGACGGTGACATCATGTGTTTACTCTTTAACACTGCAAAGAATTAAACATTTCTGCTACAGCTAATAATAACAATAGTAGTAGTAATAATAATAATAATAATAATAATAATAATAATAATAATAATAATAATAATAATAATAAATATGATATAATTGAAGAAGGAAATTGTACAAAAATACGAGAGAGTGGTTGACACATCGTCAGTGTGACTTTGTTTATGCTGGAGTGAACATTAGTCTCCCTGCTCTTCCAAACATTTCACAATAATTCATTGTGTTTGGTGCTTGTAGATTGAGTGTGACTGGAGTGGTAGAGGCAGTGATTGAGGCAATGGTATTTAATAACATACATGTTAATAATAATACATGTTATTAATAATATGTACTATTATTATTTATAACATATATGTTATTAAATACATACATGTTAATAATAATACATGTTATTAATAATAACATGTACTATTATTATTTATAACATATATGTTATTAAATACCACTGCCTCAACCGCTGAATTATTGTGAAATGTTTGGAAGAGCAGGGAGACTAATGTTCACTCCAGCATAAACAAAGTCACACTGACGATGTGTCAACCACTCCCTCGTATTTTTGTACAATTTCCTTCTTCAATTATATCGTATTTATTATTATTATTATTATTATTATTATTATTATTATTATTATTATTATTATTATTATTATTATTATTATTATTATTATTGTTATTATTATTATTATTGTTATTATTAGCAATAGCAGAAATGTTCGATTCTTTGCAGTTCAAGAGTAAACACATGATGTCACCGTCTAATACCTTTCCTAATAGCCGTTCCAATATGCAGTCATGGATGAGTTTACATTATTTATTCTGTAGTTTTATAGCAAATAATGAACAAACAAAACACTCACCACACTGAGTGGTGGGAGGGCTGGCTGCCAGTTGTGGGGGTCGGAGGGAGGGTAGTAGGGACTCGCAGTGGTGGAGGCAGTGGTGGAGTCTGTGTTATTTAATAACATACATGTTATTAAATAACATATGTTATTAAAGCATAACATGCATATATTTAGTACAATTTACGACGTTTTCATGTATTTTATGATTATTCATGGTTCAACAAGTTAAGGAAGCAGTATTGTAATATATTTCCCTACAATATATTGGGGCACCAAACATTCACAGTTTTTCAACATTCGCGAGGCTCTTGATCCCCTAACCCTCGCAAATGTTGAGGGAGACCTGTATATAAACAGATAAACGTGTATTTACAAAATGAAAACACAATGCAATAAAACACCAATTAACCTAATACATGGCAAACCAACTTTCATAAAAAATCTGTTAAAATAAATGAATATTTAATTCTCTAAGATACCTTTCAGCTTTATTCAACTTTTATTGTTTTTTTAGACAGATTTACATCTCATGTAATGATAAATATACTCACTGGGTTCCACTCTACAGAACACTCTAAGAGGATCTCTGGGTTATTTCCTTTGGCTCTTGCTCTGAGTTTCTTATCCTTTAAGGCATACCTGGAAGTAATATAGAATTAATTAGAAATCTAGAATGAATTATATTGTATGTGAAATTTCTGAGCCTAATATTATCAACAATGGATTTTTTTCTTACAATCAAGTGCAATAATTAATTATCAATACCAACAGACTGGATATGATTACCAGTAGTAGCAAACTCACAATACTAAGACAAAACAGTCTTTAATTCTTATAAAACTTATTTGGATGTTCATCCATTTATCTGGATGTTAACCCATTTATTTACAATAAATTGGTTAACAATCTGCCTGTTTACAGTACACAAATAACCCGCACATAGAAAAGAGGAGCTTATGAATGTGTAAATGGTCCAGGTCAGACCGAAACGTTGTGGTAAGCTCCTTTCTCCTGTGTGCGGGTTATGTGTGTATTGTTCCAGTCACAGTATTGTGCCTTTTGTTCTTTGCCTGTTTACAGATCATGATACAGTTTGGAGATTACAATTTTTGTATGTTCTAAGGAAAGCCCCTAATTATATGAAGTTTATACAACACTATGTAAAACTTAAAATGAATTTACTATGCATTACATCCCTGAGATAATGTTAATGAAGTATGCTATGACTACATAAACAAGTATTCTCTTTAACAGTATTAAAAAAACCTTAACTTTTTAATTGTGTCTAACATACTAGTACGCAGGTGGCAACTGTGTCCGATGAACTAGAATGCACAAGTTTTCATGCCTTCATATATACCACCTGCCAGTTCAACTATCTGGGTCCCCTACACCCTCTTCAAGCCTTTGAAAAAACCTAAGACCAGGTAAGTCCTCACAGTGCACCGTGGAGTAATACTGCCTAACTACCATAAGCAGACAATGAAACCAGGACTTCTTGTTCCACCACCAACTTTCCTACCAGCAAAGAGGGTGTGGAACTCCCAGGAAGATGCCTTATTCATTCCAAATTAATTACAATTTCATAATACTAAAATGAAATTCAGACCAAAAAACACACCATGTAGATTTAACCTATGATAACCCAATATAGTCAAACACTGACTTATTTCCATGTTTCCATGAGTAGTACACCTTGAAATAATTATTCCTCTAATATATGTTTTACAGTCGTCTGGAAGGTACAGAGGTGTTAAGGATACACAGAAATTACATTATGTATGCTTATATAACTCAAAATATTTCCTCAAACCTAAATAGTGCATATAGTAACAAATAATTAATGTAGGAAAACCCAATATAATCAAACAATGTGACTTATTTCTGAGGAGTATTACTCTTTCAAACAATTATAATATCATAGATATTTCCTGTACATAGTGTTAGAATACTAAAGCAGAAAAAATAGAAAAAGCAATTATTTGCTCCAATTTGTACTGTATATTGACAGTGAAGCAAAGTTGAGCTATGCATCTACCCATGTCTGAAATACTAAAACCATTTGAAACACATCTAATATCATAAGAAACTAGTGTACTTAGTGTTAAACAGTGAAAAAAATAAAAAACTGATAAATAATCTTAATTTGGCATCAGTAAATTTTACAACACAAATATCATTGGGATATTTATGCTGCTGTTGCTGACAAGGGATGATTTTTTGCCAAATTCAATACACTATAAAATCTTAAATTTTTTTTACCAGATTCCACTCGTTTTAGTCTTAACTGATTTATAAAAATGCACTCTGTCAATCTGTTAGATTTTATTTTTTATTTTTTTTCAAAATCTTGCTGAACCCCCCCCCCCCCAAACACACACACAAATTTTAAATTTTGGCATAGCCACAGTTCAGGGGTTAAAACCTCATGGTTTTATACATAATTAATTATGAAAAACACCCACTGATTTAGTCACAAATAAGTGAAGCAGAATATCACTAAAAAATAGTCACAATACTGTGGCTGGAACAATACAGAAATATGTAACCCACGTTCAGAAGACAAACTTATGACGACGTTTCAGTCCAACTGGTGAATGGTCCAATTCAGACTGAAAGTTGTCATAAGTTTCAGTCTCTTATGTGCAGGTTATTTGTATACAGCATATCACTATATACAACCACAAGAAACAATAAATGCATAAAAACAATGGCTGAAGCATCAGAAACAAGTGGAAGATCTATATAACTAAGATCTACACAACCTATGATCTAACACATCAAACACAAATGCAGAGAACTAAGGGACAAATTAAATGAACTATGCAGCATGCATCAAGCTTCTTCATACCGTCATTGGATGTTGGTCCTGGTCTGGTGACAGTATTTTAAATGACATTTGCATGAGAGCTAATAGAAACAAAGAAAAAACAAAAACAAACAAACAAAAAAAAAAGGCCCTCCACCTCTCATGTGCACACAACACTGCACTTATGTGCCAGATCTATGGCACTAAGTGGGGGGCAGATCGAGACCTTCTCCTTAGATTCTATACAGCTATGGTTCGCAGCAAGCTCGCCTATGCGAGTGAGGTGTATGGCTCGGCCTCTTCCTCCTCTCTTCGCCACCTAGACATTCTCCAGAATTCGGCCATCCGCAGTATGCTGGGGGCGTTCCCCTCCGCCCCCACTGCAGCCTTGGAAGCAGAGTCTGGGACAGTCTCCCTCTTGTCGGTGAGAACAGCGAGGGACTGTTTATGACTCCATCATATGGCCTCTGCCTTGTACTCACCCCTGCCGCCTCTCTCCACAGATGTGGGAGATAGTCTCTGTCCCCCCACGTTTGGTTCAGCCTTCCTTTGTGGCCAGGCCCTAGCATTCCCTGGCCTGCCTCACACGCCCTGCACCTGTGATGACTCCCTCCCTTCTCCACTCTCCGGTCCTCCCCTGGATGGACCTGATGTGGTAAATCCACCTGGATTGGCCTTACAGAAACAAGAAACCCCCTCAGTTAGCTGCATTTCTATTTAAAGAGTTTCATTCTGTCACACATGGTTCTTCATTCTCCATCTACACAGACGGCTCAGCATGGACCTCCCCCCTTCTACATCTTCTGCGGCCTTCTTCGCTAATCTCTCCCTGTGTCAAACCTGGCAGTTTGATCCTGCTCACTCAGTCCTGGCAGGGGAGCACTTCACCATTCACCAGGCTCTGGTTTTTGTCCTAGCTCACCTTCCCCTTCAGCCTTTGGTTCTCTTCTCTGATTCCCAACCCTCCCTGGCACTTTTGTGCTCTGCCTGTCCACAGTCTCTATGCGTCCTCGTCTGTCAGACGCAATCTCTTCTTCTGCCTTTCTTGTGAAGCCCAGGTTGGAGCATCTCCCTTCAGTGGGTACCTGCCCATGTTGGCATCTGGGGCAATGAAGTGGCGGATCGAGCGGCCTTCCTTGCACACACACTTCCTACCATTACCCCTCTCGCACTGGGCCGCAGTGATTTCACAAGGACTGTTTGGAGGGAAATCCGCCATTTGTGGCAGGAGGGCCTGGTATGTTCCCTCTCTTCTTCGGCATGGAGCTCTGTCCGATCTTTCAATGGCCCCTGCCCTTGGGCTTGCCATCCCAATCACTCAGTGGATGTTGCGCTGACTTGCCTCCAGGTCGGGCACTCACAACTGGCAGCTCATCTGTACTGCCTTTGGATGACGGACTCTCCGTACTGTCCCTCACAGCCTGAGATGGTGGAACACTTCCTGCTGTGGTGCCCACGTTATCACTCTGCATGGACTATTCTCCGTGCGGCCTTGCGCACGTTTGGGGTGCACTCTTTAACTCTACCTCTCCTTCTCAATGGAGAGGGGTTTAGCCCTCTGGATCATCAGGAGATCTTGGCCTGTACCTGCTCATTCTTGCTGGCTTCAGGGACACATAATATGCAGTTATTAGTCACACATCCTTCCACTTTGGTCGAGGTTCCTTCTGCGAGCACTGGAAGGCCAGGCTTGATATGGCATATGCTGTCAGTGGCCCTATAAACCCCAACAACAACAACAAGAAAAAATTAAACATATAATCTCAACAGCATGTCAAAGCACTCAAATTGGGTAGACATTCTCATTTTCATATTATTTTTGTAGTCCCTAAATATTTTAGTTGATTTAATTCATGCAATACTACCTAGGGTTACACAATTCCTTGCAAAGTATACATTGTGAATTTTTGAAAAATTTCTAGATTAAGAGACATGGGTAGACTTATAGAATCAACAACACAAAATGATACATATAATACATCAAAACCAACATATCTATGCAATAGACTGAACTAAAGTAGCAGGTATCCTTAAAACCAGATAAAACCATACATAGGTGCCTAGAAACAACAGTAACCATTCATAGGTCTCGAGTCAGAGAGCAAAGAAAGGACCTTTCCAGACTGCATCATCAATGACCTCACATATACAGGCAGAAATATTAAAAACCTCTAAACTTGAAGAAAGTAAGTTACAATATTTACAAAACACTGACCTAAGAGGTAATTCAGTGCTTCTGACAATCAAGAGAGAGATACAGGCAGGCCCTGCATATGCAGGTTAGGTTCTGGGACTACTGCTGTAAAGTGAAACAGATTTTTCTCACTTTCAAATGCATATAAAAGCCTGATAACATATTGTGATGAATGGTTTTGAAAACCGACAAGTTGAAAAATTGAGACACTAATGCAACATATGGGAATCTTTATTGAAGAAAAGCTTTGCCACAAAGTGGCTTCATCAATCCAATACAAAGCAAGAAGGTGTGTTCAGTCCATCACTCTTGTAGGAAGTACAGCATAGGGCCAGAGAGGTGGCTTATATACTGCAGTCAGGTGAGTCGAAGGAGGAGGAGGCGGGATCACAGTGGGACCATCCAATACTTACACTAGTTTAAGTAGGTCTGCAGACCTACTTACACTAGTGGATGGTCCCAATGTGATCTCGCCTCCTCCTCCTTCGACTCACCTGACTGCAGTATATAAGCCACCTCTCTGCCCCTATGCTGTACTTCCTACAAGAGTGATGGACTGAACACATCGATTCCAGGCTGAGGGACTGATTACCTCAAACTCCTCCTCCCCTTATACCTTCCTGCTTTGTACTGGACTGATGAAGCCACTGTGTGGCAAAACATTTCTTCAGTAAATATTCCCATATGTTGCACAAGTGTCTCAATTCTGATAACATGTTTACGTTATCATATATAGACAGTAGGTTGGTAGACAGCAACCGCCCAGGGAGGTACTACCGTCCTACCAAATGAGTGTGAATCATAAGCCTGTAATTGTTTTGCATGATGATAGGACTGCTGATGTCTTTTTCTGTCTCATAAACATGAAAGGTTGCAGGTACGTATTGTACTTCTACTTACACTTAGGTCACACTACACATGCACGTACAAGCATATATATACAGTGGACCCTCAACTAACAGCGGCATTAAGTAACGGCAAATTCGTCTAACGGCACTTTTTGGCGTAAAAAAAATCTCTACCAACGGCGAAAAACTCTACCAATGATGTTCGTCCGGAACGTGTCCATGTGCCGGGAGCACGGCCTGAGCAGGCCCAGCCACTCCAAGACTCAGCGTGCCATTGTTTAAAAGCTGTTGCGGTCGATTCCACGTGTGCCTGCCATATATTTTGGATTATTCCAGTGTTTTTAGTGCTTGTAACCGCTATATAAGCCTCTGTGGGCCCCAAGAAAGCTCCTAGTGCCAAGCCTGTGTTAAAAAGAGTGAGAATTACGATGGAAATGAAGAAAGAGATAACTGAAAAATACGAGAGTGGAGCACGCATGTCTGAGTTGGAAAAGCAATGCAACAAATCACATTCAACCATCAGTACTATCTTGGCAAACAGAAAGACAATCAAGGAAGCTGCTGTTGTGAAAGGTTCAAGTATGTTTTCAAAACAGAGACTGCAAATAATTGAAGAGGTAGAGAGACTGTTATTGGTATGGATAGACAAAAACAATTATCAGGAGAAAGTGTTTCTCGGTCTATAATTTGTGAAAAGGCAAGGAAGTTGCATGATGATCTCATTAAGAAAATGCCTCACAATAGTGCTGATGCTGATGAATTTAAGGCCAGCAAAGGCTGGTTTGAGAGATTTAGGATTCGTAGTAGCATAAACAGTGTGGTAAGGCATGGTAAGGCTGCCAGTTCAGACAAAAAAGTGGCTGAAAAATATATGAAGGACTTTAAGGAATACACAGAGACTGAAAAATTAAAACCTGAACAAGTGTTTGTGACGAAACAGACCTGTTTTGGAAGAAAATGCCAAACAGGACCTACATTATTCAGAAGGAAAAGGCACTCCCAGGACATAAGCCTATGAAAGACAGGCTGACATTAATGATGTGTAGTAATGCTAGTGGTGATTGCAAAGTTTACCCTTTATTGGTGTATCACTCTGAAACTCCCAGAGTGTTCAAGAAAACCAATATCGTCAAGGGTAATTTGTGTGTGCTGTGGAGATCAAAGAGTAAGGCATGGGTCACTAGGGAATTTTTCTTGAACTGGTTTTATGGTGTGTTTGGCCCCACTGTGACAAAATTCCTCCAGAAAAAAAATTGTCACTCAAGTGCCTCCTGGTAATGGACAATGCTTCTGCTCATCCTCACGACTTGCAAGAGGAAATTGCAGGGGAGTTTGGTTTCGTTAAGGCGAAGTTTTTGCCTCTTAATACAACTCCTTTCCTCCAGCCCATGGACCAGCAGGTCATTTCAAACTTCAAAAAATTCTACACAAAAGCAGTGTTTCAAAAGTGCTTTGAAGTGACCTCAGACACTCTACTGACCCTAAGAGAGTTTTGGAAAGATCACTTCAATATCCTCAATTGTGTAAACCTTATAGGTAAGGCTTGGGAGGGAGTGACTAAGAGGACCTTGAACTCTACTTGGAGGAAACTGTGGCCAGAATGTGTAGAAGAGAGGGATTTTGAAGGGTTTGGGGCTAACCCTCAGGAGGCTATGCCAGTAGTGGAAGCTATTGTGTCATTGGGGAAGTCCTTGGGGTTGGAGGTTTGTGGTGAGGATGTGGAAGAGTTGGTGCAAAACGACGAGGAAGAACTAACCACTGCAGACCTGCAAGAGCTTCAGGTGCAACAGCAACAGATCACATCTCAGGAATGTTCTTCAGAGCAGGATGAAGAGAGACGGAGGAAGATGACTTCGTCAAGGATTAGGGAAATGTGTTCAATGTTTACAAAGGTGCAAGCATTTATTGATGAATTTTATCCTGTCACAGAAGTTGCAAGCCATATTGGCAACATGTATAATGACACTCTTGTGTCCCATTTTAGGGAAATCCTAAGGGCACGTGAGAAACAGAGCTCTCTGGACAGTTTTTTGTGCGACAAGGGTCGTGACTCTCAAGCTGGTCCTAGTGGCATTAAAAAACCAAGAAGGGAGGTAACCCCACCAAAGGACTTGGTACCTCATGTATTTATGGAAGGGGATTCCCCTTCCAAACAATAAAACACCTGCATCATCTTCCCTCCTACCATCTCATCATTCATCAACAACTCCACAATAAAGGGAAGTGGCATTTAATTATTGTTTATTTTGCATGTCCCATTCGTTTTGGTGTAGGGAAATGTATACAGTGGACCCCCGGTATTCGATATTAATACGGTCCTGAGAGCTCATCGAATACTGAAAATATCGAAAAGCGAATCAATTTTCCCATAAGAAATAATGGAAATCAAATTAATCCGTGCAAGACACCCAAAAGTATGAAAAAAAATATTTTACCACATGAAATATTAAGTTTAATGCAATAGAATAATTACAATAACAACAATAACAATAGAATAATTGACACTTATCTTTAATGAAGATCTGGTGATGATTGATGGGATGGGAGGAGGGGAGAGTGTGGATGGTGTTAGTGTTAGAAGGGGAATCCCCTTCCATTAGGACTTGAGGTAGCAAGTCCTTTTCCGGGGTTACTTCCCTTCTTTTAATGCCACTAGGACCAGCTTGAGAGTCACTGGACCTCTGTTGCACAACAAATCTGTCCATAGAGCTCTGTACCTCCTGTTCTTTTATGATTTGTCTAAAATGGGCCACAACATTGTCATTGTAATAGTCACCAGCACAGCTTGCAATAGCTGTGTTAGGTTGATTTTCATCCATAAAGGTTTGCAGTTCAACCTACTGTGCACACATTTCCTTAATTTTTGAAGTAGGCACAATGGATTCCACAACTGGCATAGGCTTCTCAGGGTTAGCCCCAAACCCTTCAAAATCTTTCTTAATTTCCATACTAATTCTCACCCTTTTTACCACAGGGTTGGCACTAGAAGCTTTCTTGGGGCTCATGGTGACTTATTTTGCAGAAACAAGCACCAAAAACAGTGATAATATGGAATGTACTGAATGTATCCTTAGATGCGCGCACACTGCCTGGCTTGTAAACACTGGCACACACGGGGCAGTTCAGGCCACACGTGGACACGTCTCGTATGAATTGTATTGAATACCGGGTTTTCGATCGGATACCGAGGCAAAATTTTTGCGTTAAAATGCATCGAATACCGGATTTATCGAATACCGATGCCATCGAATACCGGGGGTCCACTGTATTTCATGCAAAAAAAAAAAAATTTTTTTTTCATACTTTGGGGTGTTAGGAATGGATTAATTCTATTTCCATTATTTCTTATGGGGAAAATTAATTCGACCAACGGCAAATTCGACTAATGGCAAGCTCTCTGTAACGGATTAATGCCGTTGGTTGAGGGTCCACTGTAATAACCCCTCTGGGTTTTCTTCTATTTTCTTCCTAGTTCTTGCTCTTGTTTATTTCTGCTTATCACCATGGGGAAGTGGAACAGAATTCTTCCTCCGTAAGCTGTGTGTGTTGCAAGAGGTGACTAGATGCAGGAAGCAATGGGCTACTAACCTATTCTCCTGTATAAATTACTAAAAAGAAGGAAAAAGAAGAACTTTATAAAATTGGGATGTTTGTATGTGCATGGATGTAGTGCAGATGATAAGAAAGAACTGATTGCAAAGGTTATAAATGAAAAGAAGTGGGATGTCCTAGCCCTAAGCAAAACAAAGCTGAAGAGGGTAGGGGAGTTTCAGTGGGAAGAAATAACAGGATTAAGTCAGGAGTATTTGAGAGAGTTAGAGCTAAGGAAAGGGTAGCAATAATGTTGAAGGATCAGTTATGGAGAGAGAAGAGGGATTATAAATGTATAAATTCAAGGATTATGTGAATTAAAATAAGGGTGTATGCACCTGGAGAAGAGAGGAGTATAGAGGAGACAGAGATTTTGGGAGATGTTAACCGAGTGTGTAGGAACTTTTGAGTCAAGTGAAACAGTAATTGTGGTAGGGGACCAAAATGCTAAAGTAGAAGAAGCATTTAGAGAGGGTGTGATAGGTAAGTTTGGGGTGCCAGGTGTAAATGATAATGGGGAGCATTTGATTGAACTTTGTACAGAAAGGAGTTTGGTTATAGGTAACACATATTTTAAGAAAAAGGGGATAAATAAGTATACAAGATATGATATAGGGCGTAATGACAGTAGTTGGTTGGACAACGTATTGGTAGATAAAAGACTGTTGGGTAGACTTCAGGATGTACATGTTTAAAGAGGGGTCACAGATACATCAGATCACTTTTTAGTTGTAGCTACAGTGAGAGTAAAAGGTAGATGGGATACAAAGAAAATGGAAGCAGCAAGCAAGAGAGAAGTGAAGGTTTATAAATTAAAGGAGGAGGCAGTTAGGGTAAGATATTAACAACTGTTGGAGGACAGATGGGTTAGTGAGAATACAGGCAATGGGGTAGAAGATGTATGGGGTTAGAGTGTTCAGCAGAAGTTTGTGGCTACAGGAAAGTGGGTGTGAGAGGGAAGAGTAATTGGTGGAATGATGATGTAAAGAGAATAGTAAGAGAGAAAAAGTTAGCATATGAGAGGTTTTTACAAAGTAGAAGTGACACAAGGAGGGAGGAATATATGGAGAGAAACAGAGAGGTTAAAGGAGTGGTGAAGCAATGTAAAAAGAGACCAAATCAGAGAGTGGGTGAGATGTTATCAACAAATTTTATTGAAAATAAGAAAAAGTTTTGGAGTGAGATTACAAAGTTGAAAAAGCCTAGGGAAAGAATGGATTTGTTAGTTAAAAAATAGGAGAGCAAAGTTAGAGGTATCAGGAAGATGGAGGGAATATTTTGAGAAATTGTTAAATGTTGATAAAGATAGAGAAGCTGTGATTTCGTGTATAGGGCAAAGAGGAATAACATCTTATAGGAGTGAGGAAGAACCAGCTGTGAGTGTGGGGGAAGTGCGAGGGGCAGTGAGTAGAATGAAAGGGGGTAAAGCAGATGGGATTGATGGGATAAAGATAGAAATGTTAAAAGCAGGTGGGGATATAGTTTTGGAGTGGTTAGTGCTTTTATTTAGTAAATGTATGGATGAGAATAAGGTACCTAGTGATTGGCAGAGAGCATGCATAGTTCCTTTGTATAAAGGCATAATGGACAAAGGTGTAAAAATTATAGGGGAATAAGTCTGTTGAGTTAAAGGTAGTAGGTTGGTAGACAGCAACTGCCCAGGGAGGTACTACCATCCTGCCAAGTGAGTGTAAAACGAAAGCCTGTAATTGTTTTACATGATGGTAGGATTGCTGGTGTCCATTTTTCTGTCTCATAAACATGCAAGGTTTCAGGTACGTCTTGCTACTTCTACTTACACTTAGGTTACACTACACATACATGTACAAGCATATATATACACACCCCTCTGGGTTTTCTTCTATTTTCTTACTAGTTCTTGTTCTTGTTTATTTCTGATTACCTCCATGGGGAAGTGGAACAGAATTCTTCCTCCGTAAGGCATGCGTGTTATAAGAGGCGACTAAAATGCCATGAGTAAGGGGCTGGTAACCCCTTCTCCTGTATATATTACTAAATGTAAAAGGGGAAACTTTCGTTTTTCCTCTTGGGCCACCCCGCCTCAGTGGGATACGGCCGGTTTGTAGAGTATACCTGGTAAAGTGTATGGTACAGTTATTATTGATAGAATTATGAGTAAGACGGAGAGCAGGATAGCAGATGAACAAGGTGGCTTTAGGAAAGGTAAAGGTGTGTAGACCAAGAGTTTGCAGTGAAACACATAAGTGAACATTATCTAGATAAGGGTGAAGAGGTTTTAGTGGCATTTGTGGATTTGGAAAAGGCATATGATAGGGTGGATAGGGGAGGCAATGTGGCAGATGCTGCATATGTATGGAATAGGAGGTAGTTATTGAAAGCGGTGAAAAGATTTTATGAGGACAGTGAGACTCAGGTTAGAGAATGCAGGCGTGAGGGAGATTATTTCCCAGTAAAAGTAGGCCTTAGACAGGGATGTGTGATGTCACCATGGTTGTTCAATACATTTATAGATGTAGTAGTAAGAGAAGTGAATGCTCGGGTGTTGGCAAGAGGTGTGGGGTTAAAAGATAAAGAATCTAACACAAAGTGGGAGTTGTCACAGTTGCTCTTTGGTGATGACACTATACTTTTGTGTATGTAAAAGCAGGAAGTTAAAAGTGAATATAGGAAAGAGTAAGATGATGAGGATAACAAAAAAATTAGGTAATGGAAGATTGGATATCAGATTGGAGGGAGAGAGTATAGAGGAGGTGAATGTGTTCGGATATCTGGGAGTGGACGTGTCAGCAGATGTGTATATAAAAGATGAGGTGAATCATAGAATTGACAAGAGGAAAAAGGTGAATGGTGCACTGAGGAGTCTGTGGAGACAAAGAACTTCATCCTTGAAAGCAAAGAGGGGAATGTATGAGAGTACAGTTATACCAACACTCTTGTATGGGTGTAAGGCATGTGTTGTGAGTGTTGCAACAAGGAGAAGGCTGGAGGCAGTGGAGATGTCATGTCTGAAGGCAATGTGTGGTGTGAATGTAATGCAGAGAATCCTTAGTTTGGAGATTAGGAGGAGGTGTGGGATTACCAAAACTATTATCCAGAGGGCTGAGGAGGGGTTATTGAGATGGTTTGGACATGTATAGAGGATGGAACAAAACAGAATGACTTCAAGAGTATACATATCTGTAGTGGAGGGAAGGCAGGGTAGGGGTCAGCCCAGGAAAGGTTGGAGGGAGGGGGTAAAGGAAGTTTTGTGTGCAAGGGGCTTGGACTTCTAGCAAGCGTGCATGAGCATGTTTGACAGGAGTGAATGGAGACAAATGGTTTTTAGGACTTGACGTGCTGTTGGAGTGTAAGCAAGGTAACATTTATGAAGGGATTCAGGGAAACAGGCAGGCTGGACTTGAGTCCTGGAGATGGGAAGTACAGAGTCTGCATTCTGAAGGAGGGGTGTTAATGTTGCAGTTTTATAACTGTAGTGTAGGCATGCCTCTGGCAAGACAGTGATGGAGTGAATAATGATGAAAGTTTTTCCTTTTCAGGCCACCCTGGGGAAACGGCCGATGTGTTAATAAATAAAAAGTGAGCAATAGAGCTAGACCTATAAAATGCATATACAGTACACACACTGATGAAGATTTAGACACATGTGCAACATCTGTGTACAGTGGACCCTCGGCTAACGATATTAATCTGTTCCTGAGAGCTCATCGTTAGATGAAATTATCGTTAGCCGAATTAATTTTCCCCATGAGAAATAATGGAAATCCAATTAATCCGTTCCAGACAGCCAAAAGTATTAAAAAAAATAATTTTTTTTTCATGAAATATACATTTCCCTACAAAGAAAACAATGAGACATGCACAATAACTATATAAATAAATGTTAAAATGACACTTACCTTAATTGAAGAGTATTGATGAGTGATGAGACACTGTTTTTCTTGAACACTCCAAACTTCTTGAGCATGAGTAAAGGCTTCACTTTGCAATCCCCACTAGCATTACAACAAAACAAGAAAGTTAGCCTGTCTTTCAAAGGCTTGTGTCCTGGCAGTGCCTTTTCCTCCTGAGTGATGTAGGTCCTGTTTGGCATTTTCTTCCAGAACAGGCCTGTTTCGTCACAATTGAACACTTGTTGGGGTTGGAATTTTTCAGCTTTGCCATGCTTTATTACACTGTGTATGCCACTACGATTCTGAAATCTCTCAAACCAACCTTTCCTGGCCTTAAATTCACCAATATGAGCACTAGTTCCAGGCATTTTTTCCTGTTCACCTGGGTGTTAGGCGACTGGTGTGGGTTGCATCCTGGGGGACAAGATTAAGACCCCAATGGAAATAAGTTAGACAGTCCTCGATGACTCACTGACTTTCTTGGGTTATCCTGGGTGGCTAACCCTCTGGAGCTAATTGGTTCTTGGTAATTGTTTCTTGTTAAGCCACACCAACAACAGTCTCTCCACATCTTCAAGTAGTACAGATGACAGTGGTGCAGCAGCAGCTGACCATGGTACGATAGTATTTCTATAGTATTTCTCACCCTTTTTACCACAGGGTTGGCACTATAAGCTTTCTTTGGGCCCATGGTGGCTTATTTAGCAGTTACAAGCACTATAAACAATGGAATAATACAAAATGTATCAAATGTATGCATGAAACCGGCCACCCTGGCTTGTAAACAATGACGGCAGGGCAGCTGAGGTGCTCAGGCTGTACGGACAAGTTCGGGATGAATCACGTTGGGCGAGTTTTTTATCTTTAGCCAGGCCAAATTTTTTATGCTCAAACGCTTCGTTGGGCAGATTTAACGTTATGCAATGTGTTCGTTAGCCGAGGGTCCACTGTATCTTTATTGTAGACATTTCACCATCCAGTGGCTTTATCAATTCAGATTCTAGGGCATAATTTGATGACAGTAGAACTACATACAAAAGATGAGATAATCAGTCCCTCAGCTTTGGAGTTCGTGTGAAGAGCACCGTAGTCTTGTAGATTCTGGAGCAGAGGCAAGGAGGCTGGCGCTTATATGCTAATTGTCAGGTGGAAAGGGAACGGGTAGCAGATGAGGGCATAGTCACTGGTAGGCGCGATTTCCCAGTGGAAGTAGGTCATACCCAAAGGGATAGGTAAGTTGTAGTAACCATGAAGAAAGTCATGTAGATGCCCCCTGAACCATGATTCCATGATGTTGCAATGTCTGACAAGTGTTGTATACCATTTTTGTGTTGTAATGTATACCATTCTAGTACAACTTGATTTGATTTGATTTGAACTTGTCAAACATTGCAACATCATGGAATCTTGGTTGAGGGCATCTACATAACTTTCTTCACAGCTACTAACTACTACAACTTACCCATCCCTTTGGGTATGACCTACTTTCACTGGGAAATCCCGCCTACCAGTGACTATGCCCAAGTCTGCTACCTGTCCCCTTTCCACCTGACGATTAGTATACATGTATAAGCACCAGCCTCCTTGCCTCTGCTCCAGAATCTACACAACTATGGTGTTCTTCACACCAACTCCAAGGCTGAGAGACTGATTACCTCATCTTTTGTATATAGCTCTACTGTCTTCAAGTTATGTCCTAGAATCCGTATTGATAAAGCCACTGGATGGCAAAATGTCTACAATAAAGATACCCAGATGTTGCACATGTGTCTAAATCTTCATCTTGTCAGTACTGTATACCATTCTAGTGCACACAATACTTCAAAATATTTTCACCCTTAGCTTATAGTGAGTGGTGAATATATATATATATATATTTACTGTAGGAAGTCTGAATAAATGAAGAATGAGTATAATTGAAAACTGCTGCATTAGCGAAATGCCATAAAGCGAAGCACTGCAAAACAGGGTCCCGCCTGTACAACCACTCACATTAACACTCACGAGCCAAAACTACAATACAAAAATAAAAAAATATTCAAATCATCAAGCACACAAGCACATTAAGTTTGCTAAAATTTCCCTGAGATCCACAGACGAACCTCGGAAAATTAAAAAAAAAAAAATATTACTAAATACAAAAATGTTGAAGTCATGGGAAAAATCTTGTACATAATCCTATCCTCACCCTTTGTGTAACCCCAAACTTCTCTGCACAGTGATATATTTACGTGTTCTTGTATGTCTTTCCTCAACTTATAAAAAGTACATCTAATACAATGGTATTTTATTTAACCATTTCAGGGTCCAAAGGCCAAATTTCAAAGTGCGCACCAATGTCCAAAAATTTTCAAAAAATAATTTTGTTATTTTATCTTATGAAATGGTAGAGAATCTTTTTCTGAAGGCAATAAAACAAAAAGTACGAAATTTGATGGAAAACTGACAAAATTATGCTCTCACGAATTTTAATGTGTCAGCGATATTTACGCATCGGCGATTTTGCCGACTATGACTCCCATTTTAGGCCAAATATATTACTCAAGTCGACCAAATTCTTAGCTATTTCACTAGTATTACTTCTATTTTATCGATTGAGCACAAGAAATCACCAAGTCAACTGTTTCAACTACAAAATAAAGTGATTGGAAATTGGTAATTTGGCCAATTTAATGCAAAGTTCAAAATATTCTAATTTCAAAATAGGATCCAGAATAAACAATGCAGGCATTCCTGGAACTAATCTAACATTTCCTCTGTTCATTAGTTATTTTTCAGGCTTTACAAATGAATTCCAATTTAATTTTTTATTCACATAATGAATTTTTATTCAAACCAAAAAATGGATGATTTACTGTTATGTAATACTGTAATAATTGTATAAATAATATCACCACATTCATGAACGTATATTAGACCCACCAGCTGGCGTGTATTAGACGTGTGGGATCATTTGTTTACTCTTGAACATCGGCAAAAATTTAACATTTCTGCTATTTTGAGCTCAGTTTCAACCCATTTCCATTACTAAAACCAATAAAAATCATCTCCATTTCTGTAACATATCTTCCATTCTATCAAATGAGACCAAGAAATCACAAATACAACTATAAAAAAAAACATACGAAAAACACTGCAAAGTCGCTGTTTTAATAAAAAATTATGGTCTCAGTTTTTTTTCTCTCATTATGTACTGTGTGCTGCAGGATTTGTTTAATGTGGTGCACACATACCACATAGATGTATTCTCTCATTTCTAGGCCCAAATTTACTGCTCACAGCTTATCAGAGTGAGCTGAGCTCATGGCATAGATCTACGGTTTGGACCCTCAACATCTAGCCGTAGATCTACAGCACGGACCCTCAAAGGGTTAAATACTGCATTCATTCTAAGAGATATGTCCGCTTACTCACCAAGCTTAGTCAAGGGTTACAGGGTTAACAACCTTTCAAATGAGGCATGACAGGCTTATCTCACTGATATTCACAATATAAAACAAACTGATAATTTAGTTTTCCTATTCACTATTTGAAGAAGTCTTCTGACACATATATTAGGGCCAACAACTTCAAGTCTGGCAAACTGCAGTACAGGACACACACAAAAAAATTATTCTCCTCCTCTCAGAAAGGAATAATCCTAATTAACAGTCTACCACCAAAGCTGTTAAAGCCAAGACTACTACAATTCAAAGTTCACTTAAAGAAACATCAGGTAAGTTGGGAAAACCCTTCCCAAGTAATAGACTTCCTGTCCACTCCAAAGCCACTACAGCTGGTGGCCCACAGGTAAATATACAAGTTAAATAAGCTTAGGAATAAGTTGGCAAGCAATTAAAAAAATGAATAAGAATACTCAAATAAGGAACAATGCAATATTTGATTCAAGTACTGTACAACAAACTGGTAATTGCCACTGCCATGTAAATAGTGTAGAAAAATCTACAAAGACAAAATGCATGCACTATATCATTTATTTCAAAATTATATTTCTATGGTCATGATACACTAGAATGCTCATAACCCTTTAGCATAACAAGGCCCCATTAGGGATCCACTTCTGAGGTTCAAGACCCCATTCAGGACACATGAAATTGACATTGCCTCTAGCCAATAGAAAAACTCATCAACATGGAACCAATCAACGAGCCCTACTCCAAAGAGAGTGAGGAGTTGAGATGAAAAGTAGTGTAGTTCTAGAATTGGGAGAGGGTGTTTCCAATTGCTCATAAGGAGGAATACCAATTGCTTGTAAACAAGAATAATAAGTGTGGACTTGCTTTCAAAAATTTCAGAAAAAAATAATTATGAAAGTTATGGCAAAAGTCATAAGAAAAAAGTTCTGACAAGGCCAGTCTAAATACCGTATCTCTGTTATTTCAATAGTGGAAAGCAAAAAAGTTGTAACTGATTTTGTGTTTTCTTATTCTCGTAGTGCAGCCTAAAGCTAGGCTTCTCTTCTGCTTTTACAGTAGTACCTTGGTACTCGAACAGCTCCCAACTTGAACAATTTGGCATTCAAACGCTTTGTTCGGTAAAAAAATCGCTCAGTAGTCAACCGTTTGCTCAGTACTTTACCAAAAAATGTGTGTCACTCTCCCTGTAGCTGTCATTCAGTGCAAAACTCCGTTGAACTTTAATGTAAACCATTTTGTGTTTCTTTGAATTTTTTGCGTTTTTTTTATATTATCTGTACAGTGGACCCTTGACCAACGCTGGCATTGTCTAATGTTAAATCCGACTAGCGATACATTTTAACGCAAAAAATTTTGCTTCGACTAGCGCTAAAAAACTCGACCAACGAGATTCGTTCCATTCGAGATGCATCCACTTGTGGCCAGTGTTTACAAGCCAGCCAGCTACCGCGGTCCCATCCAAACATACAATCGGAACATTTCATGTTATCACAGCGTTTTTAGTGACTGCACCTGCAAAATAAGTCACCATGGGCCCCAAGAAAGCTTCTGGTGCCAACCCTACAGCAAAAATGGTGAGAATTACTATGGACATGAAGAAAGAGATCATTGCTAAGTATGAAAGTGGAGTGCGTGTGTCAGAGCTGGCCAGGTTGTACACAAAACCCCAATCAACCATCGCTACTATTGTGGGCAAGAAAACGGCAATCAAGGAAGCTGTTTTTGCCAAAGGTGCAACTATGTTTTCGAAACTGAGATCGCAAGTGATAGAAGATGTTGAGAGACTGTTATTGGTGTGGATAAACGAAAAACAGATAGCAGGAGATAGCATCTCTCAAGCGATCATATGTGAAAACCTAAACAAGTGTTTAATTGTGACGAAACAGGTCTGTTTTGGAAGAAAATGCCAAGCAGGACCTACATTACTCAGGAGGAAAAGGCACTCCCAGGACATAAGCCTATGAAAGACAGGCTTACTCTGTTGATGTGTGCTAATGCTAGTGGTGATTGCAAAGTGAAGCCTTTATTGGTGTATCACTCTGAAACTCCCAGAGTGTTCAGGAAAAACAATGTCCTCAAGGACTTGACACCTCAAGTCCAATGGAAGGGGATTCCCCTTCTAAACACTAACACCATCCACACTCTCCCCTCCTCCCATCCCATCAATCATCACCAGCTCTTCATTAAAGGTAAGTGTCAATTATTCTATTGTTATTAATCTATTGTTATTGTAATTATTCTATTGCATTCAACTTAATATTTCATGTGGTAAAATTTTTTTTTTTTCATACTTTTGAGTGTCTTGCACGGATTAATTTGATTTCCATTATTTCTTATGGGGAAAATTAACTCGACTAACGATAATTTTGACTAACGATGAGCCCTCAGGAACGGATTAATATCGTTGGTCAAGGGTCCGCTGTATAAATAAGTCACCATGGGCCTAAGAAGATTAGTGATAACAGTCAACCAAAAAGAAAATTGGTTAGTTATAACAGAGATGAAAAAATATTATTAATCATTTTTTATGAGAAAAATTCATTTGGTACTCAAACAGATAGGCGCTCGAGCAGCCTTCTGGAACGAATTAAGTTCGAGTACCGAGGTACTACCGTATATGTTCTTTAAGTTTGTTGGATTTCAACTGTGTGGGTAATAACTCTTTGGGTGGCCTGCCTGCCTGCCTGCCTGCCTGCCTGTCTTCCCTATCAGCTGGCAGTCTACAAGCTCGCACAGCCATCACAACCTACACGAACAATCACCTCATGCAAAATTCATTGTCCTTTGAAGACTTTTTTTTTACCATTGCTCCAGCAATGCATGCAATATTTCTGAAAGTTGCAAAGCTTCCTAATTTTAATTAGCATGTCAATTCTACCTTTCATTGGGTTTACTTAATGTTTCTTCCCTTTCACCCTAACTCTAGTAATTTATTTTCGTGAGCAGATTAAGGACTTGGCCTTTGAGTATTTTTAATGTAGAGTTTACAAGATATCTTCCCTGTTTATTCCACAGTACATTTACTGTACCATCAGTTACATGGCATCCCAAGTTTTGAAAGTTCTTGTAATCCACATGATCATTCCTTAACTACATTTATTTTTGTTGTGCAGGAAATGTAAAATACTGTACAGTAGTCTGACACTATTATTTCCAGATATCTTATCCATTTCCTTAATTCTGTGAAAACATCAGACTGCATCTTGTATCCTGTTTGGTATCTCAGCCACCAAAAATATTCATGCTCAAATAAAAGCTACTTTAATTAACCTCATTTATATAAAATAATATCTTACAAGAATGTAAGCAGCAATAAATATAATGTAAAAAATCCTTAAACAAAATTCAAATATTTACAGGTGACTAATCAACAGGGAATTTAATACGTACCATTTTTTCTCGCCATTCTTAATCTTCAGAAGTGGGATTGCAACTTTGCCTAGAAACTCCACCTTATGATCTCGGTCTTCATCATATACAGTCACCTCTAGTATACTGTGGATGTCCTTGACATTACTGAAATATCAAAATACTGTAGATGGAAATTACAACAAAGATTAAACAAAGCTTTTAAAAGGTCTTAATTTACTGCTAACATGATAAAACTAACCTGCAAGATGAAAATAACATATGAGTAAATAAGCTTGGTGCTGGTGAAGGGCTCCTGATCCAAGGAATTGGAGTTACCCTCCTCTTCCAGGGATCAAACCTGATTACCTCCTATTCCCCAGGTGTTGTATGACCCCTGTGAGTTTTGCACATCTCCATGAGCAACATATAGAAGTTGATATTACTTACAAGCTAAATATCTTGTTCCAAGTTGGTGAGAGCGTTTTATACTCTGTCTGAGTTTGAAGTCTGGCATTAATAAGCTCTAAGACACAGAAGGGATCACTCTTGCCTCCTATGTCAGCTGCAGCTAATCCCTGTGCTTTGAAAATCTTCACTCTGAGATGGCCAATGTCTTTAAGATTGTGAAGAGTTCTTGATAATTTCTGTTGAAAGAAAATTTTATTCATAAAGGTTTATATTACATTTTGCAAGAGGAACAACAATATTTATCCTTAATCAATTCTCAGTTTCACAGGGACTGATCAAAAACAATAAGCCTTAAAATATTACTAATGATGATGAACTTATATTTGTGAGAAATTGTAAAGCTATAAATCTTGCAAAATACTGTACCAATATTTTTGTTCACCTAACACTGACCCTTGATCCCCAGAGAAGCAAAGCCATATGGCAACCCGTCTTTCTAATGCAGTAATCCCGACTTGGTTTGTTTACATTCTCCATGAGCACATCTTTCTATTATGTCTGGAAACTTCCAAAATGTCAAGTGTTTTAAAGATATTGCATATTTTATATGCCCTCTGATAATTATACTTATGTATACCTGTACCTAAATATACTTACACACTGTGCTGGCATGCAGGTACACATTAAAATCACTAAGAGTGTTCCTCTAGTCTTAATCCCATAGTAATAATACTAATATGTAATAATAATCACTCTTGGGCACATTAAATGTCTTATTTTACGTTAATATAGACATTTTCATTAATCCATCTATGATATTTTCTTCAAAATTATATAAGAAACACATTACATAGCAAGTAACCATGCTATGCTTATATGCTATGGAGGTGTGGTAGCCAGGTGGAGGGAAAACATTACGTTTTCTCTGGTCCAGCATCGTCGTATTCCAAACAAAGATCGTATACCAAGCAAAAATTTTCGCATTCAAACAGGACGTATACCAAGTCGGTTCAGAGAACCGACACATTGATAAATTAGTCACATGTACAACTCTTGGGTATCTTTATTGAGGAAATGTTTCGCCACACAGTGGCTTCATCCTGTCAGACACTGCAACTTCTTGGGATCTTAATACCTGGGAATTCTTCGCTTGCCTAACCCTTGGGCATGACCTACTTCCACATTGGACAATGTGACACCACCTACGACTGCTGCACCTCTCCTGCCTATGGTATATAAGCTATTTCTCCGCACATATGCTGTATTCTATTCAAGATTGATGGACTGACCACATCGACTCAAGGTTGAGGGACTGATTACCTCATTCACCTCCTGTTCTTCACGTTTCTCCTTTGTATGGACTGATGAAGCCACTGTGTGGCGAAACATTTCCTCAATAAAGATACCCAAGAGTTGCACGTGTCTAATTTATCAACGTGTCGGTTCTCTGAACTATTCATCTACAATCCTGTCAAACACTGCAACTTCTTGGGATCTTAATACCTGGGAATTCTTCGCTTGCCTAACCCTTGGGCATGACCTACTTCCACACTGGACAATGTGACACCACCTACGACTGCTGCACCTCTCCTGCCTACGGTATATAAGCTACTTCTCTGCACATATGCTGTATTCTATTCAAGATTGATGGACTGACCACATCGACTCACGGTTGAGGGACTGATTACCTCATTCTCCTCCTGTTCGTCACGTTTCTCCTTTGTATGGACTGATGAAGCCACAGTGTGGCGAAATGTTTCCTCAATAAAGATACCCAAGAGTTGCACATATGTCTAATTTATCAAGTTGGACTTATTCCAAAGCGGATGTATACCGAGGTACCACCGTAACTGACATTTCTTGAGTAGTTTCAAACTGGTTCTGTGATTTCAAGCATAGTACAGTATTGGTATAGTTAAGTTTGGGAGAGGAGGTGATTTTTAATTATAGCTTACTTCCTCCATATCCTCTCTCATTTCACTCCAATATTCAATCTCTCATTGCCTATATTTTATGATACTCTCTTCACCTTGCATTTTCCTACGTCACTCCTAAAAGGTATAAGTTATACCCCCTCTACCCAGTGCAAGAAATCAGCACCTTCCTCTCTTCATCAACATTCAACAACTCCAAAAATATTCCCTTCATCTTCCCAGTGCCTCCACCTCTTCATCCAATGGCTCAACTCTTTTGCTTATAAATGATATATCCATTTGTCCTCTAGGCTTTCTCAACTTATTGGTATCACAGCAAAATTTCTGCTGCACACCAGCATTGCATTCCTAAATATACCCCCTACCTCCTTGACCACCACCTTATTACCTGCTCTTTCTCTATCCCACCTTTCTCCCAATAGTTGCTTATATTTTACCCATCTCCTCCTCTAATTTATAAACTTTCACTTCTTTCTTATCCACCAATGACAATGTCCTTGTACCCTATCTATTTCTCACTGTAACTACAGTACCACTAAATAATCCGATATATGTTGCCCATCTAAAATCGTATGCACATCCAAAAGTCAACCCATCAATATTTTGTCTAGTAATATAGAGTCCAGCAAACTGCTACCATCACACACTATAGCGTATCTTGTATACTTATTTATTCTCTCTTTTTCAAATATGTACATATTTCCTATTACCAACCTCTTCCTATACATAGCTCAATCAGAGACCCTCACTATCATTTATGCCTAGTACTCCCAACTTACCTACTACACCCTCTACAACAGTTTCTCCCATAACACCTCCCAAAATCTGTCTCCCCCCTTTACACTCCTCTTCCCCAGATGAATAAACACCCACTTCTCACATCCCACCCTTATTTTAATCCACACAATTCTTGTATATATGCATTTATAGTCCCTCTTTTCTTTGAATAATTGATCATTTAATAATGCCACCACTTCTTCTGATTCTCTCAGATACATTTGACTTAATCTCATTTACACCTCCCCACTGAAATTTTTCTAACCCCTTTACCTTCATTTTCTTTAGATCTAGGACATCCAGAGAGAGATTATAATTTTGTCTAATGTTTTATCTACTGAATTTATCATCTTTCTTACAATTTGCAATATTCACTAGCTGTCTTGCCAGAAGTGTGCACACATTACAATTAAAATGACTACAAACTGCTACATCCCCACCCTTCATTCTAGTGCAGGCACTGTACTTCCCACCTCCAGGGCTCAATTCTGTCTAACTAGTTTTCCTGAATCTCTTTATAAATGTTACCATTTTCCATTCTAACAGTACATCAAATCCATAAAACTACTTAACTTAATTGGGTTATCTCAGGTTAAATTCTATGTGCTTTACTATATAAAACCATTGTAAAAGTTTCAAATTATGGATGAAGCTTAAATAAATACTTACGTCTGATCTAACACACTCAAACATTTGCTGTGTGCTCAAGCCCTATCACTTAAAAATCTCCTTCACACCCTCCCTCCACCCCTTCCTGGGATGAACCCTTTCTCTGTCTTTCCACTCGGATTTATATACATACTCTCTTGGCCATCCCTTCTACTTCATCCTCTCTAAATGCCTAAACCACCTCAATAACCCCTCCACTGCCCTCTAAATTATACCCTTCTTAAACATACACTGGCTTTTAATGTTTTTGCTCTGAATTATTTGCATGATATTCACATTACATATTGTTCTCAAACATGACAATTCCCATCTCCAGCCTTCTTTTTGCAATGTATAAAGACCATGTCTTATGTTCACATAAAAGAACTGATATTACTATACATAGGTACATTTCCCTTTTAGCTTCCATAAATAAACTACAGTATTTTTTTCCACAGAAATCTCAACACATCACCTATCTTTTTTTTCCTTTGTTTATTCTAAGGTTCACCTCATCTTTCGTAGCCACATCTGCCAATATGTCCACTAATAATATAACAATTATACAAAACCTTTATGCTTACGTATTTATTTGATATATTCTCTAGCTCCTTTGGATTTTCTTGATAGCTGTGAAGGTCCGATATAGTTTCTGAGGAAGTTGTGCCAGATATAGTAAGTAGGAGGAATAATGACCCAGCTCCCTTGTCCAAATCCACCCATATGTGATGTGTTATTTCACGCTCGTATTGCGATATGTCTACGCTACACCTGTAAAAAATTGGGAAGATACTGTTATTATAAAGGGTTGTCATGCATAAGGAATAATAACAGATGAAAAACTGCTTTCCAAGATGCCAGCAGATATTTTTGTGATCACAAAAAAAAATTACTGCCCTTACATGAAGTACATGCATATGAAAATAAGAGCCAAAATTTAAAATATGTTGAAGGTACATTAACAAAACCTCATGGTCAGTCTGACTATGTAACTCAAGGACTGACTAGTAACTAGATATGGTGACTGTGGATGAAAGACCTTGCCCTAGTTGATGAACTGCTTCCTGTCTTTCAATAAGGTACATATATGTATATGCATTAATCATCCATCATATCACTATTATAAAGTTTTTTTATTAATCTGTAAACACAAAACAAATACTGAACAAATGCTTCACTGGATGTAATTATGTAAAGTAAAGTAAAGAAAGTAAAGTTTATTTCTTTGTAAAGGTTACAATGTGTAATTACATTTGTGATTTGCTAAGTACAAAGATAGCCACTATCATGCCGAGGTATTTCGGGCAGACTAATCCTAATACGTAGTAACTAATTAAAACTAGATGATATAATAGTACATAGTAACTATACTTAAAACTAGACAAGTAATAGTGGTTAGCTGTTTTACAATCTTATTTAACCCATTGACTGTCGCAACCCCAAATCCTGAAGTGTCTCCTGGTGTCGCAAAATTTCCGAAAAAAAAAAAAAAGATTTTTCTTATGAAATGATAGAGAATCTTTTCCAGATTGTAATGACACCAAAAGAACGAAATTTGATGGAAAACTGATGGAATTCCATTATTCCAGTCGACCAAACTCATAGCTATTTCTTTAGAACTCCATTTTTTCTATTGATTGAGTACAAGAAACTGCCTATTTACCGATTTCAACTACCCAATAACGTGCTTGGAAATTTGCAATTTACCCAATTTCACAAAAATTAAAAAATATGACAGTTTCAAAATAGGGTCCAGAATGAACAATGCAGACATTCCTGGCTCTAAAATAACATTTTCTTTGTTCATCAGTCAAGTCTCTAGGCCCCTCTGATATTACTCTTGCTTTCTTTTTGAATTTTTATTCAAACAAAAAATAGAAGATTTACTGTTATGCAGACTATTGCAATATTGTAATAACTGTATAAATAATGTCAACCCATTCATGACTGCATATTAGAATGGCTACTTGGACATTTAATGGAAAATGGCATCTGTTTACTTTTGAACATCAGCAAAAATCAAACATTTCCCCTAGTTTGAGCTCCATTTCATGGTTTTTTCACAGTAAAACCAATCAAAATCACCTCTATTTCTATAATATGTTTTCCATTCTATCTAATGAGACCAAGAAAATGAGAATACAACCATAAATACTATACGAAAATAGACCACAAACTCGGCGTTTTGATAAAAAAAATGGTCGGAGTTTTTTTTTCTCATTATGCACTGCGTGCTGCAGAATTTTTTTTTATGGTGCACACTGACCACACAGATCCATTCTCTCACATGTGGGCCTACCAGATTTCTCCTGCTTGATTTGAAGCCGCTAGAATTTATGGGTATATATATGTCAAAAACGGTGGCTTGTAAGACGTATATATACGACCGAAACAGTCAAAGGGTTAAACTTAATACAAGTGAGTAGGGTTCGGTAAAATAAGCTTGAAATTGCACACAAAATCTACCTTACAAGCAATGGTGCAGGTGGTAATACTTTATTGAATGGCAGAATTAAAAAGCCAGGAGGTCACATAAGACTAATTAGCAGATGTTTTGGCCGATTTGGTTAATACTGAGAAATAAGATTATTTTATGGATTTGCAGAATTAAAAGCCTAGAGGTCACATAATAAAACTAGTTAGCAGATGTTTGGTTGATTTGGTTAATATTGTTAGATAAGATGATTTTTTAGCAAAGTCCTAAATTTATAAGCTGTCAGGGGATCCTTGACCTGTTCCGATAGCGAGTTCCAGATCTTTGGGCCTTTCATGTGCACAGCGTTCTTGCATAGTGAGAGACTGACTCGAGAGATGTTGAAGTGTCTTATGCCTTGTATTGTGGCTGTGCATTCTGTTGTAACTCTCCAGTAGTAGTTTTAGGGGAGGGTTTACAGTGGAGTTTAATGTTCTGTATATGTAGCAGGCACAAGAAAAAGAGTATATCTTGTATATTTAGCAAGTTGAGTCTTTTGAAAAGTGGTGGGGTGTGCTGTCTAGCACAGGAGCTGGTAATCACCCGCACAGTACAAAAATATATTGCATACATTATACAGTTGGTGGTTGACAGGTTTCTTGCAGAATACAGTCCAGTAATTACAATGCAGAGCCACCTTGTATGCATAGTGCCTGGGACAAGAATGAAGACTACAATTTTAATAGTATATATACATGTATAGTCCAAATTTTGAAATGCAAAAATGGAGAGATCTTTGGAAAATTGAAACAAACACTGTACAATGAACCTCAACTTACAAGTACATGCACTTGCGAGTTTTTCCAGATATGAGCAGTCACTCAGTTGATTTTTTGCTTCCAGATGCAAGTGAAATTTCCAGATGTGAGTGGGCCTCAAGGGAGATTCCTTGATGCTGGTGAGGGGATTTTGCTCTTGATCTAAGGAATTGAATCTCAGTTGTTTGTTGGACTATCTTACTGAAACTTGAGCAATGCATGATGGAAAGATGCTTGTTAACGTATACCAAAAATGAAAGAAATCAGACTATAAATAACGGAGTTCACTTCTCAGCCATTAGCCTCCCCTCAGCAGTATATTTTTGTATGGTTTTTATGGTTGTATTCTCATTTTTTTTGGTATCATTTGATAGAATGGAAGACATACTACAGAAATATATATGATTTTGATTGGTTTCATGATGAAAAGCACCTTGAAATTGAGCTCAAAGTAGCAGAAATGTTTGATTCTTTGGCGATGTTCAAGAGTAAACAAATGACATCACCGTCCAATACCTGTCCGAGTGGCACTGCCCATCAACCTTCACATATTGGAAAGCTCTTCAACACGCTAACTAAAGTTGGAACAGATATGAAGTAGCAGTGGCAGACAACATGAAGCAGCAATGGCAGACAACATGAAGCAGCAGTGGCAAACATGAAGCAGCAGTGGCAGACATCATGAAGCAGCAGTGGCAGACATCATGAAGCAGCAGTGACAGACATCATGAAGCAGCAGTGGCAAACATGGAGCAGCAGTGGCAGACATCATGAAGCAGCAGTGGCAGACAACATGACGCAGCTGTGGCAAACAGGAAGCAGCAGTGGCAGACATCATGAAGCAGCAGTGGCAGACATCATGAAGCAGCAGTGGCAGCCAACAAGAGGTAGTAGTGGCAGACAACATGAAGCAACAGTGGCAGACAACACGAAGCAGCAGTGGCAGACAACACGAAGCAGCAGTGGCAGACAACATGAAGCAGCAGTGGCAGACATCATGAAGCAGCAGTGACAGACATCATGAAGCAGCAGTGACAGACATCATGAAGTAGCAGTGGCAGACAACATGAAGCAGCAGAGGCAGATATCATGAAGCAGCAGTGGCAGACATCATAAAGCAGCAGTGGCACACATGAAACAGCAGTGGCAGACCTTGTTGTACCCTATATTATAAGTGAGTTTCCGAACGCCACCGAGATGGCAGTATGTATCAAAAAAACGCTCAATCCACTTCACTCACGGTGGAGGGAATTCTCGTGTTTTCCTTACGTTTCATGCAGTTGTTTTGCAAAATTTCTTGTTTGTAACCATGGGTCCTAAGAAAGCAAGTGCAAAGGACAGTGCTGAGAAGAAAAAGAGGATGATTTCCATGGAATTTAAGCAGGAAATCATAAATAAACAAACTAGGTGGAGGGTTAAAGACTTGGCCAGGCAGTACCAGCATACCACTTTACGATATATACAATACTAAAGCAGAAGGAGTCAGTAACAAAGTGTAGCATTAAGAGTGTAGCAATTATAAGTCACACTGTCTGACTTTTTTGGATTATCCTAAGTTCTCTACACATATAGTCAAGAGCAGGAATGGCCACTGTGGTGGCTCTATAAACCCCAACAACAATGGCTGCTCTCACTACTACTAGCCACATACGTAATGACACGTATTTTATTCATTCTAGTGTATATATTATTTTTCTAAGTTATTAATATCATTTATTATGTCATATTAGATGAATTGTGATAGATAAATAAGCCATAGAGTTGACATTAGGAAAATTATTGAAGTATTTTGTCAAGCCTGGAATTCCACTGAAACGAATTAATTCCATTTCAGTTAATTTAAATGAGGAAAACTGACTCTGCAAACGAGCAAATCCAGAAGAGAGCAAGGTCATGGAACGAATTAAACTCGTAAGTAGAGGTTCCACTGTACTGTAAAAGATTGAGAAAAATCCCAAATAGTATGTGATACAAGAAATGTTTTAATCTATACATAGATTCAAGTTGGAATAAAACTTTTCTTTTTTAGTTCACAAGGTAGAATTGCAAAGGCAGCTGAAGTTCAAGGCCCCTTTCAATAGCCTATAAGAACACCATTACCATGAAAAATTAATAAAACTGTTGCCAATGGTTCATTAAATAACCCTGTGATCCTACTGACTAATCTATCACACATGTTGGTATCCACAGTAGTTTTAATACACGTAGCTCATTTACCAGTACATAATATCATTCTTATTTTAATGCATATTTTTTCACATAGTGTTCAATACTTTCTCACCAATTCTTTTAGACTTATTTCAAAAACACTTTCACTAAATATGCCTATAAAACTGATCTTTAAAACCTGAATTCAAATGTCATCATTCCTTCAACAAAATTAAATTTGAAGATCCTTATTCAAACAAAATTATTTAGGAATCTGATCCTTATTAATTAGGTTCCCTACATAATATATCAATTTCAATATAACAATCTCTTTTAACATCACTAGTACTGCATATGGCTGTCCAAATAACACATTAACTTACTTGCCCATAAAATCATCTTTACTTCGAACATCTTTATCCCAGACAGTGATCTCCAAGATCTGGCTCTGATCTTCAAAAAGATGAAAGTCAAACTGCTCCAACCACTTGGGACTCAGTGTGTGCAGCTCAATTTTACTTTTGTATTTCTCATTCCCAAGCCTGAAAATCAAGAAAAATATATATATATATATATATATATTTTTTTTTTCAACAAGTCAGCCGTCTCCCACTGAGGCAGGGTGACGCAAAAAGAAAGAAAATCCCCAAAAATAAAATACTTTCATCATCATTCAACATTTTCACCTCACTCATACATAATCACTGTTTTTGCAGAGGTGCCCAGAACACAACAGTTTAGAAGCATATATGTATAAAGATATACAACATATCCCTCCAAACTGCCAATATCCCAACCCCTCCTTTAAAGTGCAGGCACTGTACTTCCCATTTCCAGTACTCAAGTCCGGCTTTATAAAAATAACTGGTTTCCCTGAATCCCTTCACTAAATATTACCCTGCTCACACTCCAACAACTCATCAGGTCCCAAATACCATTCGTCTTAATTCACTCCCATCTAACACGCTCATGCATGCTTTCTGGAAGTCCAAGCCCCACGCCCACAAAACCTCCTTTACCCCCTCCCTCCAACCTTTTCAAGGACGACACCTACCCCTCTTTCCTTCCCCTACAGATTTATACGCTCTCCATGTCATTCTACTTTGATCCATTCTCTAAATGACCAAACCACCTCAACAACCCCTCTTCAGCCCTCTGACTAATACTTTTATTAACTCCACACCTTCTCCTAATTTCCACACTCCGAATTCTCTGCATAATATTTACACCACACACTGCCCTTAGACAGGACATCTCCACCACCTCCTCGCTGCAGCATTTACAACCAAAGCTTCACACTCGTATAAGTGTTGGTACCACTATACAGTGGACCCTCAGCTAACGATGGCATCACTTAACGTTAAATCCAGCTAACGATACATTTTAACGCAAACATTTTGCCTAAGCTAACGCTAAAAAACTCACCTAACGATATTCATTCTCAGGTACCAATTAATATCGTTAGGTGAGGGTCCACTGTACTTTCATACATTCCCTTCTTTGCCTCCATAGATAATGTTTTTTGTCTCCACATATACCTCAATGCACCACTCACCTTTTTTACTTCATAATTCTATGGTTAACCTCATCCTTCATAAACCCATCTGCTGACACGTCAACTCCCAAATATCTGAAAACATTCACCTCTTCCATACTCCTCCTCTCCAATTTGATATCCAATTTTTCTTTATCTAAACCATTTGATACCCTCATCATCTTACTCTTTTCTATGTTCACTGTCAACTTTCTACCTTCTTGAAATATGGACTATTAAATATGCACTAGGAACAAGGGGAACCATTGTGGAAGAAAAAGAAAATAATTTTCACCAAGCAAAGAATGTATACACATTTATTACAGCAATGTGTATGACCACTCATTACAAAAAAAAAAAAAAATGGTGACTGCACAGAAAGAAGTACTGTAATTAAAGTGACAAAGGATTTTTAAACAATTACCAACAAAGAATGTGACTGAAAATAAAAGTGAGAGGAAACTGTGAGCAAAGACACATTGTGCTGATGAGTGATGATGATATTTGCAATTTACATTAATGTGTCTGGGTTAAATTAAAGAATAAAAAGGAGCAATATTGTTATAAGTTTCTTTCTCCTATGTGCAGGTTAAATTAAGAGATATTTATAAAATGATGTCAGAACTCAGTACAATGGTTTCATTAATCACATTGTTATAAGAATACAATACTGATAAGTGATTTTTCTTTATTATTAAAATTAGATGCACTACACTGTGCAGCTATCCTGATCAATGTAAACATTTTATGGGGTTAGAACAAGAAGCATGTTTACCTAAAACAACCATCATGTAGCATGGATTTCCACGCATCAGCATGGTTGACCAGACTAGCACCAGACGAGCCTAGCCCAAGGCTGGGCTCTGGGAGTAGAAAGACTCAAAACTCATCAAAGGTATATCAAAGCTAAAAGGTATTCCAACCAACGCGGGGGCATTGACCCCCGGAACTCTCTCCAGGTAAACAATAAACGATGAAGATGGAGCACAGGAAGGGCAATCAAAATTTATGACCAGGTTAGCTGTTAGTTAAAAACAATGGATGCAAGGAATAAAAAAACAAAAATACTAGTGCAGTACAATAATTCAAGTGAAAAATGCATTTTCTTAAATATTGATGTTGATGAGGAAAAAATGGACCACTTAAGTGTCTCACTGCCAATCCCACATGCTGACAGATAAAGTTGAGCTAACTACTGTAATTGCCAAGGTACTTTTGACAGTTGGATAAAAAGGCACTATGTCTCAAGGGAGCCCTTATTACTGCTGCAGTGTTTCATCTAGGGCTGGACATTGTAGCAAAGATAGAGGTTTCCCCTTCAACATTGTATCTTTTTTACCCAAGTTGACATTCAACTCTACTGGAGCTTCCCAAAGGTTATTAGACCACTGATAGGCTAAGACCCTGATAGGCTATGACCCTATCAGTGGTTCATATTGCTAATACTTTAAACTACTAAAAGGGTTCAATTTTTTGTTATAAAGTACTGTATATTATATTTACTTACTGTACTATGCACTTCAGTTTGGCAAATTTTTTAATTCATTTTGTGATTATACACAGAACTTTTTCATTAAATAGATGTTTTATCCTTATTCAAGATTTAAAATCTGAAGGTACAGGATTGCATAAAGACTTCAAGAAAAAAACAGCAATAGTAATATACTGCACATGCTACAAACACTGCAGGGTAACAAAATGGTCACAGCCTCAACTCCTGTCCTTTACTGCTCAACTTTTACACCTTATTTTTCATATCATCTGATGAATGGTGAAAGTTGTGTGAGACTTGTTTGCTCAGAATTCAGAAAAGTCTGTTTGTAATCAAAAGATCATGGTTTCAAATGCTGGGCAGGGCAGGATTTATTTATTTAACATACCGGCCATCTCCTCCAAGGTAGAGTAACTCAGAAGAGAGGAAGCATTTTTACCATCATTCATTCAATTGCTGTCTTGCCAGTAGCAAGTTGACATCACAGTTCAGATGGCTCTCCAAACCGTAACACCCCCACCCCTACTTCAGAGTACAGGCACTGTACTTAGCACCTGCCAATCAATTTCCCTGAATCCCTTCATAAATGTTACCTTCTTCACACTTCAACAGCATGTCAAGTCATAAAAATCACTTGCCTCCACTCACTTTGATCAAATGCACTCACACAAGTCCCATGGATGTTCAAACCCCCACATTACTCAAAATCTCCTTTACTCCCTGCCTCCAACCTTTCCTGGGGGGACCCATATTATCCCTTCCTCCACCCCAAATTTACATACCCTTCTAGTCATTCTATTTTGTTCCATTCACTCTAAGTGTCCAAACCTTCTCAGCCTTCTGAAAAAGATTTTTGGTAAGCCCACAACTTCTAATTTCTAAGCTCCAAATTCTCTGTATAAAATTAACAGCACACACAGTCCTCAAACACATCTCCACTGCCTCCAGCCTCCTCCTCCCTGCAACATTCAATTCTATACACACTGTAAGGGCAAATTACTTTGCACTCAGTTCCTCCACTCAGCTAGCAGGACTAGGCATACCTGCATGTTAATCTACTGCTGTGGGTTGCAAACTAGGTGATAATCAAATGTTTGACCAAACACAAATATGCCATATCAATTTATTTGCTGTCCCATTTTTATAAATGTATGTATGGGGAGGTGCCAAAACAAGAAGATTTATACAGCCCCTGAGCAATAGAAGGCAATCATGTTCGATCCAAGGAAGAGGAGGTTAAATTCCAACACCTTTGATCAACACCCCTTCACTAGCAAAGGCACCTCCCTTGAAGCTTAAAATTTCTGTATAGTTGTGTTCTCCTACTCTAATTTACCATACTGCATTTTCTTTTTCTTCCAAACACTTGCTGGTATTCACACACCATTCCATGTAAAAAAATGAAAGCTCAATACATTATATTCAAGAGGAAGAAAGTTTTTGAAACACCAAAAGACAACATATCCCCCGAGGTACCAATAATACAGTAGTGTTTAACACTAGCGTAATCAGGAAAATTTATTAATATATATTAATATTGCACTCATATTCACATGTCTTCAATTTTCAGCAGTAAAGTCAAAGAAATTGATAGTGAAGTTAATTGTGTGTCTACAGATTTTTGTACAAATTTCTGCATTTATACAACACCATAAGCAAGGAAAAGAATAAAGGTAATGGATAAAATATTAAGATTAAAAAAGGCAACATAAAATACTAACCGAAACTTAACATAGGGATCTGAGGTACCGTCTGGATCCATTGGGAGAAGATTTTTACCCTCCACAAGGACAATAGTTACTACAGAGCTCCATATTTGACTCTTTAAACGCCTCTGCTGCTCTGCTAACCGTGATCCACCACGTTGAAGGTACTGGGGGGAAACAAAAAATAAAAAATAGTGAAAATTAGGCTAGCTTGAAGTTTTATTATACTACATTATACATGTATTACTTATATACTACACATTCATTAAAAAAAATATACAATGTTTTATATTAAAAGTTGAGGGACATAACTTGTAACATATTTTGTTGGAGTAAAAGAGGTTTACTTAAGGTTGATAATAACAGCCACAAGCTGAGGGTATACATGTATTGTATAGTCTAAGAATAAAAAATAGTATCTTCATTATTTCTGCACTTCTAGTTTAACAATATGTATTAGATAAAGAAACTCAAGATTTATGCTCACTCATTATCTTTTAGTTTAGTTTCTTGCAAGGGGGTGACTTGATGGTGAAAGGTTTCATGAAATGTACTGCAGCTACCCTCCCCATCCTCAGATAAAACCAGAGTACAGTACAGGTACTTCTCATCAACCAGGCACTATATGACCACTACTAATGTACAAAATGATTACCTAAATTGTCAGCTAATGTCATAAAATGTGCAAAAAATAATACCTATAAACTTACTATTTTCTTATAATCATGTACAATGACATGCCCTTGTAGGCTAAGCTTGCTGAAATGCTCTGAATAACTATTGGCATTCAACAGTCAATTATTTCTGTATAAACAATGTATCATGTTAAAATAAACTTGTATTGTATTAGGGCTTTTCTACGATATAATAATAACTTGGTTCTAGTACAGTACTAGTAGGCAGGCTTTCATTTTAGGCTTCAGTTACAAAGGTAAATACCAAGACTACCCAGGATGACCTTATTCTGAGCAACTTCAAATTGGGGTACATATATGCACACTGTCTCTTATAGGAAACAGCAATGAACTTTGAATAAGATTGGAAAAGGAGACATTAAAATCTGTGACTATTTGAGGTAAAACAGGTTTTACATATATCCCTGAAAGACATTAAACAGTGATGAATGTACAACAAAAAATAAAGAATCTACAACAAAGTTGAATTAATTAACAACTACGACTATATGCAATTATCTTAAACTGGGACAACTGGGTATTCGCTAGGTCACCATCTGGAAAAGACCCAGGCTGGGATAAGACCGGCAAGCCTACTACAATTGGATATTGAATAGTGGGTGCTGTGGCTATATTCAAATTTCAATTAATGTTTTCTGTGAAAGTAATAATAATAAAAAATGGATTTTTGCCAAATTCCATAAGCAATATTGGAATGTATGTATTATATGTACATTCTGTAGCAACTGCTGATTTGGTTGACAATGGGAAAGGGGAAAATTCAGATCATTACTCACAGTTAAATGTAAGATTGCCTAATTAGAGCCTGATACCACAAAGACTTTTGCAATTGAAAGGAAATTAGGCTATACACACTAATTCCAAATAATGCCAGTTATTCATTATTAATATTCTGTACTGCCATCTAACAATGTGTCTGTAAATGTTCATATGTATAATACAGTTCTATTGCTAACTTAATATATGTTAGTGCAAACTTGTTATCTGGCACTTATATACATTCATGAGTGGAAAAAAATGACATTCTGCTTTCTGGCTGTGCCTGGAACTTAACCTGTCGTATAAGTGCGGCCCTACTGTATACATATTTCAAACCAAATTACAGTATTAAATTCATGGGAAATGCTAAACCTATAAGGGTCACACAGCAGCTTAGGAATAAGAGGCAATTAGGTTTAATCTGCAGGAAGTAGCTCTAATTTCTTGGATCAAGAGACATTCACAGGCATCAAGGCACCTCCCCATCAAGGAATTTGAAACAACAGACCATATATGTATTATATACAGGCACACAGGTTATTCCAATCAAGACCCTAAATAATAACCAGTGTGACATCATGATATTGAGGTTTAGCATGTTACGCAATGGGCTACTTAAACTTATCCTGTCAGTGCCAACCCCACATATATGTGAGCTTTCTCGTAGCTTTCTAAGTCCCTAAGATAGTTACTTCTTTGTAAACAGTTTGATGTATTATTATTCTAGAAATTCTTCAAGGATTCTGAAAGATGAAAATGAAGTACTGTATCTCTGTCATGAGATGTAAACATACAAAGCCAATAGAAACAATGCCTTGATGCTAGTCAATGGCTTCTGATTCAAGGGTTTCATGTTATGTTCTTTCTCCTCAAATCAAACCTGACTGACTGACTTTTTTGGGTTATCCTAGGTTCTCTACACATATGCTGCTATGTATGATAATTCTATGTAACTGTATTGTGTATACCTGAATAAATTTACTTACTTTACTTACTTACTTACTGAATGACCCCTACAGGACCGCAATGGAAATAAGTCACTGTGTCTAACTTTTATTATTTATCCTAGGCAGGTAATTTATGGTATCTGTGATAATTGTACTTATGTGTACCTGTGCCTAAATAAACTTACATTTCCATGAATTATAATAATAATAATGTAAATGACAAGCCAAAGTTAACATTTAGTGAACACTATTATCATTAGACAGTGCTTTATAACACATACTACAGAATGGATAGAGAGAATAATCTGAAATGAAGTAAAAAAAAAAAAAGAAAATGGGAAAAGGGCAAGGGGAAATTCCTAGGTTTAATCGTGGTCAAAAAATTTAAATTTATATCTCACATATACTATATCAACAAAACCAGTTAAGATTGAAGGGATACTGTCTAGGACTGTTATTATGCTCTGCAATCTAGAAGATTTTTCATTGGGTTATTTACCCAAAGGATTAGTAACCCAGGATAACCCAAGAGATCCAGGTCAACAGACTGGCTTGTTAAGAAGATAAGATAAGATTTTGTTCGGATTTTTAACCCCGGAGGGTTAGCCACCCAGGATAACCCAAGAAAGTCAGTGCGTCATCGAGGACTGTCTAACTTATTTCCATTGGGGTCCTTAATCTTGTCCCCCAGGATGCGACCCACACCAGTCGACTAACACCCAGGTACCTATTTGCTGCTAGGTGAACAGGACAACAGGTGTAAGGAAACGTGTCGAATGTTTCCACCCGCCGGGAATCGAACCCGGGCCCTCCGTGTGTGAAGCGGGAGCTTTAGCCACCAGGCCACCGGGTCCCCTTCTCTTCCCCAGGATGTAACCTACACCAGTCAGCTAATATTCAGGTAGGTACTGCTAGGTGAACAGGGACAGCAGGTGTAAAGAAACATGTCCAATGTTTCCACTTGTTTGGGGATCAAACTTTGGTCCTTTAGTGTGTAAGCCGAGGCCAATACCAAATGATTCTGCTGTTAATACTTTTCTTTTCCCCTCATTTACTCATACCTCATATGTCTGTGTCTGGGGATCCACTTCAACAGTTAACGTCAAACCAATAATTACCCAGCTATCAGAACAATCTTAATAAATGGCAAAAAAGTTCTAAGAGTTCTGGTTAGTAGAAATTTAATGCTAGAGCAACAATGTAAAAGTGCTTGCAATAAGTTAATATGTGTAATTTCTGATTTCATATAAAGTAAATAACAGAGGTCCTTAGGCAATATTTCAACTTTATATACAGTGGACCCCCGCATAACGATTACCTCCGAATGTGACCAATTATGTAAGTGTATTTTGGGGGTCTGAAATGGACTAATCTACTTCACAATATTTCTTATGGGAACAAATTCGGTCAGTACTGGCACCTGAACATACTTCTGGAGTGAAAAAATATCGTTAACCGGGGGTCCACTGTACTGTATATCTTTGGTCTCTATGACAAAATGGACATACGTACATGTAAATGCATCCAAAAAAGGAAAGAGAAGGATGATAAAGTTGATTTCATGTATTAGAAGCCTTTCCTATGAAAACAGGCTGAAGGCATTGAACCTGCACTCTTGGAAAAGTGTAAAATTAGGGAAGATATGACTGAAGTGTGCAAATGGAAAACAGGAATAAATAATGGGGAAATACATAAAGTTGAAAATATTTAACCAAAACAGGACTCCCAATAATGGATTCAAGTTGGAGAAATTTAGATTTAAAAGTATACTAGGAAGTACTGGTTTGGCAATGTAGTTGTAGATGAGTGGAACAAACCCCTAGGTATCATCACTGAGGTAAAGAACTTTACATAGCTTTAAATATAGGTTGAACAGTTACACAAGTGGTTGTGGGCAAGTGTGAATTAGACCTACCTAGCATGGGCCAGTAGAGAATAGTTACAATACCATAGTTGGAACAATACACAAATAACCTACATTTAGGAGAGTGAAACTTATGATGACATTACGATTCAACTTGACATTAAAAAAAGAAAATAAAGCGAGAAGTATGTGCAAGAAGGCCTTCTGCAGTGTTCCTTAGTTCATAAGTTTATCTAAGTACAGGTATACAAAAGTATAGTTATCATACATAGTAACATGAAAATTACCTAGCATAACCCAAAAAAAAGTCTGACAGAATGACTTATTTCTTATGATTTAATTAAAGGTAATACATTATGCCATTATTCAAGACCCTATACAACCCAGATATGAATATCTTTCATACATCTTGAGAACACTACAATGTAACAATTCTCCTGGAAAAGGAGAATCACTAGAAACTAATACCTTTTTGATAATCCCCGTGTTCCTTTGAACATTTACAAAAAATTCTACGAAAACTAAATGGCAAAAAATGTCGAATAATTCAAAAGACGAATTGGAAAAATATGCAACTTATCCAGTGCATTCAAATTAAAGCTAAGAAAAAAATAGTTCCAATGGAAATAAGTGGATGACTTTTTGGGTTATTCTATGTAATTTACACATATGTTACTAGGTATGATAATTATATTTATGTGTACCTGAACCTTAATAAACTTATTTACTTACTAACCTGCCATTTGAACCTCTCCCCGTCTTCTTGTTGGGGATTTATAAAGCCACTAAAAAGTTACGTTGTATCGAGTCTTGCCTCCCGGAGCCCCAGGAGAAACCTCCTTCAAATTAAGTATAATGACTTATATTTCCAGTGCATCCCGACCTCCACTGGAAGACCCAAGTGTGGACCAGGCTTTCAAGGCGATCGATAGGGTAGAAAACCCTTCCCCACTGAGTCAGGGTCAAGGGCCAAGGACCTCGATGATACAAGTTGCTTTGTCTGAAATTTTTGGGTTATCCTGGATAATTTACACTATGTATAACTGTACTTATGTGTACCTATGCCTAAATAAACTTAACCCCAAGCAAGCACAAGACCTTACGGAGGAAGGTCAGCACAAGTGTTATCGGAGAGAACCACAGCACGAAAATGTCCGTCTTCGGCAGGATGGTCAGTTCCTCATCTTGAGACGGTATAAAGGAGCCACCAGCCGTGAATGTCCCACCAGGAGCCTGGTCAGAGCTATATCCACTGACCGATAACCCAGACTGTGATGGATATGTGGGTCAGCAGGCCACCAGCAGCAGCAGCAGTTTGGTTGATCAGGCAAGCAACAGACGAGCCTGGCCCATGGCTAGGCTCTGGGAGCAGAAAAACTCCGAACTCATCAAGGTATCATGATGGCGTCCTCGAGGACAAGAACCTCTACCGCTCACACTGAGCATGAGATTATTAGAAAGTTTATTCAGGTATACACAAATACAGTTACATAGATTAACATACATAGCAACATGTGTAAAGTACTTAGGACAGCCCCCCCCCCCAAAAAAAAAAAAAAAGTCAGAGTGGCTTATTTCCAATGGGGTCCATAAAATAGTCGCTCAGGTTTACCTGGAGAGAGTTCCGGGGTCAACGCCCCCGCGGCCCGGTCTGTGACTAGGCCTCCTGGTGGATCAGAGCCTGATCAACCAGGCTATGACAACTAGGGCAAAATCCGTCGAAACATGAAACTAATTACCAACTAACTTTGTTTTGTAACTTCATAAAGTACCATCTAACTTTTCCTACTTGTTAATTATTTTTTTTAACTCGGTGAATAATCTTATAAGTGGTATCTTGACTATTATTTCTAACTTGTCAATACCTTGTACTAAATCCATAAACATAAAAACTCCACAGTATATGTATATAATTGTGGAGTTTTTATGGTAAACGCTGTGTATGCTGGGATTTCTACATATTTTGCCATGTATATGTATAATGAACAGAATTATTATTATTATTATAAATGCATTAGAAAGCATACAGAGTATGACATATTCATCCAATGACATATTCATTCAACTAGGGAGGTCAAGCCCATGATGACACTCTTCAGGTCACTTGTTCTATCTAGGCTGGAATATTGCTGCACACTAACAGCACCTTTCAAGGCAGGTGAAATTGCTGACCTAGAAAATGTACAGAGAACCTTCACGGCGCGCATAACGGAGATAAAACACCTCAATTACTGGGAGCGCTTGAGGTTCCTGAATTTGTATTCCCTGGAACGCAGGCGGGAGAGATACATGATTATATACACCTGGAAAATCCTAGAGGGACTAGTACCGAACTTGCACACGAAAATCACTCACTACGAAAGCAAAAGACTTGGCAGACGATGCAACATCCCCCCAATGAAAAGCAGGGGTGTCACTAGCACGTTAAGAGACCATACAATAAGTGTCAGGGGCCCGAGACTGTTCAACTGCCTCCCAGCATACATAAGGGGGATTACCAACAGACCCCTGGCAGTCTTCAAGCTGGCACTGGACAAGCACCTAAAGTCGGTTCCTGACCAGCCGGGCTGTGGCTCGTTCGTTGGTTTGCATGCAGCCAGCAGCAACAGCCTGGTTGATCAGGCTCTGATCCAACAGGAGGCCTGGTCACAAACCGGGCCGCGGGGGCGTTGACCCCCGGAACTCTCTCCAGGTAAACTCCAGGCATAAAGAATCTTTCATTAGAAGACCGAGTGTTCAACGATAACAAATTTTAGTTACAACTAACAGACCATTCAATAGTTCGATAACCTAACATGAAGGACTTAGGAGTGATACTGTCAGAGGATCTTACTTTCAGGTATACAACCGTGTTACCACATCCGCTAGAAGAATAGGATAGATAACGAAACCCAATGACGATTCTCTTTAAGCCACTTATTCTCTCCATGCTTTAATTTAGCTGTACACTAACAGCGGACAAAATTGCAGATCTAGAAAATGTACAACCTTCCCTGTCAGTATAAGCTTCATAAATTTGACACATGTGCAACTCTTGGGTATCTTTATTGAGGAAACGTTTCGCCACACAGTGGCTTCATCAGTCCATACGTAGGAGAAACTTGAACAACAGGAGGAGAATGAGGTAATCAGTCCCTCAACCTTGAGTCGATGTGTTCAGTCCATCAATCAAGATTGATGGACTGAACACATCGACTCAAGGTTGAGGGACTGATTACCTCATTCTCCTCCTGTTGTTCAAGTTTCTCCTACGTATGGACTGATGAAGCCACTGTGTGGCGAAACGTTTCCTCAATAAAGATACCCAAGAGTTGCACATGTGTCAAATTTATCAACATGTCGGTTCTCTGAACCATTCATCTACAGTATAAGCTTGCATCTAAATTACTGTGAGTGTGAATGTTTGAAGTCAAGGAGTGGGCCGCGAGGGCGTTGACAATCGGAACGATCTCCAAGTAGGTAAGTAATCTATACTCCTTGGAACACAGGCGAGAGAGATACATCATAATTTAAACCTAGAACATTCTAAAGGGACTGGTCACGAATCTGCATACAAAAATCACTCACAACGAAAGAAAGAGGTGGCTGCACGTACAGTCCTTTCAAGGACCTCAGTAGAGCACACTCATCAGTCTTATGTCCTTGATAAAGTACATATTATGCAATTCATTTCTGAAACTACAGGCATCGTATGACCCTTACAGATTTAGCGCTTCCCCATATGTATAATTGTGATTTCTAAAGTTCCACCTTCATTATTCCTCGAGTAACCCATTAAGGGTCACTCGAGGAATAATGAAGGTAGATAGTGGTGAGGGGCTCTTGTAATTAAACCTATACTTCCGTTCGTTGGATCGAACCTAAATGCCTGGTATCCCACTTATGGTGGGTGAAAAGAAATGGCATAAAATACCAAGACGTTGAGTCAAGACACAAATACACAGCAATGCGTCGGTCTGGAGTTTTACGACTCTCTAACCGCGAGTTCAAGCCCCACCCGTAGTGTGGCTTAATGTGACTTGATAAAGCCCACTGTGTGGGCGAAACATTGTCAGTACAGGATCGTATTATACTGCAATTGTGTCTTTATACACCCTGACCGTATGGATTTGGCTCTTTTCCCCCAACCCCATGAATGTAATAATTTTCCTCGATCGAACCAAACAATATTTAACAGCCCGTCTAACGACATGCATAGTTTCCCAAGAAAAAAAAACTGTAAAAATTAAGCATCTTAAGTACCAGGGAAATACTTACCCATACACTCTTACCTGCGGGTATGTAATACCTGTGTCGTTATTTACTACCTAAGCTGTGCTTCCTTACCTCTGCCACTTTGCTTAATCTGTCCCCCAGCTTCTTGTGCCCCTTGCCCTCGGGTGTAGCCAAGACATCTTTAGCCTTGAGCTTTGGACTCGGATGCAGCGTTGTCTCTTCCGTCTTGGAGTCGTCTGTCGGAGGCGCCAGGGAAGAGCGTCGCGAACTGAACAAGTTCCCAAAGAGGTTCTTATGTTCAACTTCAAGTAAGCAATGAAACTCGTTTTTTTCCTCCTGGCTGTGCTGAGAGCTGCTGTCGTCGTCTGTGCCTGCGTCTGAGGGTTCCGAGTTAGTTCTCGGTCTGTTGGAAAGAGTGGGCACTAGCAGGGAGTGTGTGTGGAGCGGGGTTTCTAAGTTCTTCTTCAAGGTTTCTCTCAGCTCCGACAGCATACAGTTGGTACTCTTTCCGTCCTTCTCAATGAGAGAACTTTCTGTGCTTCTGCTGAAACCTGTATCATTGTCGCTCTTGCTGCCCTGGCTGTAGAGGTCTTCGGTGGAGAACAGACTAATATCTTCGGCTCCACTACATACCATACCTTCTAAGAAAGCATGCTGTAAGGCCTCTGATAGAGCCGAGTAAGTCTGAGACTTTCCCAAACCTGGATTGTGAGCGAACAAAAAGTCCTTCTTGTTGCTGTTGCACTTGTCTTCTCTAGATATGACACTATTATTGTTCAGTTTACACAGTGTAGTTAACTCGGTGTCTTCAATACCGTTTTCAGTGTCAGGTAGTGACTTGTACACCTGTAACCCATCCTGACACTCTGAGTCACTCGACACCTCAAACTTAATCTCTTCTGATTCAGAATTAGCATATTCGTCCCTCTCATCTGTACTAGGCGAGGGCGTTCGACTTCTGAAGACTTTCCTGAAGGCCCGAGCTAGTGAAATTCCTACGGCGGCTTTCTTAGTGTGGCTTCGCGGGCTGCCACTTAGGCATTCTAAGTTGGGAGAATTCTTCTTGAGACAGTTGAGTGGTTGAGTGACTGTAACTTGAAGAGAGTCGAGGCGGGGCTCACTTGCACTCACGTGCAAAGTGTCGTGCTTGAGGCTATCAGAGGACGACTCTACCCGAGCCCCTTCACTCATCTTGCTGCGTCTTCCAGACCCACAACCTCATCATGAATTTTATAACCTAGTACGTTTTCAAACCACTTCATTGCAAAGGGATGGAAGAAAATATTTAATTACATAAATCAAAAGAGATGAATAACCCACGTGAGGTTAGCGTTCCCTTTTTAATACAATAATAATATATAAATCAACAGACACTAGAATAAATTATTTTTGTTAGGTACCAGTTTAGCTTTACACACACACGTCCTATAAATGAGTTCTAGGCAGCACTAAGCTTAGACCATGTCATGTCAGAGAATAAGCACTAAGTATTTCACTTTGAAGCCAGTCATCATTCATAACATCTAGACCTGTTTGTATATCAACTTACACAGAATTTCACGATTTAAAGAACATCAGTTCACTGAATTTCTTTTGTCATGCTTTGACTAATTCGCTTCCCTGATTAAAAACTAATAACAATTCATTTTAAACATAATAAGCAAATGTGCCCAAATGTTCCCACACTAGAGGTTATAGAGAACTCAATGTCAGCGACAAAGGTGAACCCAACCTAACCGCTTCTAGAATCACTATTTATTTTTGATGATGGTAATGTAACGTGTTCGAAAACGAGCGCTCTATTTAGAGGACAGGTAAAAAAAAAAAATCATACCATGGGCGGGGATACAACCCACGATCAGTCTCAAAACTTCAGAACGTCGCCTTAGCCACTGGACCAGCTAGCAACATGGTGTAGAAATATACCTAGTTGGACGAATCTTATTGTGGCTAGCTGGTCCAGTGGCTAACGCGACGGTCTGAAGTTTTGAGACTCTGATCGTGGGTTCTATCCCCGCCCGTGGTATGGTTTGCTTGCAATCGCGTCATTACGATTTCGTGAGTCAGGACAGGTTAGCCATCGACATGTTGCAAATCACCCTAATCGAACTTCACGTTTCGGGACAAAAATAGTATGTATGCTTTACGTAATCCACCCTTCAAGGAAGAGGAGGCGGGGATTGGATTACCTTGATACTGGTGAGGGACTCCAGATCCAAAGAATTGGAGCTACTCTTCCTTTCCTTGGATTAAACATAACTGCCCATAAATCTATATAGTACCAGCACAAAGAGAGATGTACAAGTTCTCGAGGAAGAACTTAAGAAGTTGATGTGTCAGTAAGAGGAAGATCAAAGGCGTCTATAGATAACTTTCAGTATTATATATGAGTGTAAGCGTTATGATTCCACATTATACCTGAGTGCAAGTATTATGATTCCACATTATACCTGAGTGCAAGTATTATGATTCCACATTATACCTGAGTGCAAGTATTATGATTCCACATTATACCTGAGTGCAAGTATTATGATTCCACATTATACCTGAGTGCAAGTATTATGATTCCACATATACCTGAGTGCAAGTATTATGATTCCACATTATACCTGAGTGCAAGTATTATGATTCCACATTATACCTGAGTGCAGGTATTATGATTCCACATTATACCTGAGTGCAGGTATTATGATTCCACATTATACCTGAGTGCAGGTATTATGATTCCACATTATACCTGAGTGCAGGTATTATGATTCCACATTATACCTGAGTGCAGGTATTATGATTGCACATTATACCTGAGTGCAGGTAGTACGATTCCATATTATACCTGAGTGCAGGCACTATGATTCCACATTATACCTGAGTGCAGGTATTATGATTCCATATTATACCTGAGTGCAGGTATTATGATTCCATATTATACCTGAGTGCAGGCACTATGATTCCACATTATACCTGAGTGCAGGTATTATGATTCCATATTATACCTGAGTGCAGGTATTATGATTCCATATTATACCTGAGTGCAGGCACTATGATTCCACATTATACCTGAGTGCAGGTATTATGATTCCATATTATACCTGAGTGCAGGTATTATGATTCCATATTATACCTGAGTGCAGGCACTATGATTCCACATTATACCTGAGTGTAGGCACTATGATTCCACATTATACCTGAGTGCAGGCACTATGATTCCACATTATACCTGAGTGCAGGCACTGTGATTCCACATTATACCTGAGTGCAGGTACTATGATTACACATTATACCTGAGTGCAAGTATTATGATTCCACATTATACCTGAATGAAGGTACTATGATTACACATTATACCTGAGTGAAGGTACTGTGATTACACATTATACCTGAGTGTAGGCACTATGATTACACATTATACCTGAGTGCAGGCACTATGATTCCACATTATACCTGAGTGTAGGCACTATGATTCCACATTATACCTGAGTGTAGGCACTATGATTCCACATTATACCTGAGTGTAGGCACTATGATTCTGCATTATACCTGAGTGCAAGTATTATGATTTCACATTAAACCTGAGTGAAGGTACTATGATTCCATATTATACCCGAGTGTAGGCACTATGATTCCACATTATACCTGAGTGTAGGCACTATGATTCCACATTATACCTGAGTGTAGGCACTATGATTCCACATTACACCTGAGTTTAGGCACTATGATTCCACATTATACCTGAGTGAAGGTACTATGATTCCACATTATACCTGAGTGCAGGCACTATGAATCCACATTATACCTGAGTGCAGGCACTATGATTCTACATTATACCTGAGTGTAGGCACTATGATTCCACATTATACCTGAGTGCAGGCACTATGAATCCACATTATACCTGAGTGCAGGCACTATGATTCCACATTATACATGAGTGTAGGCACTATGATTCCACATTATACCTGAGTGCAGGCACTATGATTCCACATTATACCTGAGTAGGCACTATGATTCCACATTATACCTGAGTGTAGTCACTATGATTCCACATTATACCTGAGTGCAGGCACTATGATTCCACATTATACCTGAGTGCAGGCACTGTGATTCCACATTATACCTGAGTGCAGGCACTGTGATTCCACATTATGCTTGAGTGTAGGCACTACTTTTTTCCACATTATACCTGAGTGCAGGCACTATGATTCCACATTATACCTGAGTGTAGGCACTATGATTCCACATTATACCTGAGTGTAGGCACTATGATTCCACATTATACCTGAGTGTAGGCACTATGATTCCACATTATACCTGAGTGTAGTCACTATGATTCCACATTATACCCGAGTGTAGGCACTATGATTCCACATTATACCTGAGTGTAGGCACTATGATTCCACATTATACCTGAGTGTAGGCACTATGATTCCCATTATACCTGAGTGTAGGTACTATGATTCCACATTATACCCGAGTGTAGGCACTATGATTCCACATTATACCCGAGTGTAGGCACTATGATTCCACATTATACCTGAGTGTAGGCACTGTGATTCCACATTATACCTGAGTGTAGGTACTATGATTCCACATTATACCCGAGTGTAGGCACTATGATTCCACATTATACCTGAGTGTAGGTACTATGATTCCACATTATACCTGAGTGTAGGCACTATGATTCCACATTATACCTGAGTGTAGGTACTATGATTCCACATTATACCCGAGTGTAGGCACTATGATTCCACATTATACCTGAGTGTAGGCACTATGATTCCACATTATACCTGAGTGCAGGCACTATGATTCCACATTATACCTGAGTGTAGGCACTATGATTCCACATTATACCTGAGTGTAGGCACTATGATTCCACATTATACCTGAGTGTAAGTACTATGATTCCACATTATACCCGAGTGTAGGCACTATGATTCCACATTATACCCGAGTGTAGGCACTATGATTCCACATTATACCTGAGTGTAGGCACTATGATTCCACATTATACCTGAGTGTAGGTACTTGATTCCACATTATACTGAGTGTAGGCACTATGATTCCACATTATACCTGAGTGTAGGCACTATGATTCCACATTATACCTGAGTGCAGGCACTATGATTCCACATTATACCCGAGTGTTTACCTGGAGTTTACCTGGAGAGAGTTCCGGGGGTCAACGCCCCCGCGGCCCGGTCTGTGACCAGGCCTCCTGGTGGATCAGAGCCTGATCAACTAGGCTGTTACTGCTGGCTGCACGCAAACCAACGTACGAGCCACAGCCCGGCTGATCAGGAACCGACTTTAGGTGCTTGTCCAGTGCCAGCTTGAAGACTGCCAGGGGTCTGTTGGTAATCCCCCTTATGTATGCTGGGAGGCAGTTGAACAGTCTCGGGCCCCTGACACTTATTGTATGGTCTCTTAACGTGCTAGTGACACCCCTGCTTTTCATTGGGGGGATGTTGCATCGTCTGCCAAGTCTTTTGCTTTCGTAGTGAGTGATTTTCGTGTGCAAGTTCGGTACTAGTCCCTCTAGGATTTTCCAGGTGTATATAATCATGTATCTCTCCCGCCTGCGTTCCAGGGAATACAGGTTCAGGAACCTCAAGCGCTCCCAGTAATTGAGGTGTTTTATCTCCGTTATGCGCGCCGTGAAGGTTCTCTGTACATTTTCTAGGTCAGCAATTTCACCTGTCTTGAAAGGTGCTGTTAGTGTGCAGCAATATTCCAGCCTAGATAGAACAAGTGACCTGAAGAGTGTCATCATGGGCTTGGCATCCCTCGTTTTGAAGGTTCTCATTATCCATCCTGTCATTTTTCTAGCAGATGCGATTGATACAATGTTATGGTCCTTGAAGGTGAGATCCTCCGACATGATCACTCCCAGGTGTAGGCACTATGATTCCACATTATATCTAAGTGCAAGTATTATAATTCCACATTATACCTGAGTGAAGGTTCTATGATTACACATTATACCTGAGTGTAGGCACTATGATTCCACATTGTACCTGAGTGAAGGTACTATGATTCAACATTATACCTGAGTGTAGGCACTATTATTCCACATTATACCTGAGTGTAGGCACTATGATTCCACATTATACCTGAGTGTAGTCACTATGATTACACATTATACCTGAGTGCAGGCACTATGATTCCACATTATACCTGAGTGCAGGCACTATGATTCCACATTATACCTGAGTGTAGGCACTATGATTCCACATTATACCTGAGTGCAGGCACTATGATTCCACATTATACCTGAGTGTAGTCACTATGATTCCACATTATACCTGAGTGCAGGCACTATGATTCCACATTATACCTGAGTGCAGGCACTGTGATTCCACATTATACCTGAGTGCAGGCACTGTGATTCCACATTATGCTTGAGTGTAGGCACTACTTTTTTCCACATTATGCCTGAGTGCAGACACTATGATTCCACATTATACACGAGTGTAGGCACTATTATTCTACATTATACCTGAGTGAAGGTACTATGATTCCACATTATACCTGAGTGTAGTCACTATGATTACACATTATA
>NC_069442.1:16071651-16134151 GCF_026875155.1 Cherax quadricarinatus
CTCAGTGTATATACATACCGAGAGGTGTATATACACACCGATAGGTGTATATCTCAGTGTATATACACACCGAGATGTGTATGTCTCAGTGTATATACACACCGAGAGGTGCATGTCTCAGTGTATATACACACCGAGATGTGTATGTCTCAGTGTATATACACACGAGATGTGTATGCTCAGCGTATATACACACGAGATGTGTATGCCTCAGCGTATATACACACTGAGATGTGTATGTCTCAGTGTATATACACACTGAGATGTGTATGTCTCAGTGTATATACACACCGAGATGTGTATGTCTCAGCGTATATACACACTGAGATGTGTATGTCTCAGTGTATATACACACCGAGAGGTGCATGTCTCAGTGTATATACACACCGAGAGGTGCATGTCTCAGTGTATATACACACCGAGAGGTGCATGTCTCAGTGTATATACACCACAGAGGTGCATGTATCATGTATATACACACCGAGAGGTGCATGTCTCAGTGTATATACAAACCGAGATGTGTATGTCTCAGCGTATATACACTGACAGTTTACTTTAATTCTTACTTTAGAGATTATTCTTGAGTGATGGTGAACATGTGACATGCAGCCTTAAGAGGCACGTCAGTTCCCGCGTCTTCTAATAACATGTTCACTTTTCCACTATAATTTACCTTGTCCATAATTACTAAGACATTTACTTGTCTGTTTCGTAAGGTGAAGTCTAAGATCTTTCCTTAACTTATGAATAAAGCTCACACCTCTACAACACAATTGTCCTCAAAGATTTGTTAAATTATACCATGAATTAAGGACAGATCCTGGACTTTATCTTACGAAACAGAGAAAGCAAATGCGATAGTAATTATGGATAAGGTAGATTATAGTGGAAAATGAGGTTATTAGATGACTGGGGACTTACGTGCCTCTTAATGACCCTCGTGTCATAGATAGTAAATAGGCTTTAAAACCAGTTAACTAAGCAACCTGTATGTGACAAGTGTTCCCGTGTGGGTCAACACCTGGTTCAACACGTCTGGTCAACACTAGCTCACTCACTCACTCGCTCACTCGTTCACTCACTCGCTCACTCGTTCACTCACTGGTTCACTCGTTCACTCACTCGCTCACTCACTCGTCACTCACTCTTCACTCACTCGCTTCATCACCCCACTCACTAGTTCAATCACCGTTCACTCATTTACTCATTTCACTCATGTTCATCACATCACTCGTTCACTCGCTCACCCACTCGCTCACTCACTCGTTCACTCCTTCACTCACTCGATCTTTTCTTAACCTCAACAAAATTCAAAGTGAATAAACCCATGCTTATATTTTTTTAAATTATTTTCATCCCAAGAGTCACGAAGACTTAATATAATTTTGAAAAAAATATAAAGAAGTTCCAGGTCACGTCAACGTACTAAGTCAGTCTTCTGTGTCTATTATTAGCATCATAAAAATACTTAGTTTTTCAAACTAAAATATAAATTAATTACATATGGTGAAAATAAGTCTGTACTGGCTTACCATAACAAAAAAATCGAACTAATACGACTATATTGTACAAAATATTACGATAGTTGCAACCATTAATAATAATAATAATAATAATAATAATAATAATAATAATAATAATAATAATAATAATAATAATATCTTAATTACTACAAGTACAAGGTATACAGTCCTAGCTGACATCAGTGATATACTAGTATACAGAAAGCCCCTTGTTATGCTGAGTATTTTCGAGCAGATTAGGTCAATTTTGTCGCAGGATGCGACCCACACCAGTCCACTAATACCCAGGTACCCATTTTACTGATGGGTGAACACTGGACAACAGGTGTAAGAAAACACGCCCAATGTTTTGCCCTTGCGGAGGAATCGAACCCGGACCCCTCAGGGTGTGAAGCGAGAGCTAACTACCAGGCCACGAGCCACCTCAAGTCACCTATGTATTATTATTATTATTATTATTAAGCAGCGCTAAACCCACAGGACTCATACGCACAGCGCCTGGGAGACCGGAAGCCAGCGGGGGGACTCGGTCAGATGACCAAAATCTCCAACGGCGGGTCGTCACATGACTAAGATCCGCGTCAGGAAACACTTGTCCTGTAATGAGGCTTAATTCGAGGAAGCAATAGGGTAGCTCCAATTCCATGGGTAAAGATCCCTTATCCATCATCAAGGCGCTCCTCTTAATGATAGCTGCAGCTGCTAGACAGGCGTAAAAAAACAACAACTCGCAAACGCCTGGCGTACCTTGGCCAGCCTCCACACAAGTGTCTGGCTCTGGGCCCAGATGTTGTTGCTCCCGTCATGTTACTGTACATTGCCGGGTCAGTTGAGACACAGACATCCATCTTCAGCTTGAGCTAGTTACTGTGCTGCAGCCTATTTAGAATTTAGGTGAACCCTGCTAGGCCAAGGCAATTAATGTTGATCACAACTAATCATATCTGATCACATCACCTGGTCACATCATCTGATCACATCCTCTGATCACATCATCTGATCACATCAACTAGCCACATCATCTGATCACATCATCTGGTCACATCACCTGATCACATCATCTGGTCACATCATCTAGTTACATCATCTGATCACATCCTCTGGTCACATCATCTGGTCACATCATCTGGTCACATCATCTGATCACATCTGGTCACATCATCTGATCACATCATCTGGTCACATCTGATCACATCATCTGGTCAAATCATTTGATCACATCATCTGGTCACATCTGATCACATCATCTGATCACATCATCTGGTCACATCATCTGATCACATCTGATCACATCATCTGGTCACATCATCTGATCACATCATCTGATCACATCATCTGGTCACATCATCTGATCACATTATCTGATCACATCATATGGTCACATCTGATCACGTCATCTGGTCACATCTGATCACATCTGTTCACATCATTTGGTCACATCATCTGATCACATCATCTGGTCACATCTGATCACTTCATCTGATCACATCATCTGATCACATCATCTGGTCACATCATCTGGTCACATCATCTGATCACATCATCTGGTCACATCATCTGATCACATCATCTGATCACATCATCTGGTCACATCATCTGATCACATCATCTGGTTACATCATCAGATCACATCATCTGGTCACATCATCTGGTCACATCATCTGGTCACATCATCTGGTCACATCATCTGGTCACATCATCTGATCACGTCATCTGGTTACATCATCTGATCACATCATCTGATCACATCATCTGGTCACATCATCTGATCACATCATCTGGTCACATCTGGTCACATCATCTGGTCACATCATCTGATCACATCATCTGGTCACATCATCTGATCACATCATCTGGTCACATCATCTGGTCACATCTGATCACTTCATCTGATCACATCATCTGATCACATCATCTGGTCACATCATCTGATCACATCTGATCTCATCTGGTCACATCATCTGATCACATCATCTGGTCACATCATCTGATCACATCATCTGGTTACATCATCTGATCACATCATCTGGTCACATCTGGTCGCATCATCTGATCACATCATCTGGTCACATCATCTGGTCACATCATCTGATCACATCATCTGGTTACATCATCTGATCACATCATCTGGTCACATCATCTGGTCACATCATCTGATCACATAATCTGATCACATCATCTGGTCACATCATCTGATCACATAATCTGGTCACATCATCTGATCACATCATCTGATTACATCATCTGATCACATCATCTGGTCACATCATCTGATCACATCATCTGATCACATCATCTGGTCACATCATCTGATCACATCATCTGGTCACATCATCTGATCACATCATCTGGTCACATCATCTGATCACATCATCTGATCACATCATCTGGTCACATCTGATCCCATCATCTGATCACATCATCTGGGCACATCTGGTCACATCATCTGATCACATCATCTGGTCACATCATCTGGTCACACCATCTGGTCACATCATCTGATCACATCATCTGGTCACATTATCTGATCACATCTGGTTACATCATCTGATCACATCATCTGGTCACATCATCTGATCACATCATCTGATCACATCATCTGGTCACATCATCTGATCGCATCATCTGATCACATCATCTGATCACATCATCTGGTCACATCCAATAACATCATCTGGTCACATCTGATCACATCATCTGGTCACATCTGATCACATCATCTGGTCACATCATCTAGTCACATCATCTGATCACATCATCTGGTCACATCATCTGGTCACATCATCTGATCACATCATCTGATCACATCATCTGATCACATCATCTGGTCACATCCAATAACATCATCTGGTCACATCTGATCACATCATCTGGTCACATCATCTAGTCACATCATCTGATCACATCATCTGGTCACATCATTTATATCTCTCAAATGGCTCTGTTGTCTCCATATTTTCCACCTCAGTAATTGACTGAAGAAGCCTACTGTTTAAAAACGGTTATAATAACCAAACTTTCTTAAGGGGTGGACCAGTAAGCCAGCAAAAGGCCTCGGTCAAATGACCAAAAGCTCCAGTGGCGGGTCATCATCTAATCCCCGCGTCAGGAAGCACCTGTTCTGTTTCCTGAAAAACCTTACCTAACCTAACCGTACTGTTTACGCGAAACATTGCGGAATAAAGATACCTAATTGTTGCAAGTGTCTTACAACGTTAAAAACGAGTCTTTATCCATTGGGAAAAGGAAGGATATTTAATTGGTAAATTGTCGTGGGGAAACCAGGTGGTTTTGATTTTTCAATGGGATGGAACTTTGCTTGGTTAGAAAGGGGAAGGTTAACCTATCCCCCCTACCTTAACCTAACCTGTCTACCGTCCCCAACCTCCCTAAACCACCCTACAAAACCCCAACCTCCTACTTTAGCCAAATACCCCCCAACCTACCTTACTTTAGTCAAAGTTGCTAAAAAAATCCTACCTAGTTAACCTTCCCCTAACCAAACCCTCCCTTAGCTCGAGCTTCTTTAACTTCCCCTGCTCCCTTAGCCCACCCTTCCCCTGACTCTCCCTCCCTTCCCAAGCATTCCTAACCCCCCCATATCACAGCGGGAGGGGGAGAAGAAGAGGAATGTGGGGGGAGGAGAGAGGGTTCTTGGAGAGGGAAAAGGGGAAAGATAATGTACCTTTCCGTTACAGAAAAAAATGTCTAAAACCCCGTGCGGTTACCAAATTCAGCATTGCAAAGCAGGGAATTTAAAGTTTAAGGAAAACCGCTTTGGAAGGTGATCATGATCAGCCGGCTGTGTGTGCGCCTTTTGTCTGCAACAACCCATCGATCAGGCTAAAACTTGGGGCCTTTCTTATTGATAAAGGGGTTTACATCCCGACAGGTTTGATTAATAGGGTGGGAAAGGGATCCCCAGGGTTGCACATACCGTATATTTTATTCATCAAGTGTTTCGTCAAAACTTTGGTGTTTTTGTTGGGGAAGGTGAAGTTTCCCCTGGGGAGGAAGGCGCAGTAAAGGGAAGGGCGCTGAAAAATAAATAAGGATCCAAAATGTATTTTTCTTCTTTTTGGAAAACCAAATTTGAAAAGGGAAGTTTTATAAGAATAGATGGGGCCTTTCCAGCAGCCCCAGAGCCCCAAAAAATTGATCGTGTAGCACTTGGATTTGAGGGCATTCTTACCCCCATCATCGATAGATAATGAAATGATACAAGTGGTTGCAAGAATTTACAGGAGAGATGCCAAACGTGAAAGGCAAAACAAAAGCCATAGGCTTTTACAAACCCTGCATTCCCCCTTAAAAAAGGGGAAGTGTTGACAGCGTGGGGTTGAGAAGCTTTGTTTTTGGGTTTGCCCCCCGACCTCAGCGGTAAAGGGGAGGGAAAATAGCCTCTGTCTTGTCTCAGCGGAAAACACATCAAAGTATTGGTACCCCAATGCTGTACCCCAAAATGAAAAAAGATTGCTGAGACCGTGCTCATGGGATGAGAAGCTGTTCCCGATTTTTCACGGGGATTTCCCGGGAGTTCTTACGAATGCTCAGCAGCTCTCCCCTTAAAGGGGGAAACCTTGATGCAAAGAACGCGAAGGATTGAGGAGCAAACAAGTGCTCGTGAAGTTCCCGGTCCCAAGCACAAAAAGGGGACAAAAAATCGAAAAAGGGGGGAAACAGGAGTCATAATGGGAACAGTGAGAGGTATGAGCCTTCCTCCCCAACCTCCCCTTTTAAGGGAAAAGGTGTAATACTCGATGAGAGGAAACCCGAAAAATCCCCCTCTTCGAGTGGGTATAAAGGAAACATAGTAGTTTTATTCCACTGTGTAACCCTCTATAGAATAGAGTAGCAAAAACTTGGTGAATCAGCTTTGTTTAAAATAAAAATAAAAATAAAATAATAATAATAAAATAATAATAATAAAAATTTAAAAAATAAACGATTGGCCAAAAAATTCAATGACTACCCTTATGTGTTAATAATACTCACCGTTTCTCAACATTTTTATCAAATTTTAATGGTTTTTAAGACACTAAAAAAAAAAATACGATCAAATTTGGGTAAACACCCCGATATAAGCTTTCTATATTATATCTATTCTGTCTATCTATCTTTATCTATATTATATATTATATTATATATATTTTATATTATAATGCGGGGCCCAAAAAGGTAAAAAAGGTTAATTGCAAAAATTTTTACAATTAAAATCCTTTCTAAAAAAATTTTTCCCATACGTTTAAAGAAAATTTTTTTCATTTTTGCTAATGTAAAAAATTTAAAATTTTATACCAAAAAAAACCTTAGAAAACTAATAACCCTTTTTTAACAAGCGCAATTTAAAAAAATTCCCCCAAATTAATAAAATATTTTAGATAGTTTTCAATAATTTAATAAAACAAACACAATGAAATATATTTTTTTCGTTTGGTTCAGAATGACTTTTGCGAAATTATTGCATACACAAATTTTTGCTTGTCTTATTCGGCAAGAAGAGCGTTGCTATTTAAGCCAAAATCGCAAGTTTTACCTATTCGGCACGATATATATATATATAATATATATATATATATATATATATATATATATATATATATATATATATATATATATATATATATATATAACATATATACACATACACACATACGGAGAGAGAGAGAGTGAGAGAGAGAGAGAGAGAGAGAGAGAGAGAGAGAGAGAGAAGAGAGAGAGAGAGAGAGAGAGAGAGAGAGAGAGAGAGAGAGAGAGAGAGAGAGAGAATATGAATGATGCCTGAGAAATGCGAAGCTCAGCGGGAAGACAGTATTCACAGAGTTTAAATTAGAAAATTGTTGTGTCAAGATTAACAGAGAAAGACCCTTCAGGGGCGTCCAGTGTTCTTGCAGGAGAGATTACAACCCCTGTCAACCATGTCTAACATACTGTTTATCTTCCAGAATATTAAATAATTCTAATTTCGAAATATATTTTTATCTTTCCTTAACTGGTGGTGTTTGCAGCAACAGCAGTTCCTCAGGTATTGTGACTGTTTATTATACATACTACTGCTGCTGCTTCTACTGTACTACTACTACTATTATTACCATCAATACTATTACTACTACCACCACCACTACTATTACTACTAGTACTTCTACTACCACTACTACTATTGCAATTACTACTACCACCGGTACTACAGCTATCACTACTACTACGACTACTACTGTCACTATTACTACTAATAATCTTAAAAATAACTGGATGTACTTCGGTCGCTGCGTAAGCCGAGAAAGGTATCCTCGTCTTGCATAACCCCCACGTACGTCAATACACGTGAAAGGAATAGTGCTGAGTGCGGCACAAGTTTCTAATGCAGTTAAATATTAGCGTTGAAGATTTGAAGTGAATCAGAAGTGGAATTCATGAGTTATCATATCGACACTAATGTCCCAATTTCCCCAAGAAAAACAGCACATTAGGACATATACAGCTCTAAGCTAATTAAAAAAATCTTGATTTTTCTTCATCATATTGGCTGCTGCTTCATTATAATAATGATATATGAACAAGTAGATGTGTAAGACGAATTTTCAACATTTAGATGTTTTTATTTTCGAAAGGTTTCGCTGACAGAGTAAGCTTCCTCAGTCGAATATAGAGGCGACTCAATTTACCACTATGAAGCACCAGCTGTGAAGGTATACTGAAGCAGCTTCCGCTTGTTATCTCACACAGATCAGTATCATAAAATACACCAGCACATTCATATTCAAAAATTAATTTTTTTTATTTCTTCCCATGCAGTACAAAAATAATGTAGTTTGCATAACAAAACATTGTTAGGCACAAGACGAAGCTACCAGTATGCTGCTACACACAATTTGCATTATCGCGTCCTCAGCGTTGAAGGACAAAGTCAATTATCGCGTCCTCAGCGTTGAAGGACGAAATCAATTATCGCATCCTCAGCGTTGAAGGACAAAGTCAATTATCGTGTCCTCAGCGTTGAAGGACAAAGTCAATTATCGTGTCCTCAGCGTTGAAGGACAAAGTCAATTATCGCGTCCTCAGCGTTGAAGGACGAAATCAATTATCGCATCCTCAGCGTTGAAGGGCGAAATCAATTATTGCGTCCTCAGGTTGAAGGGCGAAATCAATTATTGCGTCCTCAGGTTGAAGGGCGAAATCAATTATTGCGTCCTCAGGTTGAAGGGCGAAATCAATTATCGCGTCCTCAGCGTTGAAGGACAAAGTCAATTATCGTGTCCTCAGCGTTGAAGGGCGAAATCAATTATTGCGTCCTCAGGTTGAAGGGCGAAATCAATTATCGCGTCCTCAGCGTTGAAGGACAAAGTCAATTCAGTGAGCCACTCAGAAATTATCGGATGACAGCCATCATTTCAATATTCAATTTCTTCCATATAAAACGCAGTATAGGACCAACAAAGACCAAAAAATAATCCAAACTTTTCTCTAAATAAGATTTACCGGCGTTTAAAGTTTAAGTACTTACGTAATTTTGTTTTATTTAACTTTTGGGTACATAAAATACATTTTTTTTACAATGATATTAAGAACACACAGATATTAGGTGTACATAAGAGTACATTATGTATATTTAACCTACGATAATGTAATAAAGTCAGACACTATGACTTATGGATATAATTTTGTACAATACCGACAAGTTGATAAATGAGACACATGTGCATCAGTTTGGTATTATTATTATTATCCTTATTTACTACAAGTACATGTACAAGCTGACATCAATGACATACTACTATATAGAAAGCCGCTTGTTATGCTCAGCATTTCGGGCAAATTAGGTCAGTTTTGTCCCAGGATGCGACCCACACCAGTCAAATAACACTTAGATACCCATTTTACTGATGGGGAACATATACAACCGGTGTAAAGAAACGCGCTCAATGTTTTCACCCTCGCCAGGAATTGAGCCCAGATCCTCGCCGTGTGAAGCAAGAGCTTCAGCCACCAGGCCACAGGGCACCTGGGTAACTTTATTCCGAAAACTTTCGCCTACAACGCAACTTCTTCAGTAGAACACAGAGGAAGCAGCACAAGCAGTAGAACTGTAAATTCGATGAAATCAGTTCATCACCCTCGGATACATAGTTTTGATGGTCAGTCCCATAGCCTGGAACAATGCTGAAAGTTTGAAGCCTATAAGAAAACACATTCTCTAGTAACTGATTTGAATCCAACGATTTCAGATTTTTTAACTATTTTATCAAAATTTCAAATTTGCACACAAACATAGTCTAAACTTATACAGTGTCTTCCTTCTTATGAAATGCATAAACGTTAACATTTTAAAGACGATCAGAAAAGGCCTTTTATTTATTGAATGTATATCAGCATCACCATTTACTTAATGCGTCAGACTGGGACTCATGGAGGCCACGGAACTTGCTTTCTCGAAAAAAACGCGACAGTGCTGAGGCATTTTCCAGTTGTCTCATTGATTCCAACGATTCCTCGTTGTTTTAAGTAATCTGGTATATTGACAGGTTTATCCACACACAAATGGGTGCTATCCCATCCGTAAGATGCATCAACCATTAAATATTGAAGCCGTTCAGAAGAGGCATACTGAAATATGTCAAATGTGAGTTAATGGTAATGAAAATTTCACGATGTTTTACATGCAAAAAGTGACAAATGTGCATCTACGCGCCAGTTTCACTGCCACCGTCGTTGAAGCAAGAGACATCTTTTCTGAGCGTTAGAAGCTAAGCAGCAGAGGTTTTTACGGCTTTTTACGGTGGCCCCGTGCCCTGGTGGCTAAAATTCTCGCTTCACACGGCGAGCGTCTGGGTTCGATTCCTGGTGAGGAACATAGGGCGTGTTTCCTTACACCGGTTGTCTATGTTCCCCCATCAGTAAAATGGGTACCTGGGTGTTAGTCGACTGGTGTGAGTCGCATCCTGGGACAAAACTGATCTAATTTGCCCGAAATGCTCTGTATAACAAGCGGTTTTCTATATAGTAATATGTCATTGATGTCAGCTAGGGCCGTATACCTTGTACATGTACTTGTAATAAATCAACATTATTATTATTATTATTATTATTATTATTATTATTATTATTATTATTATTGTTATTATTATTATTATTATTATTATTATTATTATTATTATTATTGAAATTTATGGGAGCCATTCCACGAGTCTTGGGATGAGTGCTACAACTTGGGCCATGGGGCACCTGCCCATGCCAATAGCTTCATGAATTTTGCCTAGTTATTATACACAAGCGTTGACAGTTTGAATGAGACCGAATGATGAACGAAATACAAACGAAACTTTGAAGGGAAAATAAAACATAAAATAATAAAGGAAAATAATCAGGCAACTACTTACAGATCTTTCGAGGTTAAGTAATGTTTGTCAGGAAAGAAGACAAGTGTTTCCTGACGCGGGTCTTAGGCATATGATGATCCGCAACTGGAGCGTTTGGTCATTTGACCGAGGTCTTCCGCTGGCTTACCCCTCCACCCCTTTAAAAATTATGGTTATGATTATAATCATTAGATCATGAATCAGTGTGATTCATCATTCAGTAGACGGGGTTCCACTGGCCAGGAAGCTCAGATATGTCACACTCATATATGTCTATTAGCCAGTGATCACTCACCACCTGTGTATCATGAATCAATGGATGGGTGCCTCCTACTGGCTAGGCTTCCCCACTCAACCTTTAAAGCGGAACCAACTCTCCACTATCAATGGTAGACACTGGACCCTCGCGTCTCAAGTCTTGCTGCTTCCTGGAGTGACGAGGCTCTTCTCTCTCTACCCCACCCCCGTCTCTCTCTCTCTCTCTCTCTCTCTCTCTCTCTCTCTCATGTTTGTGCATGAAGATACACGTTGTACAATTGTAGAACAAGCGTGTTTCGGACAATGTTTCGCTCTTCTTAGAGCTTTATGAAGCTCTATAAAAGCCAGCTCTGCAACTTCATATCTGTTCTTACTCCAACGTTTGTCCTCATACTCCAAACTTTGTCCTCATACCCCTCAAGGAAGGTTCCTTGATGTTGGTGAGGGGCTCTTGATTTAGGGAATTGGATCTGTGCTCCAGTTCCCCGAATTAAGCCTGAATGCCTTCCACATCCACCCCCCAGGTGCTGTATAATCCTCCGGGTTTAGCGCTTCCCCCTTGATTATAATAATAATAATTTATCCTCATACTAACCTATACACGTAACATTCAAGAATACTGTAATGTATAAATTTGGGATGGATTAAAGTTGTTGTTTTTAGTGTATATATACCAAGAGATGTGCAGTCTCTGGTACATACAGTGAGAGATGCGCATCTTCTGGTACATTCGCTGAGAGACACAACTTCTGGTAAATGCATTGAGAGATATACATCTTCTGGTGCATAACACTGAGAGATATGCATTTTCTGGTACATACATACGCTGAGAGATATACAACTTGTGGAAAATACTGTATATTCTCCAAAAATAAAGTGTATTTTGTATGTAAATCAGTGTAATATATTGTAGGTAATAAAAATTAATTTGTAAATAAATAAAGAACCAGCGATGGGTGAGCATCGCTGGGGAGGAGACGCCATTGTTTTGAATGTGGTAAAGACACATTAGTGAAATGTGCATAAGTTTTCGTCGCTCTAGGGGTTATATTGGGCTTAAAACCTCTCAAATAGGATCCGAAATTGTTGGATTTGCAGTCCTGCATAACGTGAGCATTAAGCAGATGGACAGGACAGCTTCGGAACCCTAGCTAAGTAATGTCTATTTTGTGTTGAAATTCTGGCCAGTATTTTCTTCATAATTTAGGCAAGGGGGTTTGTATGACACACCGTAATCTCCAAACTAATTGGTGAGTCTTATTATTATTATAAATTCTCCTTCAATGTATATGTATTCACATTTTAAATTTAATATACAGTCCACATATTTATATTAATATTTTTTACCAGAATTCCTGGTGATGTATATTTCATTTGAAATTAATATAGGTCCAGAGTGACTTGTGGAGAGATAGATTATCGTAGGTATCGAAGGAGGACATTTTTTGCGACCTAGGTGTCCTAAAATTCCTACTTGTCTCTGTAACCTTGATAAAGAATAATTATCTTTGTTACCATTATTGGTATGTATCTTATGAGTTACATCCAGGTAAATTTAATTTTCCACACAACTCTTGATCATATAAAGTGGTATACAATGCCAATAAGTTGATAAGTAAAACCCTTGTGCAACACTAGAAATCTTTAGTGGACATAAAGGTTTGCCTGCGCTACAGGCTCAAACAGTTGAATACAGCGATGCAGGAAGAGAGAGAGAGAGAGAGAGAGAGAGAGAGGAGAGAGAGAGAGAGAGAGAGAGAGAGAGAGAGAGAGAGAGAGAGAGAGAGAGAGAGATCTGTAATTCATGTGATCTACGGATTCTGAGGAAATATATTTACAGAGAAGAAAGTGTTTAACAGAAAAGGTAGACTTGGTGCACACAAGTCTATTACTGTTAATTCTCAGAATTCAGAATGTGAACATATACTTTTTTTGACCATCATTAAGATGACATAGTAGACACACAGCTGAAATACTCTTTAGACTATATTATCTATCTATGGAGATTATATACATTTAACCCTCAACTCTGCTAGAGTAAGATTTACATACACAGAATGATGGTCATCATCTCCAGGAAGCTGAAGCACTGGCAGGAAGATTGGTGCTTATATACTGGCATTTCTGATTGGCTTAAAACTTTCAAAGCTTCTGTTTTTTAGTGGAATGTTCGAATTAATTTTGAATTGTGTAGATGCCAATTTACATTTTTTAAAGAAAGTGGGGCTTTAGATTCCATCCTGTAAATGCCTCTTAACTTGTTAATGCCTCTTAACTTGTTAATGCCTCTTAACTTGTTAATGCCTCTTAACTTGTTAATGCCTCTTTTGATTAGTTTCATCTCTTCATCGCTGATATTGAACCGCATTAGAAACTTTATCTACTCTCTGTATTATTGTTTTTGTGTGCACTGAGGCAGAGGTGATATAAATGGTTTAGAAAACCGATAAGTCGAAGAACTGATGGACTGAGCACATCGACTCCAGGCAGAGAGACTGATTACCTCATTCTCCTCCTCATCTTTCACCGTTCTTCTCTCTTTGGACTGAAGAATCCACATTCTTCAACCGAGGTAGAAAGAGCTGGGCTTATAGAACACGGGATACCTTTCCTAGATGGCTTAGCCACCGCAAAATATTGACTTATTATTATTTGTAGTAACTAACCGGGAGATACATTAATGCTAATGCATTAAATGTGTTGAAACATGAGTAATAGTTTGCATAAAGGCGCCGCTAACATCCTTAACAAAAAATGTAACATGTCTGGGAGTATTTAAATTCCCTGGTGAGCTGCAGTGTTCCAGCGACTTATTGTTCTCTCCTCAGTGTGTCAAGAGATGCTTAAGTGCAGCCACAAATGAATTCCAAAAGGAGCTCGGAACCTTCTCAAGGTTGAGACCAATGTTTTTTTATGGGAAGCTTTGTGCCTCTCCTTTCTGCTTTTGTATGTGCACACGGGGGAAGAATGTTATTACTAAAGATATGCATAATTATGAGCTTACAGACGTAGGGAATAAACAAACTATCAGGCTCTCTCTCTCTCTCTCTTTCTCTCGTTCTCAGCCAGGCTCGCCCTCCCACCTCTGCAATCTACATAATATTTAACTGCAACGTGGAAAATGCACAATACGCACATATACTTAAAATATCAAAGAATTAAACGAGAATATCTAATATTAAATTTCACTTTTAAAGCTTCATATTCTGGAAGTCCTGATTGGTATCTTCCTCAAGGTTTACAGAATACGTAGCCCGGAGTTTCTTAAGGACTAGTGCAACGCTGTTACCGAGAGTCACAAAACTCAACTTTCCCTCTCACTTTTTATCTTAGACTAAAGGTTTAAAACACATGATACACTAAATAACCATAGTGTAAACACAGATATCAACCAAACGCACCAGCTTACAGGAAGGGTAGCCAACACCATACCCCGGGATCTGATACAAAGCAAAACCAACGTGGTTATTGCATCTAATATCATACTTGTATTGAGCAGACCAAACTCCAGTCACCAGCACAACACCGAGGTAGATCCTTTGTGAGGGATATGATAAACTATATCGCTGAAACAGCATGGACGCTATACACTCCCTGCACATGAGTTCGTGAGGTGTACGTGTCTCTTCGTGTTATACACGAAGAAACACGTACACCTCACGAACTGGGCATTCATAGAACTATAAAAAAGTAAGACAACAATTCTAGAAAGCATTGTTTTTTAAAAGCAATCATACAAACCTCCAACGCTATAGAGAAGAATCAAAAGATATTTACTATTGCCAAAGCCACTTGCCAAAGTTACCTTAAACAACAAAACTCAATAATAAGCACAGGTGATGCCGCCGCCCACGTCCTTCACAGCCATTAATGACATGTAAGCCTGACTGACCTCTTCAACTTGTAACCTTTTATCCATGACTTTACATGTATTAAATATCTTGTAACATTACACTATACATGGCTTGACAATGCTCCACCCAAACTGAAAAAGTCGCCAAAAATAAAATTGTCTCTACACATTTTTTTTTTGGCCAAACTTGTCAGTAATACCTCATACTCGACACAGAAGCACAATCTACTACTATCCCGACTCAGGACTATCTACTATAATTGAGATAGTTGAAGCAAAGTCTAAGTGAACTCTAGGGGCCACAACATTAGCAGTGTAAACATTGAAGAGTGAAAAGTTGAAGTGTTAAGATCTCGTAGGCTACACTGTTATCAGCAGAAACACTAAATGGGAACTATCTCGCTGAGAATGTGTACTTGGTTACACCTTACGACGCTCTCCATCATGTCTAATTGAACACATAAGAAGCACAAGGCACAGTCATATAGCAATATACAACCTAGCCTGGGACGCACTCGCTATCTCTGACGTGGGTGTGCACAGCACACATTACAACGCGCCCTCAGAATGTTGACTGGGCACCATGCTGCTTATCGAGGCGTTCTTTCTAATATTCTTATATGTTGTTAAGTACACGTCGCTGTAAGTTTATTCAATTCATGGAAACCTTGTAAATTAATGACTAGATGCACGTTGATATGCTAAAATAACGTCTTGAAATTTAGAATAATCTATACGTGATTACTCAGCTGTACCCATAACAAGAATGTTATGGTTGTGATGTCCCGTCTGCAGTGTTAATTAATCTTTTATACAGATTTGTTAAGTTTCAGTAACTTTGGTATTTACACACACACACACACACACACACACACACACACACACACACACACACACACACACACACACACACACACACAAGCATTCATTCCGGGGCCAGGAGCTATGAATCGACCCCCGCAACGAAAATTAAGTGAGTACAAGAACAATACCAAAAATAATATATGACAGGGTACGCCGACAAGTAGAGTACAAGAGCAGAGATCAATAAACTTTTAATGAAATTGTATACAAGTACATCATAGACAACGGGACTAGATAAGGTGTCACCTTGGGTTCTGCGAGAGGGTATGGAAGCAAAGTCTGAACCACTAGTTATGATCTGTAATATGTAATCTTTATATTTAAGAAAGGAGACAGCCGGGAAACGTTGAACTGCAGACTAGTGTCTCTGACATGCATACCTTGCAAGGAAATGGAGAATATTCAAAGGAAAATGTTGAGTACTTGAAAAGGAGTGGTTTCATAAACAGTTACCAGGACGGGTTCTAAGATGGTAAATCTATTGAAGTTCTATGACAAAGTAACAGATGTGAGACACGAGAGAGAGGGTTGGATGGATTCTTTTTCGTAGACGTAAGGAAAACATTTGATACTGTACGCTACAAGCAGCTGAGGCAGCAACTTGAGGTGAAGGCATGAATAACAGGGAATGTACTCCGCTGTATCAAGGAGTACCTTAGGAGAAGGAAACAGAGTAAATGTCAGAAAGAAAAGTCAGAATGGGAAGAGTAACTCGCGTGAGTTCCACAAGAACTGGTATTAGAACCAGTACTGTTTCTAGGCTATGTAAAATGACATACCAGATGGAATATAATCATTTGTATCCCTGTTTGTCGATTATGTAAAACTAATGAGGAGAATAAAATACAGATGAAGACATTGAAATGATAAAAATGGATCTAGACAAACTGCAAGATTGGTCGAATAAGTTGCTGCTTGAATTCAACCTCAAAAAATACAAAGTTATGAAGATTTGGAAAGGGTGCGAAGACCGGACAAAGAGTATAAACTCATGGGACAGAGAGTGCAGACCTCACTCAAAGAGAAAGACCTCGGGGTGAGCACAGTGCCCAGTCTAACACCAGACGCTCACATCAGCTGAACAAACTCTGCGGCCAATGCACCTACGAAAATTTTTAACGTAGCCCCCAGGAATCTCAGTCATTCCTGACCCTTCATATAACACAGTAGGACCGCCGTATCCGCGGTTTCGGGTATCAGCTGCCTCGTAACTTATCTCCCGCGGATACGGGGGTCCAACTGGAGTTCGTACAAGTCACACATATTTGCATAACACAATGAATCAGAAGGGCGCATTTATTTTGCATAACATTAGTGGCTGTGTTTTATGAATGTGTATGTGAATAAAAATGTTTATACATAAATTAATTTTTATTAATGTTGGTGCAAAGCGGCCGAGGTCAGAGGCAAACATGACATGATACAGCTCTACACAGAGCCAAACATGAAGATAAAGCTCTACACAGAGAGAAACATGACATGATACAGTTTTACATAGAGCCAAACATGACCTGATAAAGCTCTACACAGAGCCAAACATATGATAAAGCTCTACAAAGAACCAAACATGACATGGTAAAGCTCTATACAGAACCAAACATGACATGATAAAGCTCTATACGAAGCCAAACATGACACGATAAAGCTCTACACAAAACCAAACATGACATGATAAAGCTCTATACAGAAAAAAACATGACATGATAAAGCTCTACGGAGAACCAAACACGATAGAGCTCTATACAGAGACAAATATGACATAATAAAGCTCTACACAGAGCCAAACATGACACGATAAAGCTCTACAGAGATAAAAATAATAGGCTAAAACTTTATAAAAAGCCAAACATGCTCTACACAGAGCAAAAATGACACGAAACACGACTTGATAAAGCTCTACAGAGAGCGGGTGCCATGATAAAGCTCTACAGAGAGCGGGTGCCATGATAAAGCTCTACAGAGAGCGGGTTCCATGATAAAGCTCTACAGAGAGCGGGTACCATTATAAAGCTCTGCACAGAGCGAAACCTGAGTTGAAAAACAGCTGTATCCAGAGCATACCTGAACCCAAGATAACATAACCAGATACTTGAGGAAATATGCATCACTGTTATATTTAAGAATGACGGTGAGAGGTCGTGAAGCAGCATCCAAGAGCATCACTCTCTGGGACATCATGATATGCTAGTTGGTATGTGTGTGTGTGTGGGGGGAGGAGGATGCTGGTATCTGCATCTTGAAGGTGGTCCAGGTGTGTGAACGACCAGGGTCGGATATGAGTCAATACTGTCACTTATAACTAGAATGTAAGCACAGGTAGGTGTGTGTGTTGTTGTTGTGTGTGTGTGTGTGTGTGTGTGTGTGTGTGTGTGTGTGTGTGTGTGTATGTGCGCATATAGTATTTCCATCGCTATGTAAACAATTCACGGAACGGGGTGGGGGTTGAACCCCGTGGCGAGTGAGTCCAAAAAAAGTCCAGGCCAATGGTTTGTTTATTACCACGTTTAAACAGTGTTGAACAACACAAATACCAAGCTAGGACAGTGACTTGCACCAGCTACCCTGGTCTACACACCCACACAACACCAACAGTTTAATACCAGGCACCCTGGTCTACACACACCCACAACACCAACAGTTTAATACCAGGCACCCTGGTCTACACACACCCACAACACCAACAGTTTAATACCAGGCACCCTGGTCTTCACACACACACACAACACCAACAGTTTAATACCAGGCACCCTGATCTACACACACCCACAACACCAACAGTTTAATACCAGGCACCCTGGTCTATACCCACCCACAATGGTGTTCAACACCCACAACACCAATCACTTACACCAGCCACCCTGGTCTACACCCACCCACAACACCAACAACTTAACACCAGCCACCCTGGTCTACACCTACCCACAACACCAACAACTCAACACCAGCCACCTTAGTCTACACACACCCACAACATCAACAACTTAACACCAGCCACACTGGTCTACACGCACCCACAACACCAACAACTTAACACCAGCCACCTTGGTCTACACACACCCACAACACCAACAACTTAACACCAGCCACACTGGTCTACACCCACCCACAAGACCAACAACTTAACACCAGCCACCCTGGTCTACACCTACCCACAACACCAACAACTCAACACCAGCCACCTTAGTCTACACACACACCCACAACACCAACAACTTAACACCAGCCACACTGGTCTACACGCACCCACAAACACCAACAACTTAACACCAGCCACCTTGGTCTACACACACCCACAACACCAACAACTTAACACCAGCCACACTGGTCTACACCTACCCACAACACCAACAACTCAACACCAGCCACCTTAGTCTAGACACACCCACAACACCAACAACTCAACACCAGCCACACTGGTCTACACGCACCCACAACACCAACAACTTAACACCAGCCACCTTGGTCTACACCCACCCACAAGACCAACAACTTAACACCAGCCACCCTGGTCTACACCTACCCACAACACCAACAACTCAACACCAGCCACCTTAGTCTACACACACCCACAACACCAACAACTTAAACACCAACCACACTGGTCTACACGCACCCACAACACCAACAACTTAACACCAGCCACCTTGGTCTACACACACCCACAACACCAACAACTTAACACCAGCCACACTGGTCTACACCCACCCACAACACCAACAACTTAACACCAGCCACACTGGTTTACACCCACCCACAACATCATGACTACCACCAGCTCACTCCTCCCACACACTCCCACCTCTTACGTAACAAGTCACGATCTGCGTCACGGTATGTGACATCCTCCCACCAATACCATTAACTAACTAATTTCTTTCACTCCCGCAGCTTGAGAGCCAAAACCCACCTCAGCTTCACCTTTATAAAGCTGAACTGAGAATATTCTGATGCAATACGTGTCAGTCACTAGCTTCAGTTAGAACCTGGGTTATTTCTTCAGCAGATTTCAACATGGTTCATTTCTGAACGCTCGAGATATATCGAGATAATAGGTTAGGTTAATGTATATTTAAGCATCTGCCTAGCATAGATCAGTAGCATCTGCCTAGCATAGATCAGTAGCATCTGCCTAGCATAGATCAGTAGCATCTGCCTAGCATAGATCAGCAGCATATGCCTAGCATAGATCAGTAGCATCTGCCTAGCAAAAATCAGTAGCATTTGCCTAGCATAGATCAGTAGCATCTGCCTAGCACAGATCAGTAGCATCTGCCTATCATAGATCAGCAGCATATGCCTAGCATAGATCAGTAGCGTCTGCCTAGCATAGATCAGTTGCATTTGCCTAGCACAGATAAGTAGTAGATGCCTAGCACAGATCAATAGCATCTGCCTGGCATAGACCAGTAGCATTAGCCTAGCATGGGTCAGTAGCATCTGCCTTGCACAGATGAGTAGCATCTGCCTAGCATGGGTCAGTAGCCTGTGCCTAGCACAGATCAGTAGCAACTGCCTAGCATGGATAAGTAGCAGTTGCCTAGCATGGGTCAGTAGCATCTGCCTACCATGGATCAGTAGCAGTTGCCTAGCATGGATCAGTAGTAGTTGCCTAGCATGGATCAGTAGTAGTTGCCTAGCATGGGTCAGTAGCATCTGCCTAGCGTGGGTCAGTAGCATCTCCCTAGCATAGATCAGTAGCATCTGCCTAGCATAGATCAGTAGCAGCTGCCTAGCATAGATCAGTAGCATCTGCCTAGCAAAAATCAGTAGCATTTGCCTAGCATAGATCAGTAGCATCTGCCTAGCACAGATCAGTAGCATCTGCCTAGCATAGATCAGCAGCATATGCCTAGCATAGATCAGTAGCGTCTGCCTAGCATAGATCAGTTGCATTTGCCTAGCACAGATAAGTAGTAGATGCCTAGCACAGACCAATAGCATCTGCCTGGCATAGACCAGTAGCATTAGCCTAGCATGGGTCAGTAGCATCTGCCTAGCACAGATGAGTAGCATCTGCCTAGCACAGGTGAGTAGCATCTGCCTAGCATGGGTCAGTAGCCTGTGCCTAGCACAGATCAGTAGCAACTGCCTAGCATGGATAAGTAGCAGTTGCCTAGCATGGGTCAGTAGCATCTGCCTACCATGGATCAGTAGCAGTTGCCTAGCATGGATCAGTAGTAGTTGCCTAGCATGGATCAGTAGTAGTTGCCTAGCATGGGTCAGTAGCATCTGCCTAGCGTGGGTCAGTAGCATCTCCCTAGCATAGATCAGTAGCATCTGCCTAGCACAGATCAGTAGCAGCTGCCTAGCATAGATCAGTAGCATCTGCCTTGCACAGATCAGTAGCATCTACCTAGCATAGATCAGCAGCATCTGCCTAGCATAGATCAGCAGCATATGCCTAGCATAGATCAGTAGCATCTGCCTAGCAAAAATCAGTAGCATTTGCCTAGCATAGATCAGTAGCATCTGCCTAGCACAGATCAGTAGCATCTGCCTATCATAGATCAGCAGCATATGCCTAGCATAGATCAGTAGCGTCTGCCTAGCATAGATCAGTTGCATTTGCCTAGCACAGATAAGTAGTAGATGCCTAGCACAGATCAATAGCATCTGCCTGGCATAGACCAGTAGCATTAGCCTAGCATGGGTCAGTAGCATATGCCTTGCACAGATGAGTAGCATCTGCCTAGCATGGGTCAGTAGCCTGTGCCTAGCACAGATCAGTAGCAACTGCCTAGCATGGATAAGTAGCAGTTGCCTAGCATGGGTCAGTAGCATCTGCCTACCATGGATCAGTAGCAGTTGCCTAGCATGGATCAGTAGTAGTTGCCTAGCATGGATCAGTAGTAGTTGCCTAGCATGGGTCAGTAGCATCTGCCTAGCGTGGGTCAGTAGCATCTCCCTAGCATAGATCAGTAGCATCTGCCTAGCATAGATCAGTAGCAGCTGCCTAGCATAGATCAGTAGCATCTGCCTAGCAAAAATCAGTAGCATTTGCCTAGCATAGATCAGTAGCATCTGCCTAGCACAGATCAGTAGCATCTGCCTAGCATAGATCAGCAGCATATGCCTAGCATAGATCAGTAGCGTCTGCCTAGCATAGATCAGTTGCATTTGCCTAGCACAGATAAGTAGTAGATGCCTAGCACAGACCAATAGCATCTGCCTGGCATAGACCAGTAGCATTAGCCTAGCATGGTCAGTAGCATCTGCCTAGCACAGATGAGTAGCATCTGCCTAGCACAGGTGAGTAGCATCTGCCTAGCATGGGTCAGTAGCCTGTGCCTAGCACAGATCAGTAGCAACTGCCTAGCATGGATAAGTAGCAGTTGCCTAGCATGGGTCAGTAGCATCTGCCTACCATGGATCAGTAGCAGTTGCCTAGCATGGATCAGTAGTAGTTGCCTAGCATGGATCAGTAGTAGTTGCCTAGCATGGGTCAGTAGCATCTGCCTAGCGTGGGTCAGTAGCATCTCCCTAGCATAGATCAGTAGCATCTGCCTAGCATAGATCAGTAGCAGCTGCCTAGCATAGATCAGTAGCATCTGCCTTGCACAGATCAGTAGCATCTACCTAGCATAGATCAGCAGCAGCTGCCTAGCAGGGATCAGTAGCATTTGCCTAGCATAGATCAGTAGCATCTGCCTAGCATATATCAGTAGCATCTGCCTAGCACAGATCAGTAGCATCTGCCTAACATAGGTCAGTAGCACCTGCCTAGCATAGATCAGTAGCATCTGCCTAGCAAAAATCAGTAGCATTTGCCTAGCATAGATCAGTATCATCTGCCTAGCACAGATCAGTAGCATCTGCCTATCATAGATCAGCAGCATATGCCTAGCATAGATCAGTAGCGTCTGCCTAGCATAGATCAGTTGCATTTGCCTAGCACAGATAAGTAGTAGATGCCTAGCACAGATCAATAGCATCTGCCTGGCATAGACCAGTAGCATTAGCCTAGCATGGGTCAGTAGCATCTGCCTTGCACAGATGAGTAGCATCTGCCTAGCATGGGTCAGTAGCCTGTGCCTAGCACAGATCAGTAGCAACTGCCTAGCATGGATAAGTAGCAGTTGCCTAGCATGGGTCAGTAGCATCTGCCTACCATGGATCAGTAGCAGTTGCCTAGCATGGATCAGTAGTAGTTGCCTAGCATGGATCAGTAGTAGTTGCCTAGCATGGGTCAGTAGCATCTGCCTAGCGTGAGTCAGTAGCATCTCCCTAGCATAGATCAGTAGCATCTGCCTAGCATAGATCAGTAGCAGCTGCCTAGCATAGATCAGTAGCATCTGCCTAGCAAAAATCAGTAGCATTTGCCTAGCATAGATCAGTAGCATCTGCCTAGCACAGATCAGTAGCATCTGCCTAGCATAGATCAGCAGCATATGCCTAGCATAGATCAGTAGCGTCTGCCTAGCATAGATCAGTTGCATTTGCCTAGCACAGATAAGAGGTAGATGCCTAGCACAGACCAATAGCATCTGCCTGGCATAGACCAGTAGCATTAGCCTAGCATGGGTCAGTAGCATCTGCCTAGCACAGATGAGTAGCATCTGCCTAGCACAGGTGAGTAGCATCTGCCTAGCATGGGTCAGTAGCCTGTGCCTAGCACAGATCAGTAGCAACTGCCTAGCATGGATAAGTAGCAGTTGCCTAGCATGGGTCAGTAGCATCTGCCTACCATGGATCAGTAGCAGTTGCCTAGCATGGATCAGTAGTAGTTGCCTAGCATGGATCAGTAGTAGTTGCCTAGCATGGGTCAGTAGCATCTGCCTAGCGTGGGTCAGTAGCATCTCCCTAGCATAGATCAGTAGCATCTGCCTAGCATAGATCAGTAGCAGCTGCCTAGCATAGATCAGTAGCATCTGCCTTGCACAGATCAGTAGCATCTACCTAGCATAGATCAGCAGCAGCTGCCTAGCAGGGATCAGTAGCATTTGCCTAGCATAGATCAGTAGCATCTGCCTAGCATATATCAGTAGCATCTGCCTAGCACAGATCAGTAGCATCTGCCTAACATAGGTCAGTAGCACCTGCCTAGCATAGATCAGTAGCATCTGCCTAGCAAAAATCAGTAGCATTTGCCTAGCATAGATCAGTAGCATCTGCCTAGCACAGATCAGTAGCATCTGCCTATCATAGATCAGCAGCATATGCCTAGCATAGATCAGTAGCGTCTTCCTAGCATAGATCAGTTGCATTTGCCTAGCACAGATAAGTAGTAGATGCCTAGCACAGATCAATAGCATCTGCCTGGCATAGACCAGTAGCATTAGCCTAGCATGGGTCAGTAGCATCTGCCTTGCACAGATGAGTAGCATCTGCCTAGCATGGGTCAGTAGCCTGTGCCTAGCACAGATCAGTAGCAACTGCCTAGCATGGATAAGTAGCAGTTGCCTAGCATGGGTCAGTAGCATCTGCCTACCATGGATCAGTAGCAGTTTGCCTAGCATGGATCAGTAGTAGTTTGCCTAGCATGGATCAGTAGTAGTTGCCTAGCATGGGTCAGTAGCATCTGCCTAGCGTGGGTCAGTAGCATCTCCCTAGCATAGATCAGTAGCATCTGCCTAGCATAGATCAGTAGCAGCTGCCTAGCATAGATCAGTAGCATCTGCCTAGCAAAAATCAGTAGCATTTGCCTAGCATAGATCAGTAGCATCTGCCTAGCACAGATCAGTAGCATCTGCCTAGCATAGATCAGCAGCATATGCCTAGCATAGATCAGTAGCGTCTGCCTAGCATAGATCAGTTGCATTTGCCTAGCACAGATAAGTAGTAGATGCCTAGCACAGACCAATAGCATCTGCCTGGCATAGACCAGTAGCATTAGCCTAGCATGGGTCAGTAGCATCTGCCTAGCACAGATGAGTAGCATCTGCCTAGCACAGTGAGTAGCATCTGCCTAGCATGGGTCAGTAGCCTGTGCCTAGCACAGATCAGTAGCAACTGCCTAGCATGGATAAGTAGCAGTTGCCTAGCATGGGTCAGTAGCATCTGCCTACCATGGATCAGTAGCAGTTGCCTAGCATGGATCAGTAGTAGTTGCCTAGCATGGATCAGTAGTAGTTGCCTAGCATGGGTCAGTAGCATCTGCCTAGCGTGGGTCAGTAGCATCTCCCTAGCATAGATCAGTAGCATCTGCCTAGCATAGATCAGTAGCAGCTGCCTAGCATAGATCAGTAGCATCTGCCTTGCACAGATCAGTAGCATCTACCTAGCATAGATCAGCAGCAGCTGCCTAGCAGGGATCAGTAGCATTGCCTAGCATAGATCAGTAGCATCTGCCTAGCATATATCAGTAGCATCTGCCTAGCACAGATCAGTAGCATCTGCCTAACATAGGTCAGTAGCACCTGCCTAGCATAGATCAGTAGCATCTGCCTAGCAAAAATCAGTAGCATTTGCCTAGCATAGATCAGTAGCATCTGCCTAGCACAGATCAGTAGCATCTGCCTATCATAGATCAGCAGCATATGCCTAGCATAGATCAGTAGCGTCTGCCTAGCATAGATCAGTTTGCATTTGCCTAGCACAGATAAGTAGTAGATGCCTAGCACAGATCAATAGCATCTGCCTGGCATAGACCAGTAGCATTAGCCTAGCATGGGTCAGTAGCATCTGCCTTGCACAGATGAGTAGCATCTGCCTAGCATGGGTCAGTAGCCTGTGCCTAGCACAGATCAGTAGCAACTGCCTAGCATGGATAAGTAGCAGTTGCCTAGCATGGGTCAGTAGCATCTGCCTACCATGGATCAGTAGCAGTTGCCTAGCATGGATCAGTAGTAGTTGCCTAGCATGGATCAGTAGTAGTTGCCTAGCATGGGTCAGTAGCATCTGCCTAGCGTGGGTCAGTAGCATCTCCCTAGCATAGATCAGTAGCATCTGCCTAGCATAGATCAGTAGCAGCTGCCTAGCATAGATCAGTAGCATCTGCCTTGCACAGATCAGTAGCATCTACCTAGCATAGATCAGCAGCAGCTGCCTAGCAGGGATCAGTAGCATTTGCCTAGCATAGATCAGTAGCATCTGCCTAGCATATATCAGTAGCATCTGCCTAGCACAGATCAGTAGCATCTGCCTAACATAGGTCAGTAGCACCTGCCTAGCATAGATCAGTAGCATCTGCCTAGGATAGATCAGTAGCATCTGCCTAGCATAGATCTGTAGCAGCTGCCTAGCATAGATCAGTAGCATCTGCCTAGCAAAAATCAGTAGCATTTGCCTAGCATAGATCAGTAGCATCTGCCTAGCACAGATCAGTAGCATCTGCCTAGCATAGATCAGCAGCATATGCCTAGCATAGATCAGTAGCGTCTGCCTAGCATAGATCAGTTGCATTTGCCTAGCACAGATAAGTAGTAGATGCCTAGCACAGATCAATAGCATCTGCCTGGCATAGACCAGTAGCATTAGCCTAGCATGGGTCAGTAGCATCTGCCTAGCACAGATGAGTAGCATCTGCCTAGCACAGATGAGTAGCATCTGCCTAGCATGGGTCAGTAGCCTGTGCCTAGCACAGATCAGTAGCAACTGCCTAGCATGGATAAGTAGCAGTTGCCTAGCATGGGTCAGTAGCATCTGCGTAGCACAGATCAGTAGCAACTGCCTAGCATGGATAAGTAGCAGTTGCCTAGCATGGGTCAGTAGCATCTGCCTACCATGGATCAGTAGCAGTTGCCTAGCATGGATCAGTAGTAGTTGCCTAGCGTGGATCAGTAGTAGTTGCCTAGCATGGGTCAGTAGCATCTGCCTAACGTGGGTCAGTAGCATCTCCCTAGCATAGATCAGTAGCATCTGCCTAGCATAGATCAGTAGCAGCTGCCTAGCATAGATCAGTAGCATCTGCCTTGCACAGATCAGTAGCATCTGCCTAGCACAGATCAGTAGCATCTGCCTAGCATAGGTCAGTAGCATCTGCCTAGCATAGATCAGTAGCATCTGCCTAGGATAGATCAGTAGCATCTGCCTAGCATAGATCTGTAGCAGCTGCCTAGCATAGATCAGTAGCATCTGCCTAGCATAGATCAGTAGCAGCTGCCTAGCATAGATCAGTAGCAGCTGCCTAGCATAGATCAGTAGCAGCTGCCTAGCACAGATCAGTAGCATCTGCCTAGCATAGATCAGTAGCAACTGCGTAGCATCTGCCTAGCACAGATCAGTAGCATCTGCCTAGCATAGATCAGTAGCAACTGCGTAGCATAGATCAGTAGCATCTGCCTAGCACATATCAGTAGCATCTGCCTAGCACAGATCAGTAGCATCTGCCTAGCATAGGTCAGTAGCATCTGCCTAGCATAGATCAGTAGCATCTGCCTAGCATAGATCAGTAGCACCTGCCTAGCATAAATCAGTAGCACCTGCCTAGCATACAGTAAGTTTACAGTGTCCATTTTTTCTTTTTGATCAATAAATCAAGGTTCACTCACTTCTATACTCTGAAGAATGTTTTGACTGGTTTATTTAACCACTGCAATTGTCATTTATTTTCGTCGATTTTAACGTCAGGTTCGTTTTTATAAGACATATTATGGCTGACACTTACAAGACATGTAATTGCGAACCATGTTGGCGGGGGACTGAACTCGTGGCGAGTGCGAGTTCAATCCCCGCCCGTCATATGGTTTGTTTGCAATCGTGTCATTACGATTTCGTAAGTCATGTAATTGCATTTTTTGCGACTTAATACAGCGAAACTTATATACTGTCAGACTGTAACATACAGTATTAAAATACACTCACTCTCACTCATACACTCACATTTTTTCTCACGCACTCATTCTCACAGTCTCACTCATAGACTCACATTCATCTTTCTCTCTCTAAGACTCACCGTGGCCTTGACCTTCGGCTGCATTAGAACAAAATTAACTGACGTCTCAACATAAGTATTACTAAATTAAGATCCTCAGTTTGGCTCCTGGGCTCACCCCTTATGTTTCGATAGGCCGAAGTGGTCTAGGTCTGTCAGATAAGCCTCTGAAAGCACGCATGGTCCAGCCTCTATGCTGCCTTCACGATTCCAATTCTTCACTATGTGTAAAATTCTTCACTCGACAATATGTCCAGACCAACAACTTCTCTTGGATCATTTCTCTCTATCTTCTTTTCCTCAGGTTGGTTTATTAGGTTAAATGGTATCGACTATACGAGGGTCAAATAAGGCTGCATGTTACCTGTACGTCACCAGTCAGGACTAGTTTATTCTTCAACACAGGGATTAAGGCAATAAGTGGATACGTATTAAAATAGATACACTTCCCTCCAAGTGTGTATACACTGCTGCTTTGATATACTTATCAGAATATATCCAAAATATCCCTCAGGTATTCCTTGAAACAGCAAGGTGTCTTGTTATCCCTTCCCTCTCTTCCTCTCTGTTAACTAATCTCTGGTTAGCTATAGTGTTAACCATTTTCTTACAGCTCAAAAATATGCCACCCCTCAACCATCTCCTTCCTATCTGATCTCTGTAACCCTGTCATATAATTCCAGTAGGTTTGTAAGATGAAATTTGCTATTTTACAACTCATGTTGGCTGTAGTTGATGGTACTATACATCTTCAGGCACGCTACACCACACCTCTCCTTAAATATTAAGTACAGTGTAACTTTGCTGCCTGTTTATTGTCTTGTTTGATTATCGGGACATCATTTTCTGTTTTGCACCTTCCCCGAAGGCACCTTCTGTTAAAAAACTGTAGATTTTCACTAGGAGTTACAGTGCTCATGCTTACAGTCTCAATGTTCACACAGTGCATCAATGCTCTCACACAGTGCATCAATGCCTCACACGTGCATCACTAGAAGTTCACACAGTGCATCAATGCTCTCACACAGTGCATCAATGCTCTCACACAGTGCATCAATGCTCTCACACAGTGCATCAATGCTCTCACACAGTGCATCAATGCTCTCTCTCAACATTCAAGGAGACATGTTATGAGAGATCATTTCGTTTAGAAGAGTCTTCACTTTATTCACCTGTTGAGCTGATGTTATCAAGTCTCTGCTAGTCTGTTCCTTCTTTTGTTATCCGGCGTTGCTTCCGTATTCTCGGTTAATACATCTTTCAAACACACGTAGTTACCTATTTGCAGTTACATATTTGTAAGTACAGGAGCAAAGCTATGCTCGTGGTGTCCCATCTCAATAATTTGTTCATCACATATATATTTTTTTAATTTTCTATTGATTACAGCACCTACTACATCCCTTTTCCAAATTATTCCACTGGTAAACCACTCTGCGAAGAAAAATGGTCTGGTATCCCTTGGGTTAAATTGTTTCCTCAATTTACAACTACGACTCCTTGTTATACCTGTTGCAGGTACTAAGATATCTTCATAACCTTTAATATTTACATCAGGTCTCCTCTTTTTGCTACTATCAGCCAGCCTGGACCTCTTTACTTTCTAACTCTTTTATTGTAAGTCATTTTTTAACTCCGCTAGCCATTCTGTAGCATTTTTTTTTTTGGACCTTTCCGAAATTATCAGTGTGGTTTTTTTTAAGGACATCAACAACTGCTGTATATTCCACTTTTGGCCTAAACAACTTTTTTTAAATTCTCTGTCCATATATTTGAAAAATATTTCATAATTCTCCAGTGTAGCGTATCTTCAGTGGTAGGTTGAATGTTATTATCTTCTAGGTACTTCTCTCTCTCTCTCTCTCTCTCTCTCTCTTGATACTTTCTATATTATATCACACAGTCTATATGCTCTACACTCTTTACGTGGCCTGATTTATCTCCCATTTCCATTGCATGGCATTTATCTACAGTGAATTCCATTATCCTTCTATCACTCCATTTGCTCAATATATCCACGTCATCCTATAGATTAGATTTGTTTTGTTTACACAGGTAAGGTGGAGATTTGATCCTCTGTAATGGACTTCTCTAACCTCTCAGAGGAGACAGAGTATTGGGACCTGGCTGTTATGGACTCGCCTTCCTGAAGAGATTGACGGTCATATGTATTATTTAACTAAAAGTTTTGCATCACCAAATATACTGATGTAGACTTTTATTCCTTTTATTAAGTCATTTATATAAATTTAAAAATATATTAAAGTGGCACCTCACTGATGGCATCTCTCCGGGAGAACAATTTTCCTCGTACAACTATTCGCATTGTCTTCCTAAACAGAAAGTCTTTAATTCAATATATTTGTCTTTCATTCCTCCCAAATTCTGCAGTTTACAAATTAGTCTTTCATGGGGAACTTTAACAATATTTTTCTTAAAGTCTAGGTGAATGCAATCTGCCCATCCATTTCTTTCCTGATCAATTTCCATGACTGTCAAAAAATAGTAAATTTCTTTCACACGCATTTATAGACCGAAATTCAATTGTTTAACAGTTTTTTTACTCACTAAGTGTTTAATCAACTTTCCCCTTGATAGATTTTATCAATATTTTTACAACACTTCGTCAACGAAACAACCGGCGTGACCTGAGGCCACGGGGGTCAACGCTCCTGTGGCCTGTGGTCACCTTATGTAAATATTGCCCCAATGTGTGTATCACCTTCCATTTGTCTACCAAATTATCATCCTGTGGTGAAAGCTTAAAAAAAAAAATATCCAAAGTGGGCAGCATTACTGTTACACTTATTCTTTTAAAAACCCCGTGGGTATGTCTAGTAAGGTTTGTCTAACTATTTTCTTATATTCAAACTGTCAGAATTAATGCATTTATTTTAAGTTTCCAAAGTCATATTTAACCGCCTGCGTTATTTCGATGCAACTTGATCACATTTTCCAAGTTATTTAAATCCTGTTAACCCTTTTGGGACATAGTTCCTAGACCTTTCGTGTGTTCTTGCCAGACAGTCCAAGATGCACAATAAACTAATCACTACAGTCCACAGGATGGCTATAAGGTACACAATAAACTAACCACGACCGTCCACAGGATGGATATAAGGTACACAATAAACTAGCCACTACCGTCGACAAGATGGATATAAGGTACACAATAAACTAACCACTACCGTCCACAGGATGGATAAAAGATACACAATAAACTAGCCACTACCGTCCACAGGATGGATATAAGGTACACAATAAACTAGCCACTACCGTCCACAGGATGGATATAACGTACACAATAAACTAACCACGACCGTCCACAGGATGGATATAAGGTACACAATAAACTAGCCACTACCGTCCACAGGATGGATATAAGGTATACAATAAACTAGCCACTACCGTCCACAGGATGGATATAAGGTACACAATAAACTAGCCACTACCGCCCACAGGATGGATATAAGGTTTCACAATAAACTAGCCACTACCGTCCACAGGATGGATATAAGGTACACAATAAACTAGCCACTACCGTCCACAGGATGGATATAAGGTACACAATAAACTAGCCACTACCGTCCACAGGATGGATATAAGGTATACAATAAACTAGCCACTACCGTCCACAGGATGGATATAAGGTACACAATAAACTAGCCACTACCGTCCACAGGATGGATATAACGTACACAATAAACTAGCCAGTACCGTCCACAGGATGGATATAACGTACACAATAAACTAGCCAGTACCGTCCACAGGATGGATATAACGTACACAATAAACTAGCCAGTACCGTCCACAGGATGGATATAACGTACACAATAAACTAGCCACTACCGTCCACAGGATGGATATAACGTACACAATAAACTAGCCAGTACCGTCCACAGGATGGATATAACGTACACAATAAACTAGCCAGTAACCTCCACAGATGATATAACGTACACAATAACTAGCCAGTACCGTCCATCAGGATGGATTGTTAAGACACAATAAACTAGCAGTACCGTCACAGGATGGATATAACGTACAAAAAAACTAGCCACTACCGTCACGAGGATGGATATAACGTACACAATAAACTAGCCAGTACCGTCCACAGGTGATATACGTACACAATTAAACTAGCAGTACCGTCCACAGGATGGATATAATACACAAAAACTACCAGTACCGTCCCCCAGTGAGGATAACGTACACAATAAACTGCCACTACCGTCCAACGGATGATATACGTACACAATAAACTAGCCAGTACCGTCCACAGGATCGGATATAACGCTACACAATAAACTTGCCACTTTGTAGGAGAACCTGGCTAATAGATGAAAATTTTCTTCACGTAACTTCTTAGCAGGGGTGTGTGTGTGTGTTGTTGTGTGTGTGAGTGTATGGTGTGAGTGAGAGAGAGGAGAGAGTGAGGAGAGAGGAAGAGAGGAGGACTATAGAAGAGAGGAGATAGAGGAGGAGTGAGAAGAGAGAGGAGTGAGGATAGGAGGAGTGAGGTCCTTCTTTCATCTTATATTTCTCAGCAGAAATTTCAAACTCTGATTTCCAAGTTTAGAAGAAAATTGACAATCATCTGGAGATGAGCCTTCACCAGGAAGGTGTGGGGGCCCCACCGTGATCGGAACGTGTGCGGGCCCCACCATGACCGGAACGTGTGGGGGCCCCACCATGACCGGAAGATGTGGGGGCGCCCCCCATGACCGGAACGTGTGGGGGCGCCCCCCAAGACCAGAACGTGTGGGGCCCCCACCATGACGATGTGGGGCCTAACCATGAAGATGTGTGGCCCAAACAGGAAGGAAGAGTTGGGCCCTCCATCAGGACGTGAAGAATAGTTGGGTTCCACACCAGGCAGTGAAGGAGTGAGGTACTATCAGGAAGGAGTGAGGTACTACCGGGAAGGAGTGAGGTATTACTAGGAATGAGTGAGGTACTACCAGGAAGGAGTGAGGTACTACTAAGAAGGAGTGAGGTACTACTAGGAAGGAGTGAGGTACTACCAGGAAGGAGTGAGGTACTACCAGGAAGGAGTGAGGTACTACCAGGAAGGAGTGAGGTACTACTAGGAAGGAGTGAGGTACTACCAGGAAGGAGTGAGGTACTCTCAGGAAGGAGTGAGGTACTGTCAGGAAGGAGTGAGGTACTCTCAGGAAGAAGTAAGGTACTGTCAGGAAGGAGTGAGGTAGTGTCAGGAAGGAGTGAGGTACTACTAGGAAGGAGTGAGGTACTCTCAGGAAGGAGTGAGGTACTACTAGGAAGGAGTGAGGTACTCTCAGGAAGGAGTGAGGTACTGTCAGGAAGGAGTGAGGTACTACTAGGAAGGAGTGAGGTACTCTCAGGAAGGAGTGAGGTACTGTCAGGAAGGAGTGAGGTAGTGTCAGGAAGAAGTGAGGTATTGTCAGGAAGGAGTGAGGTACTGTCAAGGAGTGAGGTACTGTCAGGAAGGAGTGAGGTACTGTTAGGAAGGAGTGAGGTGCTGTCAGGAAGGGGTGAGGTACTGTCAGGAAGGCGTGAGGTACTGTCAGGAAGGAGTGAGGTACTGTCAGGAAAGAGTGAGGTACCGTCAGGAAGGAGTGAGGTACTGTCAGGAAGGAGTGAGGTACTGTCAGGAAGGAGTGAGGTACTGTCAGGAAGGAGTGAATAACTGGGAAAGTGGGGAGATGGATCTTCAACTTCCTAACAAATCGAACACAAAGAGTAGTGGTCAGCAGAGTTAAATCGGAGGCTGCCATAGTGAAGAGCTCTGTTCCACAAGGCACAGTACTCGCCCCCATCTTATTCCTTATCCTCATATCAGACATAAACAGAGATATACACCACAGCACCGTATCATCCTTTGCGGATGATACTAGGATCTGCATGAGGCTGTCATCTGCTGAGGACGCGGTTAACCTCCAAGAAGATATAAACAAAGTTTTCCAGTGGGCAACGGTAAACAATATGATGTTCAATGAGGACAAATTCCAACTACTCCGTTATGGAAAACTGGAGGAGATAATAACTAGAACAGAGTATACTACTGACTCCGGCCATACAATAGAGCGGAAAATAATGTAAGGGACCTGGGAGTAGTAATGTCTGAGGATCTCACTTTCAAGGATCACAACAGTGCCACGATCGCACGTGCAAAGAAAATGATAGGATGGATAATGAGAACTTTCAAAAGAGAATGCAAGCCCATGATGATCCTTTTCAAATCACTTGTTCTCTCTAGGCTGGAATACTGCTGTACATTAACATCTCCATTCAAAGCAGGTGAAATCGCAGATCTAGAGAGTGTACAGAGATCCTTTACTGCACGTATAAGTTCTGTCAAGCACCTAACTACTGGGAACGCTTGGAAGCACTTGACTTGTACTCGTTGGAACGCAGGAGGGAGAGATATATCATAATCTACAATTGGAAAATCTTGGAAGGAATGGTCCCAAATCTGCACACAGAAATCACTCCCTACGAAAGCAAAAGACTGGGCATGCGATGCAAAATGCCGCCAATAAAAAGTAGGGGCGCCATTGGTACACTAAGAGAAAAACACCATAAGTGTCCGAGGCCCAAAACTGTTCAACAGCCTCCCATCAAGCATTAGGGGAATTGCCAATAAACCCCTGGCTGCCTTCAAGAGAGAGCTGGACAGATACCTAAAGTCAGTGCCGGATCAGCCGGGCTGTGGCTCGTACGTTGGACTGCGTGCGGCCAGCAGTAACAGCCTAGTTGATCAGGCCCTGATCCATCGGGAGGCCTGGTCATGGACCGGGCCGCGGGGGCGTTGATCCCCGGAATAACCTCCAGGTAACCTCCAGGTACTGTCAGGAAGGAGTGAGGTACTGTCAGGAAGGAAGTAGGGTCCCACCAGGAGGGAAGAGGTGTGGTGTGCCTGCGTGGGGAAGGATGGGGAGGGGAAGTGTGGGGAGGGGAAGTTTGGGGAGGGGAAGGAAGGGGGAGGAGGCCATGTGACCTTGCGTGGTGTGGCGCTCGATACCATGGTTGGGGAAATCTCACTCCCACCCTGCCTTTCCCTACCCTGCCTAGCCCCACCCTGTCCGTCCCACCCTGCCTGCCCCACCCTGTCCTGTCCCACCCTGCCTTGCCCACCCTGCCTTGCCCCCCCTGCCTTGCCCCATCCTGCCTTGCCCCTCCCTGTCCTGCCCCACCTGCCATGTCCCACCCTGTCCTGCCCCACCCTGCCTTTCCCAACAATGTCCTGCCTCACCCTGCTTGCCCAACCCTGCCTTGCCCCACCCTGCCTTGCCCCACCCTGTCCTGCCCCCCCTGTCTTGCCTCACTGCTTGGCCCCACCCTGTCCTGCCCCATATGCTATGTCCCACTCTGTCCTGCCCCACCCCCGCCTTGCCCCACCCTGTCCTGCCCGCCGTTACACTGTTTCCCCACCCTGCCTGCCCCACCCTGCCTTTCCCCACCCTGCCTTGCCCCCCCCTGTCCTGCCCCCCGCCATGTCCACACTGTCCTGCCCCACCCTGCCTTGCCCCACCCTGTCCTGCCCCACCCTGCCTTGCCCAACAATGTCCTGCCAAACCCTGCCTTGCCCACCCTGCCTTCCCCACCCTGCCTTGCCCACCCTGCCTTCCCCACCCTCTGCCCACCCTGCCTTTCCCCACCCTGGGCCTTGCCCCACCCGTCCTGGGCCCCCCCCTGCCTTGCCCCCCCCTTTCCTTTCCCCACCCCGCCTTTCCCCAACCCCCGTTCCTGCCCCACCCTGCCTTGCCCCACCCTGCCTGCCCCCCCCTATCCTGCCCCCCCCTGCCTTGCCCCCACCCTGCCTTGCCCCACCCTTCCCCCCATGCCATGTCCCACACTGTCCGCCCACCCTGCCTTGCCCCACCCTGTCCTGCCCCACCTGCCTGCCCAACAATGCCTGCCAAACCTGCCTTGCCCCACCCTGACTGCCCCCCTGCCTTGCCCAACCTGCCTTACCCACCCTGCCTTGCCCGACCCTGCCTTGCCCACCCTGTCCTGCCCCACCCTGCCTTGCCCACCCTGCCTTGCCCCACCCTGTCCTGCCCCACCCTGCCTTTGCCCCACCCTGTCCTGCCCCACCTGCCTTTCCCCACCCTGTCCTGCCCCACCCTGCCTTGCCCACAATGCCCCCCACCCTGCCTTGCCCCACCCTGTTCTGCCCCACCTGCCTTTTCCCCACCCTGTCCTCTCCACCTCCTTGCCCACCTGTCCGCCCACCCTGCCTGTTCAACCCTGGGCCTGCCCCACCTGCCTTCCACCTTTGTCCTTTCCCACCCCGCCTTGCCCCACCCGTCCTGTCCACCGGCCTGCCCCACACTGTCCCCGCCCCACCTTCTTGCCCCGCCCTGTCCTGCCCCACCCTGCCTTGCCCCCCCCTCTTTCCTGTCCCACCCTGCCTTGCCCACCCTGCCTTGCCCCACCGCCCCCCCACCTGCCATGTTCCACCCTGTCCTGTCCCACCCTGCCCTTTTCCCCCCTGTCCTGCCCACCCTGCCTTGCCCACCCCGTCCTACCCCCCCCTGCCTAGCCCTACCCTGCCTTTCCAACCCTGTCCTGTCCCACCCTGCCTGCCCCACCCTGTCCTGCCCCACCTGCCTTGCCCTACCCTGTCCTGCCCCACCCTGCTGCCCCCCCCATATTCTGCCCCACCCTGCCTTTCCCCACCCTGTCCTGCCCCACCCTGCCTTCCCAGCCCTGCCTACCCCACCCTGCCTTTCCCCACCCTGTCCCGCCCCACCTCCTTGCCCCACCCTATCCTGCCCCACCTTGCCTTTCCCCACCCTGTCCTGCCCCACTTCCCTTTCCCCACCCTGCCTTGCCGCCAATGTCCTCCCCAACCCTGCCTTGCCCCCCCTATCCGCCCCCTGCCTTGCCCACCCTGTCCTGCCCCACCTGCCTTGCCCCCCCCTGTCCTGTCCCACCCTGCCTTGCCCCACCTCGTCCTGCCCCACCTGCCTTACCAACCCTGCTTGCCCCCCTGCCTTTTCCCCACCCTGCCTGTCCACCCTGCCTTTCCCCACAATGTCCTTTCCCCCCCCTGCCTGCCCCACTCCTGCCTTACCCCACCCTGTCCTGTCCACCCTGCCTGCCCCACCCCGTCCTGCCCCACCCTGCCTTTTCTCAACCCTGTCCTGCCCCACCTGCCATGTCCCACCTTGTCCTGTCCACCCTGCCTTTTCCCCACCCTGCCTTTCCCCACCTGTCCTGTCCCACCCTGCCTGCCCCCCCCCTGTCCTTGCCCCACCTGCCTTGCCCTCCCTGTCCTGCCCCCCCCTGCCTTGCCCCACCCTGCCTTTCCCCACCCTGTCCTGTCCCACCCTGCCTTGCCCCACCCTGTCCTGCCCCACCTGCTATGTCCCACCCTGTCCTGCCCCACCCTGCCTTGCACCACCCTGTCCTGCTCCACCCTGCCTTGCTCCACCCTGTCCTGCCCCACCCTGCCTTGCCCTACCCTGCCCTTGCCCACCCTGTCCTGTTCCACCCTGCCTTGCCCCACAATGCCCTGCCCCACCTTGCCTTTCCCTACCCTGTCCTGTCCCACCCATCCCTGACCCACCCATGACCAACCTCACCCACCATGACCACACCTCACCCACGAAGCCCTGACCCACACATGACCACACCTTACCCACCAACCCTGACCCACCCATGACCACACTCACCCACGAAGCCTTGACCCACCGATGGCCACACCTTACCCACCCAGCCTGAGCCACTCATGACCACACCTCACCCACCCTGCCCTCTCCAGATTGTTCTTACCTTGCCTGGTTAAACCGGTTCCCTCTTTTTTCCCCCACTCTTCTCCGTCTTTCTCCCACACTCCTCCCCTCTTTTCTTCCTCACCCGTCCCCTCCTTCCCAATCATCTTTCCTCATGTTTCATCCTCACCTTCCTCTTTTCCCCTCACTCTCCTCCCATCCCCCAGTCCTATCCTCTCACCCCTCCCCTCCATCCCCCAACACAGAGGCCTCTGCCCACCCCTCTCGCAAATAACCCACTCAGCCTCCACTTTAACCCACCCTCTCCCAAATAACATATGTCCTCCTCACTCCCCCTTAAAGATTGACTTATGGCTCAAGTGGTAGCACCCTCGGCTCACAGCTGAGTGACCGTGGTTCGATCTCGGCACTAATGGAAATGTTGGGCTTGTTTCTTGACACCTGTTGCCACTGTTCACCTAACAGCAAGTAGGTGCAGTGAGTATAACCTGGTATACAGTATCAACAAGTTGATAAGTAAGGCACATGCTACAGGCATCTTAAGTCAGAAACGTTTCGCCTACACAGTAGGCTTCTTCAGTTGAGTACAGAGGAGGCAGCAGAAGCAGTGGGGGTGTAAAGACGATGTAATCAGTCGATCACCCTTGAAGACGTAGTTTTGAGGTGATCAGTCCCTCAGCCTGGAGAGTTCTGTTCCATAGTCTGGAACAATGTGAAGTTGAAGCAACAGAATGGAAACTTATATACTGTCAGAAGTCAAATGCTGCAGAAAATCAAGTTGTCGTATTGTATACCATTATCATATTTACAGTGTCAGGTACAACAACACAGTGGTATCTTGGTACAGAGGACACCTTCGACAACTTTACTAACCACTGGTTACAAGTGAGAAAGGTTAGATTTGAGAAGGACCTGCCCTGTAGGTTTGGTACACTGCATCTCAGTTATTATATTCTTACTTCTACTATTGGGCTCCGCCTCTTCTGTCATCAAGATTTTCTCTGTCTCGATTTTGACAGTATATAAGTCTGTATTCTGTTACTTCACCTTCACATTATTCCAGACTATGGAGCAGAACTCTTCTCCAGGCTGAGGGACTGACCACCTCTAAACTAAGTCTTCCAGGGTGATGGACTGATTACATCGTCTTTCCAGCCCCACTGCTTCTGCTGCCTCCTCTATATTCGACTGAAGAAGCCTACTGTGTAGGCAAAATGTTTCGGAATAAAGATACCTGTTTCCCCTGTGTCTTATCATTAGATACAGTACCTGGATGGTAGTCGACCTCTGTGGATGGTATCCAGGAAGGGTATTGCTACACCTTATGTGGTACATGTTTGGTATACAATACCAGTAAGATGATGAATTAGACACATGTGCAACATCTGGGTATCTTTACTGTAGACGTTCCGCCATCCAGTGGCTTTATAAATACAAATTCAAGGACAAAATGTGAAGAGAGCAGAAATGTATACAGAAGATGAGGTAGTCAGTCCCTCAGCCTTGGAGTTGGTGGAGAGCGCCGTAGTCTTGAAGACTCCAAGACTGAGGGACTGATTACCTCATCTCTTGTATACATTTTTACTCTTTTCACATTTTATCTTTGAATTTGTATTTATAAAGCTACTGGATGGCGAAACTTCTACAGTAAAGATACCCAGATGTTGCACCTGTGTCTAATACTGCACCTTATATAAGGCTGAGCACAGAAAGTAGTGTGTCAGTAAGGTGAGGTAGGATAACAGCTTTTAGCTTGTAAATGAAGTGAAGTAGGATAACAGCGCTTAGCCTGTAAATGAGGTGAAACAGGATAACAGGTTTTCGCTTGTAAATGAGCTAAGACTGGATAACGGCTCATGTAAACTGAACAGTAAATGAGAAAATAACCCCACTCGTCCACTGCATCATTCCTCCCACTCACACATAACTCGCTGCTACCTCAGCAGCCCACCTACTGACAACACTCCACTCTTCACTCAAACTAACAACACTGAAATATAACCGATGTTTGCCCACCTTACTCTTCAAAGTCCTATTTGAAGGCATAAAATTGACAAAATGAGCACCTAAAGAGCCTGATAATAGAAAATCGGTGGCCCGTGGCCTGGTGGCAAAAGTTCTCACTTCACACGCTGAGGGTCCGGGTTCGATTCCCGGCGAAGGGTAGAAACATTGGGCGAGTTTCCTTACAACGGTTCTCCGTGTTCACCCATCAGTAAAAGTGGGTTCCTGGGCGTCAGTCGACTGGCGTGGGACACATCCTGGGACAAAACTGACCTAATTTGCCGGAAATGCTCAGCATATAACAAGGGGCATTGAATATAGTAGTATGTCATTGATGTCAGCCAGGACTGTATACCTTGTACATGTACTTGTAATAAAGATATATTATTATTATATTAGTTAACTCTAATCTCTCACACGAGACTGCAGTGTCTAGCGATCTGTCTCTTGCATAGCGACCCGTCTCTTGTATAGCGATCTGTCTTTTTCTCAGTAGTAGTACCAGTTACCAGTAACCAGTGTACCAGTAGATGACTCACTACCAACCGTCTGCGTGAATCACTGACTGATTATTCATATTGCTGCTGACCATAGCAGGATTTCAAACACCCATCACCCGTAGGCACTTTGAGAGTGAGTCGAAGATGGGGAGCAGAGAGAGGCAGGTCGGCTGTTGGCGCTACCCATACTTCCGTTATATTATACGTACTACCAGCCTACGTGAGTATTCTTACCCCATCCACGTTATCAAAAACCCACTTGACATCTTGTATAGTGACCTGTCTCTTGTACAGCGATCCGGCTCTTGTACAGCGACCCATCTCTTGTATAGTGACCCGTCTCTTGTATAGCGACCCGTCTCTTGTATAGCGACCAGTCTCTTGTACAGCGACCCGTCTCTTGTACAGCGACCCATCTCTTGTATAGCGACCCGTCTCTTGTACAGCGACCCGTCTCTTGTACAGCGACCCGTCTCTTGTACAGCAACCCGTCTCTTGTATAGCGACCCGTCTCCTGTACAGCGACCCGTCTCTTGTACAGCGACCCGTCTCTTGTATAGCGACCCGTCTCTTGTACAGCGACCCGTCTCTTGTATAGCGACCCGTCTCTTGTACAGCGACCCATCTCTTGTACAGCGACCCATCTCTTGTACAGCGACCCGTCTCTTGTATAGCAACCCGTCTCTTGTACAGCGACCCGTCTCTTGTACAGCGACCCGTCTCTTGTATAGCGACCCATCTCTTGTACAGCGACCCGTCTCTTGTACAGCGACCCATCTCTTGTACAGTGACCCGTCTCTTGTACAGTGACCCGTCTCTTGTACAGCGACCCGTCTCTTGTATAGCGACCCGTCTCTTGTACAGCGACCCGTCTCTTGTATAGCGACCCGTCTCTTGTACAGCGACCCGTCTCCTGTACAGCGACCCGTCTCTTGTACAGCAACCCGTCTCTTGTACAGCGACCCGTCTCTTGTACAGCAACCCGTCTCTTGTATAGCGACCCGTCTCTTGTACAGCAACCCGTCTCTTGTACAGCGACCCATCTCTTGTACAGCGACCCGTCTCTTGTACAGCGACCCGTCTCTTGTACAGCAACCCATCTCTTGTACAGCGACCCGTCTCTTGTACAGTGACCCGTCTTTTGTACAGCGACCCGTCTCTTGTATAGCGACCCGTCTCTTGTACAGCGACCCGTCTCTTGTATAGCGACCCGTCTCTTGTACAGCGACCCGTCTCTTGTACAGCGACCCGTCTCTTGTACAGCAACCCGTCTCTTGTACAGCGACCCGTCTCTTGTATAGCGACCCGTCTCTTGTACAGCGACCCATCTCTTGTACAGCGACCCGTCTCTTGTATAGCGACCCGTCTCTTGTACAGCGACCTGTCCTCTTGTATAGCGACCCGTCTCTTGTACAGCGACCCATCTCTTGTACAGCGACCCATCTCTTGTATAGCGACCCGTCTCTTGTACAGCGACCTGTCTCTTGTATAGCGACCCGTCTCTTGTACAGCGACCCGTCTCTTGTATAGCGACCCGTCTCTTGTACAGCGACCCGTCTCTTGTATAGCGACCCGTCTCTTGTACAGCGACCTGTCTCTTGTATAGCGACCCGTCTCTTGTACAGCGACCCGTCTCTTGTATAGCGACCCGTCTCTTGTACAGCGACCCATCTCTTGTATAGCGACCCGTCTCTTGTACAGCGACCTGTCTCTTGTATAGCGACCGTCTCTTGTACAGCGACCCGTCTCTTGTATAGCGACCCGTCTCTTGTATAGCGACCCGTCTCTTGTACAGCGACCCGTCTCTTGTATAGCGACCCGTCTCTTGTATAGCGACCCGTCTCTTGTACAGCGACCCGTCTCTTGTACAGCGACCCGTCTCTTGTATAGCGACCCGTCTCTTGTACAGCGACCCGTCTCTTGTACAGCGACCCGTCTCTTGTACAGCGACCCGTCTCTTGTACAGCGACCCGTCTCTTGTACAGCGACCCGTCTCTTGTACAGCGACCCGTCTCTTGTATAGCGACCCGTCTCTTGTATAGCGACCCGTCTCTTGTATAGATACATGGGTCTTCTATAATGTGACCCTTCAAGGATACCTAATGATGTGGTCGTTCAGGGATACCTAATAATATGGTTCTTCAGGGATACCTAAATAATGTGATCCTTCAGGGATACCTAATAATGTGGTTCTTCAGGGATACCTAATAATGTGGTCCTTCAGGGATACCTAATAATTTGGTTCTTCAGGGATACCTAATAATGTGATCCTTCAGGGATACCTAATAATGTGATCCTTCAGGGATACCTAATAATGTGGTCCTTCAGGGATACCTAATAATGTGGTCCTTCAGGGATACCTAATAATGTGATCCTTCAGGGATACCTAATAATGTGATCCTTCAGGGATACCTAATAATGTGGTTCTTCAGGGATACCTAATAATGTGGTTCTTCAGGGATACCTAATAATGTGGTCCTTCACCTAATAATTATTCCGGAATCCTCACCAGCTATAAAACAAGGAGGAAAATAAAGTAGAAGAGGAAAAATAAGAAAAGGGAAAGGCGGAAAGGTCAGAGAAATGTAAAACAGGATTATAAAAATTTCCCCAATGGTACAGCTGGTGCGTCAGGTGGTAGAGACGAGGAGGAGGAGGAGGAGGAGGAGGAGGAGGAGGAGGAGGAGGAGGAGGAGGAGGAGGAGGAGGTTGAGGATGATAGCGCTGACAGTCAGTCATAACAAAGCTTCGCCTTTAAGTGTGTTTTCATGACGCAGCTGAGGAGACGCACCAGTGACGCAACTCACCACCCACCAACGGACAGTAGCGACGCAACCCACCAATGCACAGCAGTGACGCAACCCACCACTCACGAACGCAGCAGTGACGCAGCACCCCCACCAATCCAGCAGTGACGCAGTGACGCAGCACCCCCACCAACGCAGCACCCTCACCAACGCAGCAGTGACGCAGCACCCCTCTTTTCCCCCTCACACATGACTAGTCTTACTATGACTGACTCACGAGATCGTACTAATACTATTGTAAACAAACCAGGAAACGGGTGGGGGGTTGAGCCCACGGCGAGTGAGTCGTAAAATTCCTGGCCGTTCCGTGGTTGGTTTGTAATCTTGTTACTAAGATTTCGTGAGTCATGATGGCGGCTTTGAGGGGACCTCAGCTAGAGTTCATCACAGCCACGCTGTGGGGAAGATTCATCTGTAAAAACTTGCATTTGTGGTCACAGTGGTAGCCCATTTTAACCTTCCTATGGTGTATAATATCGCAGCCAGCTGGACCAGTGGTTAACGCGTCGGTATGGAGTTTCACGACTTACTCACCATGGGTTCAAATCCCACCCATTCTGCTATTTTTTTTTTTAACTAAGACTGCTTGTAACATTACACAAATAACTCGCACATGGTCCAAGTCGGACCGAAACTTCGTCATGGTTTCTGTCTCCTATGTGCGGGTTATTTGTTTATTGTTCCAGTCACGGTATTGTGTCGATGTTTTTAACTGCTCGTAACAGGCCGGAGGTAGAAATACAACACAGCATCTCTCTGTTCATTGTTAACCTATCCTTCAGAAGACTCTCAGTTCTGGTAGATGAGGAAACACCAGATATTCCCAGACTGTATACTGCGTTGGCAGTATAGAGGAGCACTAAACACAAAGGAGTCATATAGCGCCTGGGGGAATGGAAGGTATTCAGGCTCGAGTGAAGGAATTAGAACACAGGTTTAATTCCTAAGATCAAGAGGAGCCCCTCACAGCATCAACGAACCTCCCTCGAGAGGAGATATACCCAGAGATCTAGTAGCTGAGAGGTGGGGCCGGGAGCTGAGACTCAACCACATATAGGTGAGTACATGGGAGTACTACCTGGAGGTTACCTGGAGGTTATTCCGGGGATCAACGCCCCCGGGCCCGGTCCACGACCAGGCCTCCCGATGGATCAGGGCCTGATCAACTAGGCTGTTACTGCTGGCCGCACGCAGTCCGACGTACGAGCCACAGCCCGGCTGATCCGGCAGTATCCACTCGCAGCATCAAACGTTCACTGTGTTGTGTGACGCGGTGACTGCCAGAATCAGGTTATAATATCGAAGAATTACAGACAAATAATATGGAAGAATCACCAATAAAATATTAGGTAAATGGACACAGATGCAACTCATGTGACATTTTATCTATTCCTACAGTAAACGTCTAGCTGGCCTCCATGTCTCGTAATTATTCCATCACGCTACCAGCTTCACACAACATAGCTACAACAACACCTACCTTCCTCCCTCCACTCTCTCCATCCCACCTCCTACCAGCATGTTCCTTCACAACCAGCTGGTGGGACAGCTGCGGGTAATTGTGTAACACTGTACACGGTAGCTATGGTGAGCCAATACTCACACTCACCCACCCACACTACTACCCACACTACTACCCACACTACCACCCACACTACTACCCACACTACCACCCACACTACCACCCACACTACTACCCACACTACTACCCACACTACCACCCACACTACTACCCACACTACCACCCACACTACTACCCACACTACTACCCACACTACCACCCACACTACTACCCACACTACCACCCACACTACTACCCACACTACTACCCACACTACCACCCACACTACTACCCACACTACCACCCACACTACCACCCACACTACTACCCACACTACCACCCACACTACCACCCACACTACTACCCACATTACTACCCACACTACCAACCCACACTACTACCCACACTACCACCCACACTACTACCCACACCACCACCCACCAACACACCCACACTACCACCCACACCACCACCCACACTCATCACCCACACTACCACCCACACTACCACCCACACACATCACCCACACTACCACCCACATCATCACCCACACCACCACCCACACTAACACCCACACTACCACCCACACCACCACCCACATCATCACCCACAACTACCACCCACACCACCACCCACATCATCACCCACACTACCACCCACACTACCACCCACACCATCACCCACACTACCACCCACATCACCACCCACATCATCACCCACACTACCACCCACACTACCACCCACACCACCACCCACATCATCACCCACACTACCACCCACACTACCACCCACACCATCACCCACACTACCACCCACACCACCACCCACATCATCACCCACACTACCACCCACACTACCACCCACACACCACACCCACATCATCACCCACACTACCACCCACACTACCACCCACACCATCACCCACACTACCACCACACACCACCACCCACATCAACACCCACACTACCACCCACACTACCACCCACACTACCAACCACACCACACCCACACTACCACCCACTTTAAACCACCCACACTACCACCCACACCACCACCCACATCATCACCCACACTACCACCCACACTACCACCCACACTACCACCCACACTACCACCCACACTACCAACCACAACCATCACCCACACAAACCACCCACATCATCACCCACACAAACCCCAACCACACCATCACCCACACTACCAACACACCATCACCCACACTACCACCCACACTACCACCCACACTACCACCCACACCACCACCCAAAATCATCACCCACACTACCACCCACACTACCACCCACAACCATCACCCACACTACCACCCACACCACCACCCACATCATCACCCACACTACCACCCACACTACCACCCACACTACCACCCACACTACCACCCACACCATCACCTAGACTACCACCCACACCACCACCCACACCACCACCCAGACCACCACCCACACCACCACCCAGACCACCACCCAGAGTTCACCACTAAGGTTCTGAATCACCCGTACGGTTTTAGCACTTCTCAACGAATATTTTTTGCGACATATTCATGTTTATTGAGGTTTTCCGTCATTTTGGGGGAAACGTCAAGTTTCCACTAAACTTACCATAATTATGGTTAAAAAAGACTGAATTTAGAGAAGTGACTTATGGGTTTTGTTTTTTTTTTATTAGAGTCAACGAAATAAAAAATTAGTATAGCAACAAATATAGTAGTAGTAAAAGAAGTAGTAGTAGTAAAAAGGAAAGTAAATAGAGTAAAAGAAGTAGTTTGTAGCAACGAAGTAGGAGTAGTAAAAAAAACTAGTATTTGCAAAATAAGTAGTTTGTAGCAACAAAGTAGTTTTAAACAACAGAAATAGTAGTAGTAAATTTAAAAATAGTAACAGAAAATTTGAGTAGTAACAGAAGTGTAATAGTAACATTTAAATAGGGAGGGAGTACAGAATTTGTAGTAGCAACAAAAAAGTAATATTTGTAAAAAAGTAGTAGTGTAAAAGAGTAAAAGTACAACGAGTTAGTAGTAACAAAAAGTTTTAATATAGCAACAGAAGTAGTAGTGCAAAAGAAGTAGTAGAACAAAGAACCGTAAAATAGTAGCAACAGAAGGAGTAACAAAGTAGTAGTAGTAAAAAAAGTAGTAGTAGTAACAAAAATTTTGTAGTAGCAACAGAAAATATAGTCGCAACAGAAATTTGAACCAACAGAAGTAGTTTGTAGCAACAGAAAATTTAAAATAGTTTGCAAAAAGAAAAATTGTAGTAGTAAAAAGAAAATATAGTAGCAACAGGAAAATAAATAGTAGTAACAGAATAGTAGTAAATAAAAAGAAAATTTGTAGTATTTAAAAGGGTTTGTAGTAGCAACAGAAGTATGTAGTAACATAAATAGAAATAGTAAAAGAAGTTGTAGTGCAACAGAAGTAGTAGTATAACAGAAGTAGTAGTAGCAAAAGATGGTTTGTTTAAAAGAAAAAAGTTTTATAACAGAAGTTTGAAAGGGAAACAGAAATATTGTTTGTTTGTAGCAATAGAAGTAGTAGTTTGCAACAGAAGTAGTAGTAGCAACAGAAGTAGTAGTCAACAAAGTAGTAGTAGCAAAGAAGTAGTATTTTAACATTTAAAAAAAGTTTTAACAAAAATAAAATTTGTAGTTGTACAAAGTAGTAGTAGCAACAGAAGTAGTAGTAGCAACAGAATAAATATAGCAAAAGAAGTATAGTACAACAGATTACTTTTGTTTTAAAAAAAGTAAAGTATTGTAGCAGAAGTGTAGTAGTAACAGAATTTGTATTTGTAACACAAGTACCCGCAAAATAGTAACAGAAGTAGTATAGTAATAGAAGTTTTAAACAACTTAAATAGTAGTTTGTAAAAAAGTAGAGTTGTAACAGAATTGTAGTAGTAAATAAAAGAAGAAGTATAAAAGAAGAAATAGTAGTAACCCTAAGTAGTAAGTAGTAGGGGAGTAACATAAGTAGTAGTTGTATTAACTGAAGATTGAATAAGGGAAAATAAGTATTTTAGTGTAACCCGAAGTAATAGTAGTAGTAGTAGTTAAATAACAGAAGTAGTGTAGAAATAACAGAAGAGTAAAGAAAAAAAAAGTAAATTTGTATAAAATTAGGGAAAAAGAAGTAGTGTAGTAACCAAAAGGGAGTAGTAGTTTGTAAAAAGAAGTAAATAAAAAGGTTTTTTAAAAAGAAGTTTGTAGTAAAAAAAAGTAGTAGTAGTTTCATAAGTAAATAGTAGAAAAATAAGTAAGTAGTAGGGAAAAAGAAGTATAGAAGTATTAAAGTGAGTTTAGTAGTAATAAAGTTGTAGTAGAACATAAGGTAGTAGTAGTAAAAAAAAAGGGGAATTTGTAGTAAAGGGGTTTTAGTAGTAGTAAATGAAGTAGTTGTAGTAAATAACAAGAAGAAGTAGGGAGTAAAAAAGTAGTAGTAGTAGTAGTAAAGGGAATATTTGTAGTAGTAAAAGAATAGTAGTAGTAGAAAAGAAGTAAATTAAGCAGTAACAAAAATTTTGTAGTAGGAGTATAACAGAAGTAGTAGTATAATAGAAGAGTAGTATAAACAGAAAAATATTTTGGGAAATAACATTTAAATAGTAGTAGTAGTAGTAACAAAAGTAGTAGTAGTAACCCAAATTATAGTTGTAACAGAAGTAGTAAAGGGGAGGGAGAAAAAGAAGTAGTTTGTAGAAACCCGAGTAAAGTAAATAGTAACTAAGTATTTGTAAAAAGGGAAAAATAAGGGAGTAGTAGTAGTAAAAAATTAGAAATAGCAGTAACAAAAAAAGTAAAGTAGTAAAAATAAGTAGTGTGTAGTTAAAAGTAGTGTAGTAGGGAACAGAAAGTAGTTTGTAGTAACAAGTAGTAGTTTGTAATAGGGAAATAGTAGTACTTGTAAAATTAGTATAGTAGTACTTTAGTAGTAGTAAAATAGTAAAAGAAAGTAGTCCGGGGAGTAACAGAAATAGTAATAGTATAACATTAAATTGTAGTTTGTAACCTAAGTATAGTAAAAAGAATTGAGTAGCAGTAGTAACATAAGTAGTAGTGTAGTAGTAACAGAAGTAGTATAGTAATAAAAAGTTGTAGTAGTAGTAACTTTAAATAGTAGTATAACCCTAAGTAGTAGTTGTAGGGAGAACAGGAAAATAAATAGTAGTAAAGAAGTAGTAGTATAGTAGTAAAAAAGAAGTTTTAGCAGTAACATAAGAAATTTGTATAGTATAACAGAAGTATAGTGTGGGGGGTAACCCTAAAATTTGTAGTAGGAAAAAAATGTATTAGATAGTTAAAAATAAATATATAGTAGTAACATAAGTAGTATGTAAGTAAGTTTAGTAGTAATAGAAGGAAATAGTAGTAGTAAAAATAATTAGTATAGTTTGTAACATAAGTTGTTTTAGGTTGTAACGAATAGTAGTAGTAGTAAAGAAGGGGGTGTAGTATAACAGAATGTAAATATTTGTAACATAAGTAGTAGTAGTAACATAAAGTAGTAGGGGAGTAGTAAAAAAAATAGTTGTAATATAGAAGCAGTAGTAGTAGTTTTCAAATTTAGATAGGGAGTGTAACATAAGGGAGTAGTAAAGGGAAAAGAAGTATTTTAAAAAGTAATAAAAATTGTTGTAGTAGTAACAGAAGTAGTTGTAAGTAGTAATAGAAGTAGTTTGTTTGTAGTAAAGAAGTATGTAGTAGTAAATAGAAAGTTGGGAGTAGTAAAAAAAAAAAGAAGTAGGGAGTAGTAGTAAAAAGGGAAACAGTAGGGTAGTAGTTAAAATAATTAGTAGTAAATAGTAAAAATTTAAATAGTAGTAGTATAACAGAAGAGTAGGGAGATAAAGAAATTAAATGTAGTAGTAACAAAGTAGTTTTTAGTAGTAGTAACATAAGTAGTAGTAGTTGTAAAAAGAAGTAGTAGTAATTTGTAATTTGAATTTGTAGGAAATAAAGAAGTAGAGTAGTTTGTAAAAAAGTAGTAGTAGTAGTTTAAAAGAAGTTGTAGGGAGTATAATAGAAGTGTATAGGGAAAAAGAAGTTTGTAGTATAGGGAAAAAGAAGTTTGTAGTAGTAAAACAAAAAGTAGGGAGTAGTAGTAACAGAAGTAGTTTGTAAATAGTATAGAAGTAGTTGTAGTAACAGGGAAATATTTGTAGTAGTAAAATAAGAAAGTAGTAGTAACCCAAGAAGGGAGAAATAGTATAAAAGAAGTTTGTTTGTATTTGGTTTAAAATAATAACAAAAAATAATAATAAAAATAATAATTAAAAATAATAAAATTAGAAGTAGTTTGTAGTAAATTTTAATAAAAATAATAATAAAAATAAAATTTTAAAATAAAAATAATAATTTTAATAATAAAAATAGTTAAAATAATAATTAAAAATGTTTAAATAATAATAAAAATAAAAAATAATAATAATAAATTTTTTTAAAATAATAATAATAATTTTAATTAATTTGTAGCAGTGGTGGTTTGGTAAAAAAAAAGAAGAAGAAGAAGAAGAAAAAGAAGAAGAAGAGAAGAAAAAGAAAAGAAGAAGAAGAAGCGCAGCCAACAGCACACCACAGCAGCAGCAGCAGCAGGGAAAAAGCAGCCAAACAGCAGCAGCAGCAGCAAACAGCAGCAGCACGCAGCACAGCAGCCAGCGCACCCGCAAACAGCAGCAGCAGGCCCGCAGCCCGCAGCAGCCAGGCAGCAGCAAACAACAGCAAACAAAACAGCAAAAGCAGCAGCAGCGCAGCGCCAGCAGCCACGCAGCACAGCAGCAGCGGAACCCCCCAGCAGCAGGGAGCAGCAGCCAACCCCGCGCAGCAGCAGCGCAGGCAGCAGCCGCAAAACGCCAAGGGACAGCAGCAGCAGCAGGGAGCCACCCAGCAGCAAAACGCAAACACAGCAAACAGCACAGCCGCAAACAGGGACAGCACAGCAAAACCCCCCCGCAACACCAGCAGCAGCAGGGAGCAAGCACAGGGAGCAGCAGCACAGCCCGCAGCAGCAGTTTGCAGGGAGCAGCAGCAGCAAACAGCAAAACACAGCAGCAGCCCCAAAACAAAAAAACCCGCAACCAACCCCCAGCAGCACCAGCAGCCCGCGCAGCAGCAGCAGCAGCAGCAGCAGCAGCAATAAACCCGTATTACACACTAAAAGTTTTATATTTCCCGTTTAATTTTCAGGTAAAAATAACTGGGTTTAGAGATGTGATGGTCCCAGTGTCCCAAAGGGAAACTGGGTGTTTTGAGATGTGGTGGTCGAGTGGGCAAGTGGGAAACTGGGTGTTAGAATGTGGTGGTCGAGTGTCAAGTTTAACTGGGTTTTGGATTTTGGGTTTTGAGTTTTCAAGTGAACGGTTTTTAGAGATGTGGTGGTTTGGTGTAAGTGAAGCTGGGTTTTTTGGGGATTTTGATGGTTTGGTGTCAAGTGAAGCTTGGGGGTTTTGGGGTTTTGGTGGTCGATTTTCAAGTGAAGCTGGGGTTAGAGATGTGATGGCGAGTTTCAAGTGAAGGGGTGTTGAGATTTGGTGGCGAGTGTCAAGTGAAGCGGGTGTTTTGAGAAAGTGGTGGCGAGTGTCAAGTGAAGCTGGGGGTTTTGAGATGTGGTGGTTGGCCGAAATGTCAAGTGAAGTGGGTGTTAGAGATGTGGTGGGGGCCCGGGGGTCAAGTTGAAACTGGGGGTTAGAGATGTGATGGGCGAGTGTCAAGTGAAGCTGGTGTTAGAGATGTGTGGTCGAGTGTCCAAATGAAGCTGGGGTTTTTAGAGATGGGGATGGTCGAGTTTTCAAGTGAGCTGGGGGTTAGAGATGTGGTGGGCGAGGTCAATGAAGCTTTGGGGGTTAAGATGTGGGGGTCGAGGGGGCAAGTGAAGCTGGGTGTTTTGAGATGTGGTGGTCGGTGTTTAAAATGAAGCCGGGTGTTAAGATGTTTGGGGGGTCGAGTGTCAAGTGAACGGGTGTTAGAGGTGATGGGCGAGTTCAAGTGAAGCTTGGGGGTTAGAGAAGGATGGTCGGGGTTCAATTTAAACTGGATGTTGGGGATGTGATGGTCGAGTGCAATTTAAACTGGGTGTTTTGAGATGTGATGGTTTGAGGTCCAAATGAAGGGTGGATGTTAGAGAAGTGATGGGGCGGGGTGTTTAAGTGGAAACGGGTGTTAGAGATGTGATGGGCAGTGGGCAAGGTGGGTGGGTGTTAAGATGTGATGGTCGGGGTTTAAAATGAAATTTGGGGGGGTTAAAAGAAAGTGGTGGGGAGTGTCAAGTGAAGGGGGGGGTGTTAGAGATTTGGTGGTCGAGTGTTTAAGTGAAGTGGGTTTAGAGATGTGGGGGGTCGAGTGTCAAGGAAAAGCGGGTGTTAGAGATGTGGTGGTCGATAGTTCAAGTGAAGCTGGGGGGGTTAGAGTTTTGATGGTCGAAAGGGCAAGTGAAGCTGGGTTTTTAGAGATGTGTGGTCCCATTTTCCCCAAATGAAACTGGGTGGGTTAAAATGTGGTGGGCGGTGCAAGTGAAGCTGGGGGTTAGAGATGTGGTGGGTCGGTGCAAGTGGGGGGCGGGGGTTAGAGAATTTTGAGGGTTTGAGTTGTTTAAGTGAAGCTGGGTGTTAGAGATGGTTTGGGGCGAGTTTTCAATAGGAAAACGGGGTTTGAGATGTGGTGGTCGAGGGGCAATTTAAAACTGGGGTTATGATGGGGTGGTCGAGTGTTTAAGTGAAGCGGGGGGGTTAGGATTGGTGGGCGAAATGTCAAGGGAAAACTGGGTTTTTTAGAGATGTGATGGTTTGAGTGTCAAGTGAAGCCCGGGTGTTAAGATGTGGTGGTCGAGTGTCAAGTGAAGCGGGGGTTAGAGATGTGGGGGTCGGTTTTAAGTAAAACTGGGGGGTTTGGGATGTGGGGGGTCGAAGGGGGTCAAGTGAAGCTTGGGGGTTAGAGATTTTGGTGGGTTTGAGTGTTTAAGTGAAGCTGGGTGTTTTTGAGGGTTTTGATGGGCGAGTGTCGTGAAGTGGGGTTTTGAGATTGATGGTCGAGTTCAAGTAAAAACTGGATGTTAGAGGGTTTTGAAAGGTCCGGGGGTGTCAAGTGGGAAACTGGGTGTTAAGATGTGGGGGGCGAGTGTCAAGGTGAAGCTGGGTTGTTTGAGATGTGGGTGGTCGAGTGTCAAGTGAAGTGGGGGTTTTGAGATGTGGTTTGGGCGGAAAATTGGGCAAGGGGAAGCTGGGGTGTTGAGATTGGGTGGTCGAGTGTCAATGAAGCAGGGTGTTAGGCGATTTTCAGTGAAGGGAACTGGGTTTTGAGGGTTTGAAAGGGCGGTGTCAAGGGGAAGGGTGGATGTTTTGAGATGGGGAGGGCGGTGTCAAGTGAAGCTTTTTGGGGTTAGAGATGTGATGGTTTGAGTGTCAAGTGAAGTGGATTTTTAAGATTTGATGGTCGAGGGGTTTAAGTGAAAACTGGGTGTTGAGATGTTTGGGCGAGTGTCAAGTGAAGGGATGTTAGGAAAGTGATGGTCGAAATGTTTAAGGAAGCTGGGGGTTAGAGATGTGGGGGGGTCGATTTTCCAAATGAAGCTGGGGGTTTTGAGATGTGGGGGTCGAGTGTCAAATGAAGTGGGGTTAGAGGATGGGGGTTTGGGCGGGGTGTCAAGTGAAGCTGGGGGTTTTGAGATGTGGTGGTCGAGTTGTCCAAGTGAAGCTGGGTTTAGAGATGTGATGGGCGAGTGCAAGTGAAGCTGGGGTTAGAGATGTGGGGGGTCGGGGTTTTCAAGTTAAGCTGGGTGTTAGGATGTGGTGGTTTGAGTGTCAAGGAACTGGGTGTTTTGAGATGTGGTGGTCGAGTGTCAAGTGAAGCGGGTGTTTTGAGATGTGAGGTTTGAGTTGGGCAAGTGAAGCTGGGTGTTAGGATGTGATGGCGAGTTTCAAGTTAAGTGGTGTTAGAGAAAGGGTGGGGTCGGGGTCAAGTTTAAGCTGGGTGTTTGAGAATTTGGTGGTCGGTGGCAAAATGAAGCGGGGTTAGAGATGTTGATGGTCGAGTGTCAAGGGGAAGTGGGGGTTAGGATGTGATGGGGAGTGTCAAGTGAAGCGGGGTTTAGAGATTTTGATGGTTTGAGGTTTAAGTGAAAACTGGGGGTTAAAAGATTTTGGGGGGTCGGGGTGTCAAATGAAGGGGGGTGGGGAGATTGGTGGTTTGAAATGTCAAGTGGAAAGGGGGGGTTAAAGATTGGGGGTTGAGTGTCAAGTGGGAAAGGGGGTTTTTAAGATGGGGGTTTGGGCCCGGGGTTTAAATTGAACTGGGTGTTAGAGTGTGATGGGTTCCCGGGGTAAGTAAGGCCCCGGGTGTTTGAGATTGGTGGTCGGGTTTTCAAGGGGAAGCTGGGTGTTAAGATGTGATGGTCGAGGTCCCCCTGGGAAAATGGGTTTTAGAGATGTGATGGGTTGTCAAGTGAAGCTGGGGGGTTTTGAGATGTGTGGTTTGGTGTCCCAAATTTAAGCTGGGGGTTAGAGAAGTTGGGGGTTTGAGGTCAAGTGAAAGCTGGGTTTAGAGAAGTGGGGGGTTTTTTTAGTTCAAGGGAAGCTGGGTTTTTAGGAAAGTGGGGGTGAAATGTCCCGGAAGCTGGTGTTTAAAAAGGGGATGGTTGAGTGTCAAGTGAAGCTGGGTTTAGAGATTGGTGGTTGAGGTCAATGAAGCTGGGTTTAGAGGGTTGATGGGAGTGTCAAATGAAGCTGGGGTTTAGAGATGTGATGGTCGAAAAGGGCAATGAAACTGGGTGTTAGAGATTTTGGTTTGGGCGAGTGTCAAGTGGAAACCGGGGTTTTGAGATGTGATGGTGATGTCAAGTGAAGCGGGGGGTCAGAAAATGTTGGGGGGTCAGTGCAAGTGAAGCGGGGGTTAGAATGTGGTGGTTGATGGGCAAGTGAAGCTGGGTGTTTGAGAGTTGTGGTCCGGAGTGCAAGTGGGAAACTGGGGGTTAGAGGGTTTTGATGGTCGAGTGTCAAGTGAAACGGGGGTTGAGTGTGGTGGCGGAAAATGTCAAGTGAAGCTGGGGTTTGGTTAGAAGATGTGATTTGGCCGAGTGTCAAGTGAAGCCGGGTGTTAGAAAATGTGATGGTCGAGTGTCAATGAAGGGTGGGGGTTTTGAGATGTTGGGGGTTTGGTGTCCCTGAACGGGTGTTAGAGATGTGTTTGGGCGAGGCAAAATGAAGCTGGGTGTTTTAAGATGTGATTTGGCCCAGTGTCAAATGAAGGGGGTTTGAGATGTGATGGTCCCAGTTTTTTAAGGGGAAGCTGGGTTTTAAAAGAAGTGATGGGGGAGTGTCAAGTGAAGTGGGTGTTAAGATGTGATGGTCGAGTTTTCAAGTGAAAATGGGGGTTAAAACATGGATTTGGTTTGAAAGGGCAAGTTTAAGCTGGGTGTTAGAGATTTTGATGTTTGAGTGTCCCCAATTTAAGCTGGGGGTTTTTTGATTTTGAAAGGTCCCAGTTTTCAAGTGAAGCTTTGGGTGTTTAAAATTTTATGGTTTTGGGGTGTCCAATTTAAGCTGGGGGGGTTAGGGATTGATGGTCGGTGTCAAAGTGAAGCTGGGTGTTTTAAATTTTAAAGGGTTTGATGTTCAAGTGAAGCTGGATGTTTGAGATGTTAAAGGTCGAGTGTCAAGTGAAGCTGGGTTTAGAGATGTGGTGGTTTGAGTGTCAAGTGAAGTGGGGTTTTTTAGAGATGTGATGGTCGAGTGTCAAAGGAAACTGGGTTTTTTAAAAAAAATTGTTGGGTGATTTTCAAGGTTTAAATGGGGGTTTGAGATGTGTGGGGCGGTGTCAAGTTTAAGCTGGGTGTTAGAGATGTGGGTTTGGCAAGTGTCAAGTGAAGCTGGGTGTTTGAGAAGTGGGGGTTTTAAATGTCAAGGTTTAACTGGGTGTTAGAGATGTGATGGTCGAGTGGGCAAGTGAAGCTGGGTGTTAGAGATGTGATGGGCGAGTGTCAAGGAAGCCCGGGTGTTAGAGTGTGATGGTTTGAGTGTCAAAGTGAAGTTTGGGTGTTAGGATGTGTCGTTGAGTGGCAAGTGAACGTGGGGTTTAGGGGATGTGATGGTCGAGTGGGCAAGTGAACTGTGTGGGGTTTGAGAAGTGATGGGCGAGTGAAAATGAACTGGGTGTTAGAGAAGTGATGGTTTGAGTGGGCAAGTGAAGCTGGGTGGTTAAGATGTGTTTGGGCAGTGTCCCCGTGAAGCTGGGTGTTAGAGTTTTTATGGTTTTGAGTCAAAATGAAGCTGGGTTTTAAAAGATGTGGGGGTCGAGTGTCAAGTGAGGGTGGGTGTTAGAGATGTGAAAGGTCGAATGCAAGTGAAGCTGGGTGTTAAAATGTGATTTGGGCGAGTGCAAGTGGAAACTGGGGGGTTTATAAAATGGGGAAAAGGGGCGGAGGTCAAGTGGAAACGGGTGTTTTTAAATGTGGATGGTCGGTTTTTTTTTCAAGTGAACTGGGAAAGTTTTGAGATGTGATCGTCGAGTGTCAATGAAGGGGGGTGTTTTAAAATGTGGGTTTGGGTTTGAGGGCAAGTGAAGCTGGGTGTAGAGATTTGATGGTTTGAGTGTCCAAATGAATGGGGGTTTTGAGATTTTTGATGGTCGAGTGTCAAGTGAAGCTGGGGGGTTTTGAGAAGTGGTGGGCGAGGGGTTCCCCAAGGGGAAGGGGTGTTAGAGATTTAATGGTTTTGTGTGTCCAAGGGGAAGCTGGGTTTTTAGAGATGTGATTGGGAGTGTCAAGTGAAGTGGGGTTAGAGAAAGTAAAGGGGCCCAGTGTAAAGGGGGGAAGCTGGGTTTTAAGAATTTTGAAAGGTCGAAATGTTTAAGTGAAGCTGGGTGTTAGAGATGTGATGGTTTTAGTGCCAAAATGAAAACCCGGGTGTTAGAGATGTGAAGGGCATGTCAAGTGAAGCTGGGTGTTTGAAAATTTTGTTTGGGCGAGTGTCCCAAACGAAGCTTGGTGTTAGAGAGTTTATTGGTTTTTAAAATGTCAAAGTGAAAGCGGGGGGTTGAGATGTGATGGTCGAGTGTAAAGTGAAGGGTGTGGGTTAGAGATGTGGGGGTCTTTGTGTCAAGTGAAGGGGTGTTAAAAATGTTTGGTCGAGTGCAAGTGAAGAGGTTGGGTTTGAGAGGGGATGGTTTTGAAATGTCCCAAGTGAAGTGGGTGTTTTTAGATGTGATGGTTTGAGTGTCAAATGAAGCGGGGGGGTTAGAGAAGTGGATGGTTTGAGTTTTCAAGTGAACTTGGGGGGTTAGAGATGTGAAAGGGTCGAGTGTTTAATGAAACTGGGTGTTAAGGGTTTGATGGTCCGGTTCAAGTGAAGCTGGGGTTTCTGAGATGTGAAAGGTCGAGTGTCAAGTGAAGCTGGGGTTTTTGAGATGTTTGGTCCCAGTGTCCAAATGGGGAACTGGAGTTAGGGGATGTGAGGGGCGATGTCAAGTGGAAGGGTGGAAAGCAAAAGATGGATGGTTTTGAGTGTTTAAGGAAGTGGGGGATTTAAAAATGTGATGGGGCGAAATGGGCAAGGGGGAAGTGGAAAGTTAGAGATGTGATGGTTCCCGGGGTCAAAGTGAAAATGGGGTTTGAGGGGTGTTTGGGGATGCAAGTGAAGCTGGGAGTTAGAGATTTTTTGGGGGTTTGATTTTTCAAGTGAAGCCCGGGGGGTTTGGGAAGTGGTGGGGGAGTGTCCCAAATGAAGCTGGGGGGTTTTGAGATTTTGATGGTCAAGTTTGAAAAGGGAAACTTTTGGGGGTTAGAGAAAGGATGGTCGAAATGTCAAAGTGAAGCTTGGGTGGGGTTTGAGAGTTAAGGTCGAAGTGTCAAATGAAGCTGGATGTTAGAGATTTGGAATGGTCGAGTGTCAAAGGGAAACCGGGTGTTAAAAGGGTGGGGAGGTTTGAGTGTCAAGTGAAAACTGGATGTTAGAAGGGTGTGATTGGTTTGAGTGCAAGTGAATGGATGTTAGGAAAATGTGTTTGGGCGGTTTTCAAGTGAAGCTGGATGTTAGAGATTGGGGATCGGGCGAGTGTCAAGTGAAGCTTTGTGTTAGAAAGTGAGGTCGAGTGTCAAGTGAAGTGGATGTTTTGAGATGTGATGGGGGGGGGGGGTGGGCAAAGTGAAGCTGGGTGTTAGAGATTTTGATGGTCGAGTTTTCAAGTTGGGAAGGGTGTGTGTTAGAGAGCGGTGGTCGAGGGTCAAGTTAGCGGTGTTGAGAGTTGATGGTCGGGTGTCAAGGAAACTTTTGGTTTTTAGGGATGGATGGGCGAGTGTAATGAAGCTGGATTTTTAAAATGGATGGGGCAGTGCAAGTGAAAACTGGGGGTTAGAAAATGTGTTTTTGGCGAGTGTCAAGGGGGAACGGGGGGGTTTAAAAGATTGGGGGGGTCGAGTGTAAGTGAAGCTGTGTTTTTAAAATTTTGGTGGGGCGGAGTGTCAAAATGAAGCTGTTTTGGTTTTGAGATGTGCGGTGGGTGGGGGAAGTGAAACTGGGGGGGATTAGAGATTTTTGGTTGGCGAGTGCAAGTGAACGGATTTTAGAAAATGGGTTGGGCGAGTGTTTAATGAAAACTTGGGGGGTTAGAGATGTGATGGGGCGAGTGTCAAAGTGAAGCGGGTGTTGGGGATGTGGTTTGGTTTTGGAAGGGGGTAAAAAGGGAAACTGGGTGTTAGAGGGGTGTGAATTGGGCGAGTTCAATAAGCTGGGTGTTAGAGATGTGATGGTCGAGTGTTCCCAAATAAAGCTGGGGGTTTTGAGGTGTGGTTCGAGTGTCAAGTAATTTTGGGGGTTAGAGATTGATTTTTTTGAGTTTCCCAAATGAACTTGGGTTTTTTAGGTGTTTTTGGGCGGGGTGTCAATGAAGGGTTGGGGTGTTAGAAGTGATGGTCGAGTGTCAAAATGAAGCTGGGTGTTTAAAAGATGTGATGGTCGGGGTGTCAAGTGAAGCTGTGTGTTTTTAAAAGTGGGGGTGGGTCGAGTGGGCAAGTGGGAATTTGTTTTTAAAAGATGTGTGGGCGGGGTGTCAAGTGGGGTGGGTGTTAGAGATGTGAATTTTCGAGTTTCCCGTGAGGGAAAGTTGAGATGTGGTGGTTTTTGGGGTCCCAAATGAAGCGGGGTGTTAGAGATGTGATGGTCGGGTGTCAAGTGAAGCTGGGGTTAGAGATGTGGTGGGCGAAATTTCAAGTGAAGTGGGGGGTTAGAGATGTGTGGTTTGGTGTTTAAGTGAAGCTGGGTTGGGTTTGAGATGTGGTGGTCGATGTCAAGGAATGAAGCTGTGTGTTAGAGATGTTGGTTTAATGTCAAGGAAAATGGATTCTAGGGGATGTGAGGGGCGGGGTTTAAGGTTGAAGCTGGGTGTTAGAATGTGATGGTTGGGTGTCAAGTGAAGTGGTGTTTAAGGGTGTGATTTGGGGGGGGGTTTTTCAAAGGGGTTGCTCTATGTTTAAAATGTGATGGTCGAGGGGGAAATGAAACCCGGGTGTTAGAGATTGATGGTCGAGGTCAATTTAAGCTGGGGGTTAGAGAGGGGATTTCCCAGTGTTTAAGTGAACCCGTGGGGTTTGAGATGGGGGTGGTCGGTTTTGTTTAAGGTGAAGTGGGTGTTAGAGATTTTGATGGTCGAGTGTCAAGTGAAAGCTGGGTGTTTTGAGATTGATGGCGAGGGTTAAAGGGAAACTGGGTTTAGAGATGGGATGGTCGAGTGTTTAAAGGTGAAGCTGTGTGTTTGAGTGTGATGGGCGAGTGCAAGTGGAAAACTGGGGGTTAGAGATGTGATGGTTTTGAGTGTCAAGTGAAAACTTTTGTATTAGAGTTTTTTGGGCGAGTTTTCAAGTGAAGCTGGGTGTTTTTGAAAGGGTGGCGATTGTCAAGTGAAGCTGGTTGTTAGAGGGTGTGATGGTCGGGTGTCCCAAATGAAGCTGGGGGGTTAGAGATTGTGGTGGTCCGGGGTGTCAAGTGAAGCTGTGTGGTTTTAAGGGTTTTTGATGGCGAGTGTCAAGTTAGCTTTGGGTGTTAGAGATGTTGATGGTTTGGGGTGTCCCAAATTTAAACTGGGGGGTTAGGGATGTGGTGGTCGATTGTCAAATGAACGGTTTTTAGAGTGTTTATGGCAGTGTTTTAAATTAAGTGGGTGTTAAAAGATTTTGTTTGGTTTGGGTGTCAAGTGAAGCTGTGTGTTAGAGTGTGGGTGGTCGAGTGCCCAAATGAAGCTGTGTTTTTTGGAGATGTGATGGTGGAGGTCAAATGAAGCTGGGTTTTTTGAAATGTTATGGCGATGCAAGTGGGGAAACTGGGGTGTTAGAGATGTTTGGTCAGTGTCGGAAAATGAAGCCGGGTGGGGTTTTTGATGTGATGTCGAGTTTTCAGTGGAAAGCTGGAAGTTAGAGATTTTGGATTTGGGCGATTTTCAAATTTAAGCTTGGTGTTGATATGTGGTGGTCGGAAAATGTCCCAAATGAAGCTTGGGGGTTTTGAGTTTTGTGGTCGGTGGTTTAAGTGAAAAACGGATGGGTTGAGATGTGAGGTTTGAGTGGGCCCAAATGAAGTGGGTGTTTGAGATTTTTGGAAAGGTTGAGTTTCAAGGAAGCTTTGGTGTTAGAGATGTGAGGGGGCGAGGTCAAGTGAAGCTGGGTTTTTAGAGATGTGATGGTTGGGTGTCAATAAAGCTGTGTGTTAGAGGTGTGGTGGGGGAGTTTTTCAAATGAAGTAAAGGGTTTTTGAGATGGATTTGGGCAAATGGGCAAGTGAAGCTGGGGTTTTTTTAAGATATGAAAGGTTTTGGGGTGTCAAGTGAACTGGGGGGTTAAGGGTTGGTGGTCGAGTGTCAAGTTTAAAAATGGGTGTTAGAGATGGGTTGTGGTGTCAAGTGAAACTGGGTGTTAGAGATTTTGGGGATTCAAATGTCCCAGTGAAGCTGGGTTTTTAGAGATGGGGGGTCGAGTGTCAAGTGAAGCCGGGGGTTTTGAGATGTGATGGTCCCAGTTTCAAGTGAAGGGTGGGTTTTTTAGGATGTGATGGTCGAGTGGGGCAAGTAAACTAGGTGTTGGGGATGTGGTGGTGGTGGGCAAATGAACTGGGGGGTTAGAGATGTGATGGTTTGATGTCCCGTGAAGCTGGGGGTTAAGAAGTGATGGTTTGAGTGTCAAGTGAAGCTGGGGGGTTAAAAGATGTGATTTGGTTTGAGTGTTTTAAGTGGAAATTGGGTGTTTTTGAGATGTGGGGCGAGTGTCAAGTGCCCGCTGGGTATTAGAGATGTGGTGGGCGAGTGTCAAGTGAAGGGTGGGTGTTAGAATGTATGGTCGGTTTTCAAGTAAAGCTGGGGTTTTTAGAGATGGATGGCCCCGGGGTAAGGGGCAGCTGGGTAAATTTTTTTATGTGGTGGTCGAGGGAAATCAAGTGAAGCTGGGTGTTTTTAAATGTGGATTTTGGGAGAGGGGGGTCAAATTTAAAATTTTGGGTTTTTAGGGGATGTTGGGGGTGGTTGTCCCAAATCAAACTCGGTATTAAGAAAAAGGTTGGGCGAGGGGCAAGGGGAAGCTGGGTGTTAGAAAAGTTTGTTGGGCGAGTGTCAAGTAAAGCTGGGGGTTAGAGAAGCGATGGCCGAGTTTTAAGTGAAGCTGGGTGTTAGAGAAATTTGGGGGTCGAGTGTCAAGTGAAACGGGGGGTTAAAAGATTTTGGTGGGCGAGTGCCCAAAAGGGAAACTGGGTTTAGAGATGTTGGGGGGCGGGGTGTCAAGGAACTTTGGGGGTTTTTGAGATTTTTATGGCGAGTGTCCCAATTTAAGCTGGGGGTTTTTAAAATGTGGGTTCGAGGGGGTCAAGGGGAAGGGTGGGTGTTAGAGATGTGATGGCGGTGTCAAGTGAAGCTGGGGTTAGAAATGTATGGTTTGATGGGAGTTAAGCTGGGTTTTTGAGATGTGATGGTCGAGTTTTCAAGTGAAGCTGGGTGTTTTGAGAAAGTGATGGTTTTGAGTGTCAAGTTTAAGCTGGGGTGTTAGAGATGTGATGGTTTGAGTGTCAAATGAAGCTTGGGGGTTTTAGAGAAAGTATGGTCAGGGGTCAAGTTTAAAACTGGGTGTTAGAGATGTGATGGTCGAGTTTTCAAGGGGAAGCTGGGTGTTTTGAGATGTGTGGGCCAGTGTAAGTTTAACGGGGGGTTAGAGATGGGGAAGGTCGAGTGTAAGTGAAGCTGTGTGTTTGAGATGTGATGGGCCCGGGGTCATGTAAGCGGGGGGTTTTGAGATTTTGATGGTCGAGTGTTTAAGTTTAAAAACACACTTGACGGCCCCTCAGGAAGAAAAAAAATATCTTATTTTTCCAAAAATGATTCCCGCCAATCTGGAAATGTGATCACCCGGAAAAACCGGGGAGGGGATGGGCAAGGAGTGCACGGTAAACCCCCCACAAAGGGTTTTGAGGGGGCATGGGGGAAAAAATGGGCAAGGAGGGGCAAAGGTACCCCCCAAAAAGGTTTAGAGGGAGCAAAGGGAAAAGGGGTTGGCAAGGGGTTTCACCCCCCCCAAAAAAGGGGGGGGGAGGGGGGGTTTTTAAAAAATTTAAAAACCCCAAAAAATTTGGGGAAAAAACGGAATTTAAAAGGTTTTTTTGGGTTTTTTTTTTTTTAAAAAAAAGGGGCCCCCAAAAAATTTTTTGGGGGGGGGGGGAAAAAAAGGGTTTAAAAAAAAGGGGGAAAAAGAAAAAAAAAGGAAAAAGGGGGCCCCCTTTTTTGGGGCCCGGGGGAAGGGAAAAGGGGGGTTTCCCAAAAATTTTTAAAAAAGGGGGGAAGGGAAAAAAGGGGGGAAAAAAAAAGGGGGGGGAAAAAAAAAAAAAAAAGGGGGGGGGGTACCCCAAAGGGGGGAACCCCGGGGGGGGAAAAAAATTTGGGGGGGAAAAAAAAAACCCCCCCCCCAAAAAAAAAAACCCCAAAAAACCCCCCCAAAAACCCCAAAAAAACCCCCCCCCCCCCAAAAAAAAAAAAAAAACCCAAAAAAAAAAAATTTTTTTTTTTTTCCCAAAAAGAAGGGGGGGGAAGGGAAAAATTTTTTAAAAAAAAAGGGAAAAAAAAAAGGGGAAAAAAAAAAGGGGTTTTTTTTTAAAAAAAAAAAAAAAAAAAAAAATTTTTAAAAAAAAAGGAAAAAAGTTAAAAAAAGGGGGGAAAAAAAAAAAAAGTAAAAAAAAAAAAAAATTTTAAAAAAAAAGGTTAAAAAAAGAAAACCCAAAA
>NC_069442.1:16139151-16174151 GCF_026875155.1 Cherax quadricarinatus
GTAAGTGTGGTGCGGGAATTTACAACTTTCGTGGCCCTGGTAAGTGTGTGCGGGATGTACAACTTTCGTGGCCTGGTAAGTGTGGTGGGGGGAAGTAAACTTTCGGGCCCCTGGTAAGTTTTGGTGCGGGAAGTACAATTCGTCCCTGGTAAGGGGTCTTTGCGGGAAGTACAAACTTCGTGGCCTGGTTATTTGTGGTGCGGGAGGTAAATTTTCGTTGGCCTGGTAAGTGTGGTGGGCGGGAAGTCAACTTTCGTGGCCTGGTAAGTGTGGTGCGGGAATTTAAAACTTTCGTGGCCTGGTAAGTGTGGGGTGGGAAGTACAACTTTCTTTGGCCCGGGTTTAAGTGTGGTGCGGGGGGGTACAACTTTCGGGGGCCCTGGTAAGTGTGGTGCGGGAGGTACAACTTTTTTTTTTGTGGCCCTGGTAGGGGGGGTGCGGGGGTACAACTTTCGGGCCCTGGTTAGTGTTTTGCGGGAGGTACAACTTTCGGCCCTGGTAAGTGTGGTGCGGGAAGTAAACTTTCGTGGCCTGTAAGTGTGGTGCGGGAAGTACAACTTTCGTGGCCCTGCTAGTGGGGGTGGGGGGAGGTACAACTTTCGGGGGCCCTGGTAGTGTGGTGCGGGAAGTACAACTTTTTTTGGCCCTGGTAAGTGTGGTGCGGGAAGTACAATTTGTGGCCTGGTAAGTGTGGGGGGGGAAGTACACTTTGTGGCCCTGGTAAGTTGGGTGCGGGAGGTAAATCTTCGTGGCCCTGGTAGTGTGGTGCGGGAAGTACAACTTTCGTGGCCCTGGTAAGTGTGGTGCGGGAGGTACAACTTTCGCGCCTGGTAAGTGTGGTGCGGGAGGTACAAACTTTCGTGGCCCTGGTAAGTGTGTGCGGGAGGTAAAACCCTTTCGTGGCCCTGGTAAGTGTGGTGCGGGAAGTACAATTTTGTGGCCTCGTAAAGTGTGGTGGGGGAAAAGTACAACTTTCGGGGGCCCTGTAAGTGTGGTGGGGAGGTACAAACTTTGTTGGCCCTGGAAAGTGTGTGTGCGGGAAAAGTACAACTTTTCGTGGCCTGGAAGTGTGGTGCGGAAGTACAACTTTCGTGGCCCTGGTAAAGTGTGGTGCGGGAAGTACAACTTTGTGGCCAAGGGGGTAGGTTGGTTGAGGTGTAAAACTTTCGTGCCCTGGTAAGTGTGGTGGGGAAGTACAAACTTTCGTGGCCCTGAAAGGGGTGGGGAAGAAACAACTTTCTGGCCCCTGGTAAGTGTGGTCGGAAGTAAAAACTTTCGTGCCCTGGTAAGTGTGGTTGCGGGAGTACAACTTTCGTGGCCCTGGAAAAGTGTGGGCGGGAATACAACTTTCGTGGCCCTGGTAAGTGTGGTGCGGGAAGTACAACTTTCGTGGCCCTGGTAAGTGTGTGCGGGAAGTAAAACTTTCGTGGCCTCGTAAGTGTGGTGCGGGAAGTACAACTTTCGTGGCCCTGCTAAAGGTGGTGTGGAGGTACAACTTTCGTGCCCTGGTAAAGTGTGGTGCGGAAGTACAACTTTCGTGGCCCGGTAAGTGGGTGCGGGAAATACAAAACTTTCGGGGCCCCCGGTAAGTGTGGTGCGGGAAAGAAACCAACTTTCGTGGCCCGGGAAAAGTGTGGGCAGGAGGTACAACTTTCGTGGCCCGGTAAGTGTGGTGCGGAAGTACAACTTCGTGGCCCTGGAAGTGTGGTGCGGGAAGTACAACTTTCGTGGCCCTGGTAAGTGGGGTTGCGGGAAGTAAAAACTTCGTGGCCTGGTAAGTTGGTGCGGGGGGTACAATTTCGTGGCCTGGTAAGTGTGGCGGGGGAAGTAAACTCTTCGTGGCCTGGTAAGTGTGGTGCGGGGAACAACTTTCGTGGCCCTGGTAAGTGTGGTGGGAAGTACAACTTTCGGGGCCCCTGGTAAGTGTGGTGGGGAAGTACAACTTTCGTGGCCCTGGTAAGTGTGGTGCGGGAGGTAAAATTTTCGTGGCCCTGGAAAGTGTTGTGCGGGAGGTACAACTTTCGTGGCCCCCTGGTAAGTGTGGTGCGGGAAGTACAACTTTCGTGGCCCTGTAAGTGTGGTGTGGGAAGTACAACTTTCGTGGCCCTGGTAAGTGTGGTGCGGGGGTAAACTTCGGGCCTGGTAATGTGGTCTGGAAGTACAAACTTTCGAGGCCCTGGTAGTGGGTGGGGAAGTACAACTTTCGTGGCCCTGGTAAGTTTGGTGCGGGAAGTACAACTTTCGTTGGCCCTGGTAAGTGTGGTGGGGAGGTACAACTTTCGGTGGCCCTGGTAAGTGTGGTGCGGGAAGTACAACTTTCGTGGCCCTGGTAAGTGTGGTGCGGGAGGTACAACTTTCGTGGCCCTGGTAAGTGTGGTGCGGGAATTTACAATTTCGGGCCCCCTGGTAAGTGTGGTGCGGGAAAGTACAACTTTCGTGGCTCTGGTAAGTGTGGGGGGGAAGTCAACTTTCGTGGCCCTGGTAAGTGTGGTGCGGGAAGTACAACTTTCGTGGCCCTGGTAAGTGTGGTGCGGGAAGTACAACTTTCGTGGCCCTGGTAAGTGTGGTGCGGGAAGTACAACTTTCGTGGCCCTGGTAAGTGTGGTGCGGGAGGTACAACTTTCGTGGCCCTGGTAAGTGTGGTGCGGGAAGTACAACTTTCGTGGCCCTGGTAAGTGTGGTGCGGGAAGTACAACTTTCGTGGCCCTGGTAAGTGTTGGTGCGGGAATTTAAATTTTCCGTGGGCCCTGGGTAAGTGTGGGCGGGAGGTACAACTTTCGTGGCCTGGTAAGTGTGGGTGCGGGAAGTTAAAAACTTTCGGGGCCCCTGGAAGTGGGGGTTTTGGGGGGAGTACAATTTTCGTGGCCCTGGAAAGTGTGGTGCGGGAAAACCCCCCCTAAATTTCGTGGCCCTGGTAAGTGTTGGTGGGAGGTACAACTTTCGTGGCCTGGTAAGTGTGGTGCGGGAAGAAACAACTTTCGTGGCCTGGTAGTGTGGTGGGGGAGGTCAAACTTTCGTGGCCCTGGTAAGTGTGGTGCGGGGAGGTACAACTTTCGTGGCCCTGGTAAGTGTGGTGCGGGAGGTACAATTTTTGGGCCCTGGAAAGTGTGTTGCGGGAGGTACAACTTTCGTGGCCCTGGTAAGTGTGGTGCGGGAAGTACAACTTTCGTGGCCCTGGTAAGTGTGGTGCGGGAAGTACAACTTTCGTGGCACGGGTAAGTGTGGTGCGGGGAAGTCAACTTTCGTGGCCCTGGTAATTTGTGGTTGGTGGGGAGGTACAACTTTCGTGGCACTGGTAAGTGTGGTGCGGGAAGTACAACTTTCGTGGCCCTGGTAAGTGTGGTGCGGGAGGTACAACTTTCGTGGCCCTGGTAAGTGTGGTGCGGGAAGTACAACTTTCGTGGCCCTGGTAAGTGTGGTGCGGGAAGTACAACTTTCGTGGCCCTGGTAAGTGTGGTGCGGGAGGTACAAAAACAAAGGAATAAAGAGCATGGCAAAAAGTATTTGTAGTAGTGGAAATGCACGAAATATTGATCAAGAAGCTTCGTACATCGTTTTAATTGGCACTCACCAACAGTCTGGCTGATCAGAAACTGTGAGCTGTGACTGGCTGACGGAGCATGAAGCCTCCACCAATCACTGCGCAGGTTCAAACACGTGAATTTCAGCAAGAAAAATGATCTTAAGGGTTCCAAAAGATAAGTAAAATTTATACCATTTAAATAATAAAAGAGGAAATAAATAAAGAAAAAAAATAATAAAAATACAGCAGAGGGACAAGAAAGAAGAAAAAACAATAATATAAATAAATAAAAGGGAAAGGAATGAACATCACGTCGCGTCAACAATTAACCTCTTTGAAAAATGAAACACTTGTGAGATATTTGGGAACTGCATCCATCAGACACGTTCCCATCTGTCAGACACGTTCCCAACTGTCAGACACGTTCCCACTGTTTAGACACGTTCCCCAAACTGTTCAGGGGCACGTTCCATCTGTCAGACACGTTCCCATCTGTCAGACACGTTCCCATCTGTCAGACACGTTCCCATCTGTCAGACACGTTCCCATCTGTCAGACACGTTCCCATCTGTCAGACACGTTTTCCCCCAAATGTCAGCACGTTTCCCATTTTGTTTAGACACGTTCCCAACTGTCAGACACGTTCCCATCTGTCAGACACGTTCCCATCTGTCAGACACGTTCCCATCTGTCAGACACGTTCCCATCTGTCAGACACGTTCCCATCTGTCAGACACGTTCCCATCTGTCAGACACGTTCCCATCTGTCAGACACGTTCCAATTTGTCAGACACGTTCCCATCTGTCAGACACGTTCCCATCTGTCAGACACGTTCCCATCTGTCAGACACGTTCCCATCTGTCAGTCACGTTCCCAATCTGTTCAGACGTTCCAATTTGTAGAACGTTCCCATCTGTCAGACACGTTTTCCCCTCTGTCGACACGTTCCCCTCTGTCGTCACGTTTCCAATTTTGTTTAGACACGTTCCCTCTGTCAGACACACGTTTCCCATCAGTCAGACACGTTCCCATCTGTCAGACACGTACCCATTTGTCAGACACTTCTCTATCTGTCAGACACGTTCCCATCTGTCACACACGTTCCCATCTGTCAGACACGTTCCCATCTGTCAGACACTTTCCCATTTGTCAGACATGTTCCCATCTGTCAGACACGTTCCCATCTGTCAGGCACGTTCCCATCTGTCAGACATGTTCCAATCTGTCAGACACTTTCCCATTTGTCAGACACGTTCCCATCTGCCAGACACGTTCCCATCTGTCAGACACGTTCCCATCTGTCAGACACGTTCCCATCTGTCAGACACTTTCCCATTTGTCAGACACGTTCCCATCTGCCATACACGTTCCCATCTGCCATACACGTTCCCATCTGTCAGACACGTTCCCATCTGTCATACACGTTCCCATCTGTCAGACACGTTCCCATCTGTCAGACACTTTCCCATTTGTCAGACACTTCTCTGTCAGACACGTTCCCATCTGTCAGACACTTTGCCATTTGTCAGACACTTCTCCATCTGTCAGACACGTTCCCATCTGTAAGACACGTTCCCATCTGTCAGACACGTTCCCATCTGTCAGACACGTTCCCATCTCAGACACTTTCCCATTTGTCAGACACTTCTCCATCTGTCAGACACTTTCCCATCTGTCAGACACGTTCCCATCTGTCAGACACGTTCCCATCTGTCAGACACGTTCTTCTCTGTACTGGAGTGAAGAAGTCACTGGCTGGAGAAACGTGTCAGTTTCTTAACTATTTACATCAACAAGGATCCTCTTACCTTTCTATCATAGGTGCTGTCACGGTAGTGGCTAGTTTATTGTGTACCTTATATCCATCCTGTGGACGGTAGTGGCTAGTTTATTGTGTACCTTATATCCATCCTGTGGACGGTAGTGGCTAGTTTATTGTGTACCTTATATCCATCCTGTGGACGGTAGTGGCTAGTTTGTGTACCATATATCCATCTTGTGGACGGTAGTGGCTATTTATTGTGTACCTTATATCCATCCTGTGGACGGTAGTGGCTAGTTTATTGTGTACCATATATCCATCTTGTGGACGGTAGTGGCTATTTATTGTGTACCTTATATCCATCCTGTGGACGGTAGTGGCTAGTTTATTATGTACCAAATATCCATCTTGTGGACGGTAGTGGCTATTTATTGTGTACCTTATATCCATCCTGTGGACGGTAGTGGCTAGTTTATTGTGTACCTTATATTTCCCTTTCCCGTGGACGGTAGTGGCTAGTTTATTGTGTACCTTATATCCATCCTGTGGACGGTAGTGGCTAGTTTATTGTGTACCTTATATCCATCCTGTGGACGGTAGTGGCTAGTTTATTGTGTACCATATATCCATCTTGTGGACGGTAGTGGCTATTTATTGTGTACCTTATATCCATCCTGTGGACGGTAGTGGCTTGTGTACCTTATATCATCCTGTGGGCGGTAGTGGCTAGTTTATTGTGTACCTTATATCCATCCTGTGGACGGTAGTGGCTAGTTTATTGTGTACCTTATATCCATCCTGTGGACGGTAGTGGCTAGTTTATTGTGTACCTTATACCCATCCTGTAGACGGTAGTGGATAGTTCGTGTACCTTATACCCAATCTGTGGACGGTAGTGACTAGTTTATTGTGTACCTTATACCCATCCTGTGGACTGTAGTGGCTAGTTTATTGCGTACCTTATACCCATCCTGGGACTGTAGTGGCTAATTTGTGTACCTTATATCCATACTGTGCCTTGTAGTGGCTGGTTTATTGTGTATCATATACCCATCCTGGGACTGTAGTGGCTAATTTGTGTACCTTATATCCATCTTGTGGACTGAAGTGGCTAGTTTATTGTGTACCTTATACCCATACTGTGGACTGTAGTGGCTAGATTATTGTGCACGTCATATCCATCATGTGGACGGTAGAGCAAGAACATATGGATACCCAAGAGGACTAAGGACTAGGTCACACAATGATTATCAGTACACCTGGATTTGTATCGACAGATTGTGTCTTATTTGTTTCAAGCAAATTTGGGATGTTTGCTTAATATGTCCGGTATCTTATTTTCATTAATAAGATACGTTGGCATAACTCAAAGATTACTTCACTATCTCTATATTCCTCAACAAGTGGACAATGAAGCACTTAGTGTTCCAGAAAGTGACCATAAGACTGACCACATACTTAGACTGATCATTGTCTGTGTGTCTGCCAAACTGCCAGAAGTACTTTTAACAAAGCTTGGGGTTGTGTTGTTGTTATCTGGTGTGATCGTCGCCTAGGGTGGTGTGATTGTTGTCTGGTGTAATCGTCGCCTAGCGTGGTGTGATGTCTGAGGGTGTGGTCGTTGCCTGGGGCGGTGTGATCGTTGCCTGGGGTGGTGTGATCATTGCTTGGGGTGGTGTGATCGTTGCTTGGGGTGGTGTGATCGTTGCCTGGGGTGGTGTGATCACTGCTTGGGGTGGTGTGATCACTGCTTGGGGTGGTTTTTGATCATGCTTGGGGTGGTGTGATCATTGCTTGGGGTGGTGTGATCATTGCTTGGGGTGGTGTGATCATTGCTTGGGGCGGTGTGATCACTGCTTGGGGTGGTGTGATCGTTGCCTGGGGTGGTGTGATCACTGCTTGGGGTGGTGTGATCGTTGCCTGGGGTGGTGTGATCATTGCTTGGGGTGGTGTGATCATTGCTTGGAGTGGTGTGATCATTGCTTGGGGTGGTGTGATCATTGCTTGGGGTGGTGTGATCATTGCTTGGGGTGGTGTGATCATTGCTTGGGGTGGTGTGATCATTGCTTGGGGTGGTGTGATCATTGCTTGGGGTGGTGTGATCATTGCTTGGGGGGGTGGTTGGGGGATGTTGCCTGGGGTGGTGTGATCATTGCTTGGGGTGGTGTGATCATTGCTTGGGGTGGTGTGATCATTGCTTGAGGTGGTGTGATCATTGCTTGGGGTGGTGTGATCATTGCTTGAGGTGGTGTGATCATTGCTTGGGTGGTGTGATCATTGTTGGGGTGGTTTTGATCATTGCTTGGGGTGGTGGGATCATTGCTTGGGGTGGTTGTGATCATTGCTTTGGGGGGGTGTGATCATTTCTTGGGGGGGTGTGATCATTGTTTTGGGGTGGTGTGATCATTTCTTGGGGTGGTGTGATCATTGCTTGGGGGGTGGTTTGTGTCATTTCTTGGGGGTGGTGTGATCACTGCTTGGGGTGTGTGATCATTGCTTGGGGTGGTTTTGATTATTTTCTGGGTGGTTTTGATCAATTTCTTGGGTGGTGTGATCATTGCTGAGGTGGTGTGATCATTGCTTGGGGTGTGTGTATTGCTTGGGGGTGGTTGGGATCCCTTGCTTGGGGTGGTGTGATAATGTTGGGTGGTGTGATCATTGCTTGGGGTGGGGGTTATTATCTTGGGGTGAGGTGATCATGCTTGGGGTGGTTGTGTACATTGTTTGGTGGTGTGATCATTGCTTGGGGTGGTGTGATCATTGCTTGAGGTGGTGTGATCATTGCTTGAGGTGGTGTGATCATTGCTTAGGGGGGTGTGATCATTGCTTGGGTGTTTTGTCACTTTTTGATCCATTGCTTGAGGTGGTTGATCATTGTTGGTTGTGTGATATTGCTTGAGGGGGTTGGTGATCATTGCCTGGGATTGTGTGGTCTTTGCCAGAGGGTGTAGTCGTTGCCTGGGATGGTGTGCGCGTAGCATGAAGTGGTGTGATCGTTGCCTGGGGTCGTTGTCTGAGGAGTTTGGTTGACAGTAGTGTTGAAGATTGAGACACTTATGCAGCATATGGGAATCTTTATTAAGAAACGTTTCGCCACACGTGGCTTATCAACCAATACAAAGAGGAAGGCGTAAGGAGAGGAGGAGTATGAGGTAATCAGTCCCTCAGCCTGGAGTCGATGTGTTCAGTCCATCAATCTTGTAGAATGTACAGCATAGGGCCGTAGACGTGGCTTATATACTGTAGAGAGGTGAGGTGAAGCAGGCGGAGGCGGGGTCATAGTGGTACCATCCACTAGTCGAAGTAGGTCTTCGTCCAAAGGTTGAACAAGTGTTGAAGAATTCTTTGTAACAAGATCCCATGATGCTGCAGTGTCTGACAGTTGAGATGAATGGTTTGATAAACCGACAAGTGTCTCAATCTTCAACTTGTCGGTTTTTCAAACCATTCATCTCAACTGTCAGACACTGCAGCATCATGGGATCTTGTTACAAAGAATTCTTCAACACTTGTTCAACCTTTGGACGAAGACCTACTTCGAACTAGTGGATGGTACCACTATGACCCCGCCTCCGCCTGCTTCACCTCACCTCTCTACAGTATATAAGCCACGTCTACGGCCCTATGCTGTACATTCTACAAGATTGATGGACTGAACACATCGACTCCAGGCTGAGGGACTGATTACCTCATACTCCTCCTCTCCTTACGCCTTCCTCTTTGTATTGGACTGATGAAGCCACTGTGTGGCGAAACGTTTCCTGAATAAAGATTCCCATATGCTGCATAAGTGTCTCAATCTTCAACTTGTCGGTTTTTCAAACCATTCATCTCGACAGTAGTGTTAATGTGTACTTGTGTAGAGCACTTAAATAATCCCAGCTATTTATAGTAAGGGTCCCTTCTAACTGTGACGTCACGAGATCCTCACATGTGAGCCGTAGGCCACAGCGTTCATTTTGTTTTCCCGCCAGGAAGGTCTGGGCTACCCCTCAAGACATTTAATTATACGTCTCCAAGACATCCAATGTGTGTATTTCTTATTCAAATATCTCATGACGAACCCCCAAGACATGGTCGTTGCCTGAGGTCGTTATCTGAGGTGTGGTCATTGCCTGGGGTTGTCTGAGGGGGTGGGGTCGTGTCAGGTGGTGTGGTCGCTGGAGGGGTCGTGGGGTCTTTGTCACAGGAGATGTAATCGTTCTGGGAGAGTCGGAATAATAACTCGCAGCGGTAACGACTTGCAGTTGTCAGGGGGAAGTCTTTTACGACACCAATAATGGTAGGTAACAGCAACAGCAGTAATAACAGCAACAGCAGCAGAAACAACAATAGAAGTAACAGCAACAGAAACAGCAGCAGCAACAACAGTAATAGCAGCAACAGCAGTAATAACAACAACAACTGCAACAATAATAGCATCAAGAGCAGCAATAGCAACAGCAGTAACAGCAGCAGCAACAATAGCAGTAAGAACGGCAACAGTAACAGCAGTAGCAGTAATAGCAACAGCAACAGCAACAATAGCAGTAAGAGCAGCAACTTTAACAGCAGCAACATCAGAAACAGCAGTAATAGCAGCAGGAACAACAATAACAGCAACAACAGCACCACCACCCCCATCACGGACAGGGTTTGGAACACTCCCACACACGTTATAATTACTCATTTTGTGGCGTATATCACATTCCACATTTTCCCATGCGTACCCAGCTGGTGGGGGCAGTAAATGGGCAGCAAGGCGCTAGATGGAGATGCCAACAGTTCCACACTGGGATTCTGTTAGATTCTCTGGTGTTTGACTGTCAAGATGAGTGGCCCTAGAGATTGACGGCTAGGCCAGTGGCTTAATTTAAAGTAGAGCTTGTACCGGCAGTCACAGGCTGTAGACATCGAGAGTTGCATAGCTCTCAGCGTATATGCACTGTGAGTTTACTTTATAGATATTAAAGTACTCTTGACGGGTGGTGAACAGGTGACATGCAGCCTAATGACTCTTTGATTTATCATCAGTTTTTAAACCCAATTAACAAGCCAGCGGCCTGGGACTCATTCTGATGAATTAGACACATGTGCAACATCTATAATGAGGCAATCAGTCCCTCAGCCTAGGCTAAGGGACTGATTACCTTGTCTTGTATATGGTCCAACTCAGACCGAAATGTCGTCAAAAGATTCCTCTCCTATGTGCGGGTTATTTGTGTATTGTTCAGTCAATGTATTGTGCCTTTCTAAGTTATTTACATCGTCTTCCACTGTCTGCTGTACAAATTTCTAGTCTTCATATTATGTCCATGTAATATATTGATAAAGCCACTGGAGGGAGAAACGTCTACAAGATACCCAGGTGTTGCAATACCACTGATATACGACATTCATTCTGGCCACCGACCAAAAATACCAGCATGCTAGACCTCTGGTACCTCGCTGCTGCATGTGCATCTTGTCTGATAAACACACTGTGTTGGGTTAGGTTAAGCAAGATTCGTCAGGAAACGAGACAAGTGTTTCCTGACGATGGTCTTAGTCACTTGATGACCCGCCACGGGAGCTTGAGGTCATCTGACCGAGGCCTTCCGCTGGCTTACTCGTCCACCCCTTTAAAAATTAAGATTCTGTGTACAGTGTGTTGATTGTATTTAACGTGTATCAGAGGTACACGTTGAGTACAATTGTATGAGTCTAAATCCTCCTTATACTCACCTATTTGTTGCAGTTTTGAGGTTGTTTTGCGTGTCAGCGTGCCTCGTTGTGCTCCGAGTTTTCTCGTGTTTTCACGGTCGCTCTTACGTGCTAGAACTTTAATTTGTGCCATCAATCCTATACGATACATCCCTCTAGCGCCTGGAACCAATCTTGGGCGGAAAACATTATATACTGAGTCAAAAAAGGAGAATTAGTGTGCAGTACCTAGCAGAGTTTACTGCCAGAAGGGAATCATAGGCCTGTGTGCCGTGTGCAAAATAATAATAATAGAACTTTTCTTTGTCAGAGGAAAGAAAGTCTCCCTGATAACATTGTGTATACATAGTGTATAGTGTATACTACAGTGGCTCCCTAGTATATAGATGATAAAGGCTAAAGTGTCATTTGAAAACAGGTGAATTTGTAAATGAAGTGATAAGCCTATAGAGGCAGGTGCCAGAAGTCGCCAGAATCTTATCACAGAGATCAGCTGTTTTAATAATCTTCCTGGCCTGCTAGTGTACTCGCATATAATCTAGTGATACCAGTGAATAGCAGAATACAGTGTTGTAGTAGCAACTAACCAGTATTATAATGGTACTTAGTGGAGTGGAGTGACTTTCATTAGTTTCTTTTTTCTTGAAATACCAGACGCATACTGTGAATCTCATATAACCTGTAGTTACCAGCGGTCGCAATATACACAACGAGAAGCAATTATTACTACAGAAAAAGCTTCCTTCCTCCAAAATTTCCACCAGTCAACTATAGTGATAATATAGCATTTATTGTGGTGGAGACGAAAAAAAACCTAGAAAAGCTAGATACAGCGATTGATAAACAAGGGTTGAGGCTCGACCGTTCGTCACTGTAGGAGTGCCAGCAGTCACCGGCTCTTCAACATGCAAGTTATACTTTTGTATCAATCAAATCACATATTACTCGGGTAGATAATTTCCAGTAGATCCTTCATGTGTTAGCCCAAATCACCGACCAGTATGTTTTAAATAAGTGACCCACTGATCAGATCAGACTGGTTCCGAACCCTGACTGGTCGAACCCTTGACCGGTTTCAAACGGATTCGTTGGACAATAAAGCAGACTGTAAATGGATGGGGTTGTAGGCGCCCTTATCAAACACAAACAATAAATATAAATCAGGAACGTACACGATAAGCTGTCCAATATACAAGTACAGTTAGAAATAGATATACAAATAGCTAGAGCTTCATTTAAGGAGGTTATTAATAGAATATTCAAGAGGTTGCTAGTAGAATTACAGTAAATCAACCATTCAAATCATTATGAAGCTCTGTGTAGTCTGCAGTCAATCAAACAAACGGGCTTCCACATGGATAAAATTGCCATTTTGTGGAAATTGGTGTCACGCCCCTTGTGCAGATATCCAAGAACTAGCTACAAGCAGTATTAAAACAGGGAAGTGTTTTTGGGTATGCCCAAATGAGATAAATCTGTGGACTAAAATCACAAGGGTATTAAAAGAGGACAACATCAAAGCTGCTTTCATAGACAACCTGGAAGCTTTCTACAACAGATGAGAACATAAAAAGTCTGGGCTGAATGGTACTGCCCTTGATACTGGCCATGTAGTCAGAAACTGTAAGGCTGGAGGTGATGTCCTGGTAGTCAGTAAATGTGGGGCTGATAGTGCTGTCCTGGGAGACAGTAATGGTGAAGCTGGAGGTGCTGTCCTGGGAGACAGTAATGGTAAAGCTGGAAGTGCTGTCCTGGGAGACAGTAATGGTGAAGCTGGAGGTGCTGTCCTGGGAGACAGTAATGGTGAAGCTGGAGGTGCTGTCCTGGGAGACAGTAATGGTGAAGCTGGAGGTGCTGTCATGGGAGACAGTAATGGTGAAGCTGCTGGAGGTGCTGTCCTGGGAGACAGTAATGGTGAAGCTGGAGGTGCTGTCATAGGAGACAGTAATGGTGAAGCTGGAGGTGCTGTCCTGGGAGACAGTAATGGTGAAGCTGGAGATTTTGTCCAGGTAGTCGGGAACTATACGCAGGAAGGAATACATATAAATGACCTCATAGGGGACAGGAGCCGTAGTGGGGAAACAAGTGTAGTCAAAGATAAGATAAAACCAATATTGCAAACTAGAAATACCACAGGAAATAGCAAACAAGAGGACTCCACTAGCAATAGTGAGGATATATTACCAAAAACAACTGGTGGGAGCTCCATTGTTGGTGCTAGGGAGGATAGGAATAAGACAGGTAAACATGCACCAACAGGGAATAGTCACAGAAACCCAAGGCAAACGGAAACCAAGCCTGTGCACATACTATGCATTTGGTATCTGCAGACATGGGAAATCTGGAAAAACAGACGGGACGTGCAACTATGACCACCCTAGAAAATGCCGTGCCCATATGACAACAGGAAAATGCAAACTCCCTTCCTGTAAAACTTTTTCACCCTGAAATGTGTACCTCTTCAGTACAGGAAAGACTGTGCTATAACTTAAATTGCCAGGCACACCATCTAAAGGGGACAAAAAGATACAAAACATCCAGACCATGGGAAAACCTGGGTAGCCACAGCCACTCAAGAGGGAGAGGTTTTTTAGTGTCAGGAAGGAAAAAAAACTGGCAGGAAATGGCAGAAATCGTACACCAAATCCAGTCATTCCTGGAGTGGAACCACAGTCGATGGCCTCCACTCCAAACCAACAGATACAGATACTAATGCCGGAAAAAAAATCCCCCCCCAGTACCAACAATACCACCAGTCCGATGACATTCTTCTTTGCAAATATACAGGGTCTAAAGCCAGCAACAAACAACAAAATACCTTTCATCCGTGGACTGCTTTCAGAGGCAAAGGAAATGTTCGCGGCTTTCACTGAGACCCACATAAAGGATCACTTGGACAACGAAATATGGATCCCAGGTTACAACCTACACAGATGTGACAGAGTGAACAGGCAAAAGGGGGGGGGGGTAAAGTTGGCCTGTACATTGCAGAGTCACTTGTTTGCACAGAACTGCTTAATGCCTCAAATGATGTAGTGGAAGTTTTAGCAGTAAAGGTCGAGAACCAAAACCTAGTCATTGTGGTAGTCTACAAGCCTCCGGATGCAACATCCCAGCAATTCCAGGAACAGCTGTTAAAAATTGACCACTGTCTGGAAAATCTTCCAGCTCCTGCACCCAACATCTTGCTCCTGGGGATTTCAACTTAAGGCACCTAAAATGGAGGAATATAGCAAATAATATTGTTGAAGTAATAACACCAGGAGGCAGCTCTGATGAAAACTCACACTCACACGAGCTTTTAAATCTCTGCACAAAATTCAATTTAAACCAGCAAATAATAGAGCCTACTACACTGGAGAATACACTAGACCTCATCTTCACTAACAATGATGATCTGATAAGAAATGTCACCATATCAAAAACAATATACTCAGATCACAACTTTATTGAGGTTCAGACATGTATGCGCGGAGCCCCAGACCGACATAATGAGACTAGTCACGAGGGAGCATTCACCAAATTCAACTTCAATAACAAAAACATAAAGTGGGACCAAGTAAACCAAGTCCTAACCGATATAAGCTGGGAAGATATACTAAGCAACACAGACCCCAACTTATGCCTAGAACAGATTAACTTGGTGGCACTCGATGTATGCACAAGGCTTATTCCTCTAAGAAAAAGGAGGAGTAGATGTAAAACAGAAAGAGACAGGCGCTCCCTTTACAGGCGACGGAAAAGAATAACAGAGCGGCTAAAAGAGGTCAATATATCTGAAATGCGTAGGGAGACACTGGTCAGAGAAATAGCAAGCATCGAACTTAAGCTAAAGGAATCTTATAGGAGTCAGGAATCGCGGGAAGAACTAAAAGCCATAAATGAAGTCGAAAGAAACCCAAAGTATTTCTTCTCCTATGCCAAATCAAAGTCGAGAACAACGTCCTACACAGATGACAGCAAGGAAATGAGTTAGCTACTCAAGTCCCAATATGACTCAGTTTTTAGCAAGCCGCTAACCAGACTGAGAGTCGAAGATCAAAATGATTTTTTTATGAGAGAGCCACAGAATTTAGTTAACACAAGCCTATCCGATGTTATCCTGACGCCAAATGACTTTGAACAGGCGATAAATGACATGCCCATGCACTCTGCCCCAGGGCCAGACTCATGGAACTCCGTGTTCATCAAGAACTGCAAGAAGCCCCTATCACGAGCCTTTACCATCCTATGGAGAGGGAGCATGGACACGGGGGTCGTCCCACAGTTACTAAAAACAACAGACATAGCCCCACTCCACAAAGGGGGCAGTAAAGCAACAGCAAAGAACTACAGACCGATAGCACTAACATCCCATATCATAAAAATCTTTGAAAGGGTCCTAAGAAGCAAGATCACCCATCTAGAAACCCATCAGTTACATAACCCAGGGCAACATGGGTTTAGAACAGGTCACTCCTGTCTGTCTCAACTATTGGATCACTACGACAAGGTCCTAGATGCACTAGAAGACAAAAAGAATGCAGATGTAATATATACAGACTTCGCAAAAGCCTTCGACAAGTGTGACCATGGCGTAATAGCGCACAAAATGCGTGCTAAAGGAATAACAGGAAAAGTCGGTCGATGGATCTATAATTTCCTCACTAACAGAACACAGAGAGTAGTAGTCAACAGAGTAAAGTCCGAGGCAGCTACGGTGAAAAGCTCTGTTCCACAAGGCACAGTACTCGCTCCCATCTTGTTCTCATCCTGATATCTGACATAGACAAGGATGTCAGCCACAGCACCGTGTCTTCCTTTGCAGATGACACCCGAATCTGCATGACAGTGTCTTCCATTGCAGACACTGCAAGGCTCCAGGCGGACATCAACCAAATCTTTCAGTGGGCTGCAGAAAACAATATGAAGTTCAACGATGAGAAATTTCAATTACTCAGATATGGTAAACACGAGGAAATTACATCTTCATCAGAGTACAAAACAAATTCTGGCCACAAAATAGAGCGAAACACCAACGTCAAAGACCTGGGAGTGATCATGTCGGAGGATCTCACCTTCAAGGACCATAACATTGTATCAATCGCATCTGCTAGAAAAATGACAGGATGGATAATGAGAACCTTCAAAACTAGGGAGGCCAAGCCCATGATGACATTCTTCAGGTCACTTGTTCTATCTAGGCTGGAATATTGCTGCACACTAACAGCACCTTTCAAGGCAGGTGAAATTGCTGACCTAGAAAATGTACAGAGAACTTTCACGGCGCGCATAACGGAGATAAAACACCTCAATTACTGGGAGCGCTTGAGGTTTCTAAACCTGTATTCCCTGGAACGCAGGCGGGAGAGATACATGATTATATACACCTGGAAAATCCTAGAGGGACTAGTACCGAACTTGCACACGAAAATCACTCACTACGAAAGCAAAAGACTTGGCAGACGATGCACCATCCCCCCAATGAAAAGCAGGGGTGTCACTAGCACGTTAAGAGACCATACAATAAGTGTCAGGGGCCCGAGACTGTTCAACTGCCTCCCAGCATACATAAGGGAGATTACCAACAGACCCCTGGCAGTCTTCAAGCTGGCACTGGACAAGCACCTAAAGTCGGTTCCTGACCAGCCGGGCTGTGGCTCGTACGTTGGTTTGCGTGCAGCCAGCAGTAACAGCCTGGTTGATCAGGCTCTGATCCACCAGGAGGCCTGGTCACAGACCGGGCCGCGGGAGCGTTGACCCCCGGAACTCTCTCCATTGTAAACTCCAGGTAAACTATTGCAGTATCGTCTAGCACTTGGTAATTTGCGCAGGCCAGTAGTAGAAGCTACTTAACATCTTACTTGAGCCTGGGAAAACCATACCCACGACCAGTAGCATCAAAAGTAGCCCTATCAACAACAGTAGCACCAGCAACAGTAGCACTAGTATCACTAACACCAGCAACAGTAGCACTAGCACCATGATCATCATTATCATCACAGACAGGAGCACAGTGAGCAATCGCAGCAGCAGCAGCACAGCAGGAGTAGCAATAGCACAGCAGAAGTAGCAGCAGCAGGAGTAGCAGCAGCAGCAGCAGCAGCAGCAGCAGCAGCAGCAGCAGCACAGCAGCAAGCAGCAGCAGGACATGCAGCAGCAAGCAGCAGCGCGGGCAGGACTAGCAGCAGCAGCAGCTAAGACCAGCAGCAGGCAAGCAGGACTAGCAGTAGCAGCACAAGGAGAGTAGAGAGAGACATAAGAATTATTGGACTGCCTACAGAAAACCGATTTGCATTATTCTTCAGTCACCCCGAGGCCACAAGAATGTCAGTTAGTGTAAACCAACATGGAGGGGTATACCATGTGAGTAAACCAACATGGAGGGGTATACCATGTGAGTAAACCAACATGGAGGGGTTAGACCATGTGAGTAAACCAACATGGAGGGTTATACCATGTGAGTAAACCAACATGGAGGGGTATACCATGTGAGTAAACCAACATGGAGGGGTATACCATGTGAGTAAACCAACATGGAGGGGTATACCATGTGAGTAAACCAACATGGAGGAGTATACCATGTGAGTAAACCAACATGGAGGGGTATACCATGTGAGTAAACCAACATGGAAGGGTATACCATGTGAGTAAACCAACATGGAGGGGTATACCATGTGAGTAAACCAACATGGAGGGGTATACCATGTGAGTAAACCAACATGGGGGTATACCATGTGAGTAAACCAACATGGAGGGTATACCATGTGAGTAAACCAACATGGAGGGTATACCATGTGAGGTAAACCAACATGGAAGGGTATACCATGTGAGTAAACCAACATGGAGGGGTATACCATGTGAGTAAACCAACATGGAGGGGTATACCATGTGAGTAAACCAACATGGAAGGGTATACCATGTGAGTAAACCAACATGGAGTGGTAGACCATGTGAGTAAACCAACATGGAGGGGTATACCATGTGAGTAAACCAACATGGAGGGGTATACCATGTGAGTAAACCAACATGGAGTGGTAGACCATGTGAGTAAACCAACATGGAAGGGTATACCATGTGAGTAAACCAACATGGAAGGGTATACCATGTGAGTAAACCAACATGGAGGGGTATACCATGTGAGTAAACCAACATGGAAGGGTATACCATGTGAGTAAACCAACATGGAGTGGTAGACCATGTGAGTAAACCAACATGGAGTGGTAGACCATGTGAGTAAACCAACATGGAGTGGTAGACCATGTGAGTAAACCAACATGGAGGGGTATATCATGTGAGTAAACCAACATGGAGGGGTATACCATGTGAGTAAACCAACATGGAGGGGTAGACCATGTGAGTAAACCAACATGGAGGGGTATACCATGTGAGTAAACCAACATGGAGGGGTATACCATGTGAGTAAACCAACATAGAGTGGTAGACCATGTGAGTAAACCAACAAATAAGGAACGGTACACCATGTGATTAAACCAATAATAACGAAGGTTTATAACTATACATAAAACAAGAGTCAAAGTGTTTATCTTGTCGTGACGAACAGGTAAAATTGATCAATTAACAAGAACTCATTTAAAATTAAGTCCTTTCTAAAATTTTCTCTTATACGTTTAAAAATATATATTTTTTCATTTATGTTAAAGTAAAAATTAATAATTTTGTACCAAAAGAACCTTAGAAAACTTACATAAGCTTATTATTATAACAAGCGCAATTTAATTTAGCGAAATCCAACTAAATATATTTTAGCTAAGTTTACAATAATTTAATAATAAGCAAACACAATGAAATATATTTTTTTTCGTTAGTTTCAGAATAATTTTTTGCGAAATTATTGCATACACAAATTTTCGTTTGCCTTATTCGGCAAGAAGAGCGTTGCTACTTAAGCCAAAATCGCAAGTTTTTACCTATTCGGCACGACAAACACACACACACACCACACACACAAACACACACACACACACACACACACACACACACCACACACACACACACACACACACACACACACACACACACACCACACACACACACACATATATATATATTATATATATATATATATATATATATATATATATATATATATATATTAAACTTTTCCAATTTTGTTTACAGATTGATAGCTATTTTTTTTCATGAACAATGATGTAAAGATTTCTATTTTTGGACCAAAACTAACATCAATAATCCAACTTTAAACTTTTTTTTTTTTTTTAGCTAAATTCAAATATATATATCACAGGTTAAATTTATTTACTATTCCTTAAAAAATCAATGATACATACATATTTTTTTCTTATGTTCAGATCGATTTCAGGTGATTTATGGCAAAAAGCATTTTAATTCGGCTTATTCGGCATTGGTGTTGCTCTTCGCCTAGCCGCCCCTATACTCACCGATCATAGGTGTATTTGCGGCAGGGCGACAGCTGATCAATTCGGACTTCATGGACTCGTGTGTCACACAGCAGAAGGGAAGTATGCCAGACATGAGGAGGTCAATGACATTATAAAGAGAAGCCTCGCCACAGCCCGTTGCCCAGCTCAACGGGAACCCCAAGTACAGAGGTCTGACGGAAGTCAAAAATGTCCTGATGGAGCCACTATGCTACCCTGGAAGGATCGGAAAGCAGATTGCCTGGGACTACACCTGTGCCGCCACATTGGCAGACACCTACTTGCCATACTCCGTAGTGGAAGGGGGTGGAGCTGCCAGCCACAGGGAGACCCAGAAGATCCGCAAATATGAAGACCTTCCCCCTTGCTATACCTTCATCCCAAAAGGGTCGGAGACCCTTGGAGCATGGGGCAAGTGTGCTCTAAAGTTCCTCAAAGAGCTGGGTGAAAAGCTCGTCATAAAAATCAAGGACCACAGGGCGACCAGCTTCCTCTTTAAGAGACTCAGTGTTGCGATCCAGAGAGGAAATGCCTGCAGCATTCTGGGCACGCGGCCCACCGCCGGGGAGCTGGACGAAGTATTCGAGATGTAGCTCTGAGTTGCTATCTATGTTGTTTTACTTTCTATTGTATTTTTATGAATGTTTTGTCAATGTATTTTGTCTTTAAATAAAATATTTATCATATATAGGGGGTGATAGGAGAAAATTTTCAAACAGCTTTAGGGAGAACCTTGAGTTTTCCCTGAAGCAAGTTTATTCTTTTCTCTGAGGATGAGGGTTCGCAGGATAGTTCCAGAGGTGGTACCTCCCTATATATTATATATATATATATATATATATATTTTATATATATATATATATATATATATATATATATATATATATATACTATACATATTATATATTATATATTTATATTTATAATATTATATTATATTTATATTATAAACTCATCTTCTCTCCTTAATTCCTTACGCTTTCCCTTTCCTCGTCTTCCTGTTTCCACAGTCTATCAACCTTCCTCACTCTTTTTCCCATTCTTGTTCTACATTCTTTCTCTTTATTCTTCTCTATTTTTCATTCCTCTTCGTCGCGCATCTTTCTTCTTTCCATATTCCCTTTTTTCATTTTCCGCTGCCTCCCCTTTTCCCCTGTTTCCTGCTAATCCTGCTTATTTCATCTTGTTCCTTCACTCTCATGTAATTCCTTCGTCTTGAAATCTGATGAGAGGCTGCCTCTTTCCTGTAATATAATCTCATTATTCCCATTCAAGATTATTTTTCCAAACATTTCCCTCATCAAGTTACATTTGCAGTGAGCTGTCCTGAATTAAACTGCCTGTCAGAACTCTACATAAAGTAACTATTGGTCATCTGACCGAGGCCTTCCACTGGCTTACCCCTCCACCCCTTTAAAAATTATGGTTACGATTGTAACCAGTTATAATAAGCAGGAAAATCTTGTCACAGTAAAAACCTTCTCTGCACCTGTACTTGTTTGTTAAGCTCAAAAAAAGCTAACCTATCCGCCATTACCATCACAATAAGCCTAGTCACGTAGCAGTTCAAGCCCTTCAGACTTTTTAAGTTGATGCTACCTTTCCTGCCTGAGTAAACTCTGAAGAAGTTATCATAAAAGTCTCTGCCGCTTCTCCTTCCATAATAAACTTAAGAAATACTTCACAGAGCAGCCGCTGGCACAGCTTCTTGGAGAATCAGCGCTGACAAGCTTACCCAAGAGCATTCCTCAACTCTTACGATGAAAGCATGCTAAGAATTTTTCTGAAAATAATTTGTAAACAAACAGATCATACACACACACACACACACACACAACACACACACCACACAACTACTACCACACACACACACCACACACACACACCACACCACACACACACACACACACACACGAGATCCTTAAAGCCAGGACTTCCAATTAAGAGCATCTCAAGAACCAGAGCTTAAGGACAACCAGCAATTACTTCCCCCTCTGAAAACTCAGAAGCCCTTTTTCTAACTCTTGGTTCTTTTCCCTCATTATATGGTCTTTTCTTTTAAGGAATAATTTTTCAAGAGTTTTCACGTATTTATTTAAAGCATCCACATATTCCTCTTTCCCCAGGAGGCTTTAGCCTTCTTTGAGCTCTCACAGAATCCCTCAGCATTCAAAAGCCCCCTCAAGAGAATTCCTCTTTCTCTGGGCCCGCTTAGAAGTCTTCGGCGTTGCAGAACCCTTCAGGATTATCCAGCTTTCCAGTGTTATCAGAGAGCTTTATTTTTCCGGAGACCCTCTAGAGCCCTCAGTTTCTAAAAGCTCCCGCAGCAGCTCATTCTCGCATCACGAGAGATAAACATTCAGATTCAAGCTTTTATTTTATTTATTTTTTTCAGAGACGTCGTAGCTATTTTTATTTACTTTATTAACTTCTGCTTTAAATGTAACTTTTTGTAGGTTTGTGTATCCAACTCTAACCTAAAATACAGAAAACAGTATTTGGAAAATTACAGGAAGTGTTCAGTACCTGACGCTGGACGCCTCGTTGGGAATCTAACGTTGAAAAATGAGAACAGGTTGCCCTCTGAAGCCTTCATTCTTACAGCCTCTTCTGAAGCCTTCATTCTTACAGCCTCTTCTGAAGCCTTCATTCTTACAGCCTCTTCTGAAGCCTTCATTCTTACAGCCTCTTCTGAAGCCTTCATTCTTACAGACTTTTCTGAAGCTTCATTCTTACAGCCTCTTCTGAAGCCTTCATTCTTACAGCCTCTTCTGAAGCTTCATTCTTACAGCCTCTTCTGAAGCCTTCATTCTTACAGCCTCTTCTGAAGCCTTCATTCTTACAGACTCTTCTGAAGCCTTCATTCTTACAGCCTCTTCTGAAGCCTTCATTCTTACAGCCTCTTCTGAAGTCTTCATTCTTACAGCCTCTTCTGAAGCCTTCATTTTACAACCTCTTTTGAAGCCTTCATTCTTACAGCCTCTTCTGAAGCCTTCATTCTTACAGCCTCTTCTGAAGCCTTCATTCTTACAGCGTCTTCTGAAGCCCTCATTCTTACAGCCTCTTCTGAAGCCTTCATCCTTACAGCCTCTTCTGAAGCCTTCATTCTTACAGCCTCTTCTGAAGCCTTCATTCTTACAGCCTCTTCTGAAGCCTTCATTCTTACAGACTCTTCTGAAGCCTTCATTCTTACAGCCTCTTCTGAAGCCTTCATTCTTACAGCCTCTTCTGAAGTCTTCATTCTTACAGCCTCTTCTGAAGCCTTCATTTTACAACCTCTTTTGAAGCCTTCATTCTTACAGCCTCTTCTGAAGCCTTCATTCTTACAGCCTCTTCTGAAGCCTTCATTTTTACAGCCTCTTCTGAAGCCTTCATTCTTACAGCCTCTTCTGAAGCCTTCATTCTTACAGCCTCTTCTGAAGCCTTCATTTTTACAGCCTCTTCTGAAGCCTTCATTCTTACAGCCTCTTCTGAATAAATAACAAAAAGGCACAATACCGTGACTGGAACGATACACAAATAACCCGCACATAAAAGAGAGAAGCTTACGACGACGTTTCGGTCCGACTTGGACCATTGACAAAGTCACACTAACAGAGGTGGAGCAGGACGGCTATATATAGGCAGGAAGAGGTGGAGGTAGTAGTAGTAGTAGTAGTAGTACAAGAATTGTATATAATACCGACAGGATGAAATGACACATGCACAACACCCGGGCATCCCACCGTAGACGTTTCGCCATCCAGCCAGCCACTGGATGGCGAAACGTCCACAACAAAGACAACCAGACGCCGCACATGTGTCTTAATTTCATCAGTAGTTGTAGTAGAAGAAGAAGAGGTAGTAGTAGTGGTAGTGGTAGAAGTGGGAAATAAGGAAGACGAGCCAGTCAAATACAAAGAAGGGGAGCACTGCAAGAGAGCTAGAAACCCACAGAGGGAGAGCAAGCGCACCGAGGTGCGTGAAAGGGGAAGTGGTGAAATAAAATAAATGAAGAAGGAACAGAAACACGAGACAGGAGAGAGAAAGACAACCCAGAGGAGAAAAGGAGAGAGGAGGGAAGGGGAAGAGGAAGAAGAAAAAGAAGAAGAAGAAGAAGGGGAAGAGGAAGAAGAAAAAGAAGAAGAAGAAGAAGAAGAAGAAGAAGAAGAAGAAGAAGAAGAAGGAGAAGAAATGAGGATTCAGGTTAAGTCACGGGTGTTCTGAAGTTTGGAGCATTTTACAATGTAGTGGGAGAGGAAGGCATCTACAGAGACGAAGCCAGGGCTAAGGTTCATACAAGGAAAGTTGTGTATTAGAGAGGATTCAACTAAACGGCGACTGTTCGAGTTGGAAGTAGGGAAGACTACTCCTACCTACTACTACCTCCACCTCTTCCTGCCTATATATAGCCGTCCTGCTCCACCTCTGTTAGTGTGACTTTGTCAATGGTCCAAGTCGGACCGAAACGTCGTCGTAAGCTTCTCTCTTTTATGTGCGGGTTATTTGTGTAGCCTCTTCTGAAGCCTTCACAGCTTTCTTCGAAGCTTTAGATCTTACAGAATCTCATTAGACTTAGCCCTTCCAGCTTTTTAAAATACTTCGCTGTATAGCCCTTGTGGCTTAGCGCTTCTTTTTGATTATAATAAAATTAAAATACTTCAAGAGACTTAAATTCCCCTACCCCATAAGAACCTTCACCCACCTACAGTACCTGCAGAACCACACTCCCACCTCCACCCACCGACAGTACCTCAAGAACCACTCCCACCTGCTCCCCCAGGGAAGCCTCTATTCTGCTACAGCTTCTCAACAGCCGCCAGCACCAGAGTCCTCTCACATGTCTTCACGCTCTTTGGTTTATATTTTCCATTCTCTTGTTTCCAGCAGCAACAAGAGACAATAGCCCTCGGAGTCCTCTTGATTACATCTCGAAGGCTCAACCAGTTGAGAAATTTTCTATACATTTATTATTATTATTATTATTATTATTATTATTATTATTATTATTATTATTATTATTGCTTTGGGTCTGCCTCGACAGGAGGCGGCCGTCGCGTTGAGACAAAATATATTAATTTTAAAATCACGAGGAAGCGATAAATCCGCATGGCAAATACAATAGCCTAAGGGAGAGGGCAATCGGGTTTGATACCAGGATGCGGATGGTATCTCCAGTGCCTTAAATCGAGAACTTATCGTCAGCACCAAGGCTAAACTCCCCCCCAACCACTGAAGCAATTTCTACACATAATTATATCTTATACCGAAACAAACACGGTTTTCATATGAAAACAAACACAGTTTTCACAGAAATAAACACGGTTTTCATACAGAAACAAACACGGTTTTCACACAGAAACAAACACGGTTTTCACACAGAAACAAACACGGTTTTCATACAGAAACAAACACGGTTTTCAGAAAAACAAACAAAAACGAGTTTCATACAAAAACAAACACTTTTTGTATAGAAACAAACACGCAATAGTACATGTGTACTATTCAAGTTTTACTCGATGAAACAAAGCTGCAGCTCCTGGACCTCGTCTCTTAAATACCTACTGAAAAAGTTTGAGTTTCTGTGAGATTAATATTTGAAAGTGTGTCTATGTGTATGTGTGTGTGTGTGTGTGTGTGTGTGTGTGTGTGTGTGTGTGTGTGTGTGTGTGTGTGTGTGTGTGTGTGTGTGTGTGTGTGTGTGTATGTGTGTGTGTACTCACCTAGTTGTGGTTGCAGGGGTCGATTCACAGCTCCTGGCCCTGCCTCTTCACTGGCCACTACTCGGTCTCTCTTCCCGCTCCGTGAGCTTTATCATATACCTCTTCTTAAAGCTATGTATGGATCCTGCCTCCACTACAACACTACCCAGACTATTCCACTTCCTGACAACTGTGTGCTGAAGAAATGCTTCCTAACATCCCTGTGGCTGAAGAAATACTTCCTAACATCCCTGTGGCTCATCTGAATCTTCAGCTTCCAACTATGACCCTTTGTTGCTGTGTCCCATCTCTGGAACATCCTGTCTCTGTCCACCTTGTCGATTCCTCTCAGTATTTTATATGTCGTTATCATATCCCCCCTACCTCTCCTGTTTTCCAGTGTCGTCAGGTAGATTTCCCTTAACCTCTCCTCGTAGGACATGCCCCTTAGCTCCAGGACTAGTCTTTTTGCAAACCTTTGCACTTTCTCTAGTTTCCTGACATGCTTGGCTAGGTGAGGGCTCCTAATTGGTGCCGCATACTCCAATATGGGCCTAACGTACACAGTGTACAGGGTCCTGAACGATTCCTTATTAAGATTTCGGAACGCTGTTCTTAGGTTTGCCAAGCGCCCGTATGCTGCAGCAGTTATTTGGTTGATGTACGCCTCAGGAGATGTACCCGGTGTTATACTCTCCCCAAGATCCTTTTCCTTGAGTGAGGCTTGGAGGCTCTAGCCCCCTAGACTGTACTCCGTCTGTGGTCTTCTTTGCCCTTCCCCAATCTCCGTGACTTTGCACTTGGTGGGGTTGAACTCCATGAGCCAGTTGCTGGACCATGCCTGCAGCCTGTCCAGATCCCTTTGTAGTTCTGCTTGGTCCTCGTCCGATTGAATTCTTCTCATCAACTTCACATTATCTGCAAACAGGGAGACTTCGGAGTCTATTCCTTCCGTCTTGTCGTTCACAAATACCAGAAACAGCACCGGTCCTAGAACTGAGCCCTGTGGGACCCCGCTCATTACAGGCGCCCACTCTACCTCGCCAAGTACCATGACTCGCTGTTGTCTTCCTGACAGGCATTTCCTGATCAATTGTAGTGCCTTCCCTGTTATCCCTGCCTGGTTCTCTAGCTTTTGCAGTAATCTCTTGTGTGGAACTGTGTCAAGCGCCTTCTTACAGTCCAAGAAAATGCAATTTACCCACCCCTCTCTCTCTTGTTTTACTGCCGTCACCCTGTCATAGAACCTCAATAGGTTTGTGACGCAGGATTTCCCGTCCCTGAAACCTTTCTGGCTGTCGTTGTGTGTGTGTGTGTGTGTGTGTGTGTGTACTCACCTAGTTGTACTCACCTAGTTGAGGTTGCGGGGGTCGAGTCCGAGCTCCTGGCCCCGCCTCTTCACTGATCGCTACTAGGTCACTCTCCCTGAGCCTTGAGCTTTATCATACCTCTGCTTAAAGCTATGTATGGATCCTGCCTCCACTACATCGCTTCCCAAACTATTCCACTTACTGACTACTCTGTGGCTGGAAGAAATACTTCCTAACATCCTGTGATTCATCTGTGTCTTCAGCTCCAACTGTGTCCCTTGTTACTGTGTCCAATCTCTGGAACATCCTGTCTTTGTCCACCTTGTCAATTCCTCTCAGTATTTTGTATGTCGTTATCATGTCCCCCTATCTCTCCTGTCCTCCAGTGTCGTCAGGTTGATTTCCCTTAACCTCTCCTCGTAGGACATACCTTAGCTCTGGGACTAGTCTTGTTGCAAACCTTTGCACTTTCTGTGTGTGTGTGTGTGTGTGTGTGTGTGTGTGTGTGTGGTGTGTGTGTGGTGTGTGTGTGTGTGTGTGTGTGTGTGTGTGTCGTGTGTTGTGCGTAGGTGTGATATGTATTTTTATCTCTGAAGCGTATATGTGTGTATGGTGCATGTGTGTGTGTGTGTGTGCGTGTGTGATATGTGTGTATTTGTGTCTGTGAAGTGTGTGTGTGTGTGTTTAGCCCCCAAAACACACACTCTCACTCAAGAAGGACGGGAAGAAAACCAGGAACTCGGGCAAGAGAAAACACAAATTCTGAAATGTATCCCAAGTTTCCCATTTCTCTTTGTAATTACAAAAGCCAATTAGGAAACTAATTTTCGAGTTGATTAAACTGAAAATATATACTAGTTTCACTAGCAGTTTTATACCAGTTTCACTAGCAGTTATATACCAGTTTCACTAGCAGTTATATACCCAGTTTCCTAGCAGTTTTATACCAGTTTCACTAGCAGTTTTATACCAGTTTCACTAGCAGTTATATACCAGTTTCACTAGCAGTTTTATACCAGTTTCACTAGCAGTTATATACCAGTTTCACTAGCAGTTTTATACCAGTTTCACTAGCAGTTATATACCAGTTTCACTAGCAGTTTTATACCAGTTTCACTAGCAGTTATATACCAGTTTCACTAGCAGTTTTATACCAGTTTCACTAGCAGTTATATACCAGTTTCACTAGCAGTTTTATACCAGTTTCACTAGCAGTTTTATATCAGTTTCACTAGCAGTTATATACCAGTTTCACTAGCAGTTTTATACGTTTCACTAACAGTTATATGCCAGTTTCACTAGCAGTTATATACCAGTTTCACTAGCAGTTTTATACCAGTTTCACTAGCAGTTATATACCAGTTTCACTAGCAGTTTTATACCAGTTTCACTAGCAGTTATATACCTGTTTCACTAGCAGTTTTATACCAGTTTCACTAGCAGTTTTATATCAGTTTCACTAGCAGTTATATACCAGTTTCACTAGCAGTTTTATACGTTTCACTAACAGTTATATGCCAGTTTCACTAGCAGTTATATACCAGTTTCACTAGCAGTTTTATACCAGTTTCACTAGCAGTTTTATACCAGTTTCACTAGCAGTTTTATACCAGTTTCACTAGCAGTTTTATATCAGATTCACTAGCAGTTTTATACCAGTTTCACTAACAGTTATATGTCAGTTTCACTAGCAGTTTTATACCAGTTTCGCTAGCAGTTTTGTGCCAGTTTCACTAGCAGTTCTATAACAGTTTCGCTAGCAGTTTTATACCAGTTTCACTAGCAGTTATATACCAGTTTCGCTAGCAGTTTTGTGCCAGTTTCACTAGCAGTTATATACCAGTTTCGCTAGCAGTTTTGTGCCAGTTTCACTAGCAGTTCTATAACAGTTTCAATAGCAGTTGTATGCCCGTTTTATTAACAGTTATATGCCAGTTTCACCAGCAGTTTTATGCTAGTTCCACTAACAGTTATGAGCTAAACCCGTAAGTCTTGTACAGCGCTGCACGGATAAAGAGAGCAGATAATTTATTGTTAATTGTCATCATAATTATTATTAAAAAAGCGCTAAACCCGTTCGAGTCATAAAAAAGAAAGACGAGAGCCAAGCTTTCCCGCAACAGGTCACTGCGGCGAAGGACAGGTACACTGTCTTACAGGATCCTGTACATCGTGGACGCCGCCTGTACCGTCGTCTCGCTGTGCACCGTACACGTGTTGGTACTCAGTGAGGGGCGGGGACGACCAGTCGCGGGGGAAGTGAGCTAGGTGCCCTTGCTGCCGCTCCTGGGCACGTTCCTGGTGCTCCAGGAGGGATGGAGAGTACCACTTGAACACCCGTTGGTACTCAGTGCGGGGCGGGGACGACCAGTCGCTGGGGAAGAGGCGGTGGTGGAACAGGTGCCGCTTACGGTAAAACAGCCGCAACCTCGCGCGTTCTTGGTACTCCCGCACCAAGAGTGAAGGAGGTACTGCTGGAGGTTGTGGCCTCTGGCCTCTACCACCCACCTCCCTCCCTTATACTCGCCCTCCACACACCACCTCCCTCCCTTATACTCGCCCTCCACACACGCTACACGTTGCCCCCCTCGACATCTTGTTTAAAATACACGAAATTTAGTAAATTTTTTTTTGCAAATATTTGTATGAATTTAGTAATTATAATGTTTCACGGGGATGACATCTTAGTACCAAGACTTCACACCCAGCAGTTTCTGCCTCGAAGTCTTGAAGTTCCACCACAACCCAGGCAGGTACAACCCAGGCAGGTACAACCCAGGCAGGTACAACCCAGGCAGGTACAACCCAGGCAGGTACAACCCAGGCAGGTACAACCCAGGAAGGTACAACCCAGGTAGGTACAACCCAGGCAGGTACAACCCAGGCAGGACAACCCAGGCAGGTACAACCCAGGCAGGTACAACCCAGGCAGGTACAACCCAGGCAGGTACAACCCAGGCAGGTACAACCCAGGAAGGTACAACCCAGGTAGGTACAACCCAGGCAGGTACAACCCAGGCAGGTACAACCCAGGCAGGTACAACCCAGGCAGGTACAACCCAGGCAGGTACAACCCAGACAGGTACAACCCAGGCAGGTACAACCCAGGCAGGTACAACCAGCAGGTACAACCAGGTAGGTACATACCAGGCAGGTACACCAGCAGGTACAACCCAGGCAGGTACAACCCAGGCACGTACAACCCAGGCAGGTACAACCCAGGTAGGTACAACCCAGGCAGGTACAACCCAGGCAGGTACAACCCAGACAGGTACAACCCAGGCAGGTACAACCCAGGCAGGTACAACCCAGGCAGGTACAACACAGGCAGGTACAACTCAAGCAGGTACAACCCAGGCAGGTACAACCCAGGCACGTACAACCCAGGCAGGTACAACCCAGGCAGGTAAACCCAGCAGGTACAACCCAGGCAGGTACAACCCAGGCAGGTACAACTCAAGCAGGTACAACCCAGGCAGGTACAACCCAGGCAGGTACAACCCAGGCAGGTACAATCCAGGCAGGTACAACCCAGGCAGGTACAACCAAGGCAGGTACAACCCAGGCAGGTACAACCCAGGCAGGTACAACCCAGGCAGGCACAACCCAGGCAGGTACAACCCAGGCAGGTACAATCCAGGCAGGTACAACCCAGGCAGGTACAACCCAGGCAGGTACAACCCAGGCAGGTACAACCCAGGCAGGTACAACTCAGGCACGTACAACCCAGGCAGGTACAACCCAGGCAGGTACAACCCAGGCAGGTACAACCCAGGCAGGTACAACTCAAGCAGATACAACCCAGGCAGGTACAACTCAAGCAGGTACAACCCAGGCAGGTACAACTTAGGCAGGTACAACCCAGGCAGGCACAACCCAGGCAGGTACAACCCAGGCAGGTACAATCCAGGCAGGTACAACCCAGGCACGTACAACCCAGGCAGGTACAACCCAGGCAGGTACAACCCAGGCAGGTACAACTCAGGCACGTACAACCCAGGCAGGTACAACCCAGGCAGGTACAACCCAGGCAGGTACAACCCAGGCAGGTACAACTCAAGCAGGTACAACCCAGGCAGGTACAACTCAAGCAGGTACAACCCAGGCAGGTACAACCCAGGCAGGTACAACCCAGGCAGGTACAACCCAGGCACGTACAACCCAGGCAGGTACAACCCAGGTAGGTACAACCCAGGCACGTACAACCCAGGCAGGTACAACCCAGACAGGTACAACCCAGGCAGGTACAACCCAGGCAGGTACAACCCAGGCAGGTACAACCCAGGCAGGTACAACCCAGGCAGGTACAACCCAGGCAGGTACAACCCATGCAGGTACAACCCAGGCAGGTACAACCCAGGCAGGTACAATCCAGGCAGGTACAACCCAGGCAGGTACAACCAAGGCAGGTACAACCCAGGCAGGTACAACCCAGACAGGTACAACCCAGGCAGGTACCACCCAGACAGGTACCACCCAGGCAGGTACAACTCAAGCAGGTACAACTCAGGCAGGTACAACCCAGGCAGGTACAACCCAGGCAGGTACAACCCAGGCAGGTACAACCCAGGCAGGTACAACCCAGGCAGGTACAACCCAGGCAGGTACAACCCATGCAGGTACAACTCAAGCAGGTACAACTCAAGCAGGTACAACCCAGGCAGGTACAACTCAGGCAGGTACAACCCAGGCAGGCACAACCCAGGCAGGTACAACCCAGGCAGGTACAATCCAGGCAGGTACAACCCAGGCAGGTACAACCCAGGCAGGTACAACTCAGGCAGGTACAACCCAGGCAGGTACAACCCAGGCAGGTACAACCCAGGCAGGTACAACCCAGGCAGGTACAACCCAGACAGGTACAACCCAGCAGGTACAACCCAGGCAGGTACAACTCAAGCAGGTACAACCCAGGCAGGTACAACTTAGGCAGGTACAACTTAGGCAGGTACAACCCAGGCAGGTACAACCCAGGCAGGTACAAACCAGGCAGGTACAACCCAGGCAGGTACAACCCAGGCAGGTACAACCCAGGCAGGTACAATCCAGGCAGGTACAACCCAGGCAGGTACAACCCAGGCAGGTACAACCCAGGCAGGTACAACCCAGGCAGGTACAACTGAAGCAGGTACAACCCAGGCAGGTACAACCCAGGCAGGTACAACCCAGGCAGGTACAACCCAGGCAGGTACAACCCAGGCAGGTACAACCCAGGCAGGTACAACCCAGGCAAGTACAACCCAGGTAGGTACAACCCAGGCAGGTACAACCCAGGCAGGTACAACCCAGGCAGGTACAACTCAAGCAGGTACAACCCAGGCAGGTACAACTCAGGTAGGTACAACCCAGGCAGGTACAACCCAGGCAGGTACAACCCAGGCAGGTACAACTCAGGCAGGTACAACCCAGGCAAGTACAACCCAGGCAAGTACAACCCAGGTAGGTACAACCCAGGCAGGTACAACCAGGCAGGTACAACCAGGCAGGTACAACCCAGGCAGGTACAACCCAGGCAGGTACAACCCAGGCAGGTACAACCCAGGTAGGTACAACCCAGGCAGGTACAACCAGGCAGGTACAACCCAGGCAGGTACAACCCAGGCAGGTACAACCCAGGTAGGTACAACCCAGCTAGGTACAACCCAGGCAGGTACAACCAGGCAGGTACAACCCAGGCAGGTACAACCCAGGCAGGTACAACCCAGGTAGGTACAACCCAGGTAGGTACAACCCAGGTAGGTACAACCCAGGCAGGTACAACCCAGGCAGGTACAACCCAGGCAGGTACAACCCAGGCAGGTACAACCCAGGCAGGTACAACCCAGGCAGGTACAACCCAGGCAGGTACAACCCAGGTAGGTACAACCCAGGTAGGTACAACCCAGGCAGGTACAACGCAGGCAGGTACAACCCAGGCAGGTACAACCCAGGCAAGTACAACCCAGGCAGGTACAACCCAGGTAGGTACAACCCAGGCAGGTACAACCAGGCAGGTACAACCCAGGCAGGTACAACCCAGGCAGGTACAACCCAGGTAGGTACAACCCAGGCAGGTACAACCCAGGCAGGTACAACCCAGGCAGGTACAACCCAGGCAGGTACAACCCAGGTAGGTACAACCCAGGCAGGTACAACCCAGGTAGGTACAACCCAGGTAGGTACAACCCAGGCAGGTACAACCCAGGCAGGTACAACCCAGGCAGGTACAACCCAGGCAGGTACAACCCAGGCAGGTACAACCCAGGTAGGTACAACCCAGGCAGGTACAACCCAGGCAGGTACAACCCAGGCAGTACAACCCAGGCAGGTACAACCCAGGTAAGGTACAACCCAGGTAGGTACAACCCAGGTAGGTACAACCCAGGCAGGTACAACCCAGGCAGGTACAACCCAGGCAGGTACAACCCAGGAAGGTACAACCCAGGTAGGTACAACCCAGGCAGGTACAACCCAGGCAGGTACAACCCAGGCAGGTACAACCCAGGCAGGTACAACCCAGGCAGGTACAACCCAGGTAGGTACAACCCAGGTAGGTACAACCCAGGCAGGTACAACCCAGCAGGTACAACCCATGGCAGGTACAACCCAGGCAGGTACAACCCAGGTAGGTACAACCAGGTAGGTACAACCCAGGCAGGTACAACCCAGGCAGGTACAACCCAGGCAGGTACAACCCAGGCAGGTACAACCCAGGCAGGTACAACCCAGGTAGGTACAACCCAGGCAGGTACAACCCAGGCAGGTACAACCCAGGCAGGTACAACCCAGGCAGGTACAACCCAGGCAGGTACAACCCAGGCAGGTACAACCCAGGCAGGTACAACCCAGGCAGGTACAACCAGGCAGGTAACAACCCAGGCAGGTACAACCCAGGCAGGTACAACCCAGGCAGGTACAACCCATGCAGGTACAACCCATGCAGGTACAACCCAGGCAGGTACAACCCAGGTAGGTACAACCCAGGTAGGTACAACCCAGGTAGGTACAACCCAGGTAGGTACAACCCAGGCAGGTACAACCCAGGCAGGTACAACCCAGGCAGGTACAACCCAGGTAGGTACAACCCAGGCAGGTACAACCCAGGCAGGTACATACCCAGGCAGGTACAACCAGGCAGGTACAACCCAGGCAGGTACAACCCAGGCCAGGTACAACCCAGGCAGGTACAACCCAGGCAGGTACAACCCAGGCAGGTACAACCCATGCAGGTACAACCCAGGCAGGTACAAACCCAGGCAGGTACAACCAGGTAGGTACAACCCAGGTAGTACAACCCAGGCAGGTACAACCCAGGCAGGTACAACCCAGGCAGGTACAACCCAGGTAGGTACAACCCAGGCAGGTACAACCAGGCAGGTACAACCCAGGCAGGTACAACCCAGGCAGGTACAACCCAGGCAGGTACAACCCAGGCAGGTACAACCCAGGCAGGTACAACCCAGGCAGGTACAACCCAGGTAGGTACAACCCAGGCAGGTACAACCCAGGCAGGTACAACCCAGGTAGGTACAACCCAGGCAGGTACAACCCAGGTAGGTACAACCCAGGCAGGTACAACCCAGGCAGTACAACCCAGGCAGGTACAACCAGGCAGGTACAACCCAGGCAGGTACAAACCCAGGTAGGTACAACCCAGGCAGGTACACCCAGGCAGGTACAACCCAGGCAGGTACAACCAGGCAGGTACAACCCAGGTAGGTACAACCAGGCAGGTACAACCAGGCAGGTACAACCCAGGCAGGTACAACCCAGGCAGGTACAACCCAGGCAGGTACAACCCAGGTAGGTACAACCCAGGTAGGTACAACCCAGGTAGGTACAAACCAAGCAAAATCCCAAATTACCATTATATTCTTATGGATAACTAAAGCCCATAAGTGTCACAGAGTATATACACCGAGAGGTGTCTCTCAGTGTATATACGCCGAGAGGTGTCTCTCAGTGTATATACGCCGAGAGGTGTCTCTCAGTGTATATACACCGAGAGGTGTCTCTCAGTGTATATACACCGGAGGTGTCTCTCAGTGGTATATACACCGAGAGGTGTCTCTCAGTGTATATACACCAGAGGTGTTCTCAGTGTATATACACCGAGAGGTGTCTCTCAGTGTATATACACCGAGAGGTGTCTCTCAGTGTATATACACCGAGAGGTGTCTCTCAGTGTATATACACCGAGAGGTGTCTCTCAGTGTATATATACTGAGCGTTTACCTTCATTCCTATTACATAGATTAAAGAACAGTATTCTTGGCGGCCAAGAGTCACACGTGAGCCTTATTGACACTAGTGCAGTCGATGGGATTTAAACCCCATTAACCATATAGGGGTCTCATACCGCGCCTGAGACAACGAGGGATAGTCAGGTTTGATCAGAGGAAGGAGAGGGGTAGCTGCAATTCTCGGATCAAGAGCCCCACACCAGCATCAAGGCACGCACCTTGAAGGAAGAGTAAGACGTTCAGCAGACGAAGGATCAAGAGTCCACCTTGTCTTGCACTGAATGACCCACGTGGGTTTAGCACTGAATTAAACACACTGAATAGGGGAAAGAAAGGATAAACTACTGGGTGGACTGACAGACAATAATGTCACCGTAAGTTGTTATAGATGCCATCACGACAACGATATTGTTTTTA
>NC_069442.1:16176651-16239151 GCF_026875155.1 Cherax quadricarinatus
TTTCAATCCTCGTAGATCCTATTCCTTGGATCTGGGAGTCATTTTACAGCATGTCTTTGGGCTAGTCTTATCTTATCCGCCCTGCCCGCACCACTTGGTCCAGCAGACGGGGAAAGACCATCAAATACACATACCAAGTGATACGCACCGTGCGTTATACTGACCGGGAATGGCAAGGAATCACTAAAAAAAAAAAGAGTGGGTAGTTTTACATCGACCAGGACATGTCAACACGACAGACATGGCCAATTCTTCAAGCCGCACATCCGTTACTACGTACGTTTGTTGTATATTGTGTGTGTGTGTGTGTGTGTGTGTGTGTGTGTGTGTGTGTGTGTGTGTGTGTGTGTGTGTGTGTGTGTGTGTGTGTGTGTGTGTGTGTGTGTGTGTTGTATATATATATATAAATATATATATATATATATATATAATATATATATATATATATATATATATATATATATATTTTATACATATGCCGTGCCGAATATGTAAAAACTGGTAAATTAGCAAGAACTCATTTAAAATTAAGTCCTTTCAAAAATTTTCTCTTATACGTTTAAAGATATATTTTTTTCATTTATCTTAATGTAAAAATTTTTAATTTTGCTCCAAAAGAATCTTAGAAAACTTACCTAACCTTATTATAACAAGAACAATTTATTTTAGCATAACCCAACTAAATATATTTTAGATTTGTTTACAATAATTTAATAATAAACAAACACAGTGAAATATATATTTTTTCGTTAGGTTCAGAATGATTTTGGCGAAATTATTCCATACACAAATTTTCGCTTGTCCTATATGACAAGATGAACGTTGCTATTTAAGCCAAGATCGCAAGTTCTGCCTATTCGGCACGACATATATATATATATATATATATATATATATATAATATTTTATATATATATAAATATATATATAAAATATGCACACACATATTAGAGTTCACTTAAATCATTATCTTGGGGGATAACAAAAAGTATCCCTGACTGGCGGTAATGTGAGTCCTCATTTCCTCGGGCGTGGTACGACCCTCATGCCTCTACCTCAGCCAAATGAACGTCATGCTAATGTGACCTGTGTTGTGTTCAGGTATTATGAACACGACGCCTGTGATTAGACGATTAGATGTAGTACTCGGCTAGTTTGAACCCAGCTGCAATACTCAGCTAGTTTGAACTTAGCTGTAATAATGAACTAGTCTGCAACATGACAACACGGAAACAATGTGCGTAAAACTTTGACAAGCCGCAGTTTAACTAAAAAAACGTTAATGTCTTCGATCACGTCAGCCAAGGTTATAATCTATTCTGAACGCACTCACCTGTTACACTCCAGGACAAACATCCGACACAGACACTCTGGATGCACTGTTTTACCTCTTACACAAACGTACACACACACACACACACACACGGGCGGACGGTGGATCGAGTCTCCATCGTATAAATATGCTAATACTACGAACAACAACAACAACAACAACAATAATAATAATAATAATAATAATAATAATAATAATAATAATAATAATAATAACAACAGCAACAACAACAACAACAACAATAACAACAGACACACGGAGTCACTTGGGAGTCACCTTCAGACACACTGAGACACTTGGGAGTCACCTTCAGACACACTGAGTCATTTGGGAGTCACTTTCAGACACACAGAGTCATTTGGGAGTCACTTTCAGACACCCTGAATCACACGGGGATCAGCTCATAGTGCTCGGAAAATCGGCCAAAATTTCGGCTTGTAACAAGTTGGCAATAACGTAAGCGAGGTGTGGCGGCTGCCCCTGAGGTTATGGTAAAACTGACACCAGCGCAGAGAAACACACTCGTCCACGCCAGGAGCACACTCTTCCAGGCCAGGAACACACTCTTCCAAGCCCGGAACGCACTCTTCCAAGCCAGGAACACACTCTTCCAAGCCAGGAACACACTCTTCCACGCCAGGAACACACTCGTCCACGCCAAGAACACACTCATCCACCCCCGGAGCACACTCTTCCTTGCTAGGAACACAATCATCCACGCCCGGAGCACACACTTCCGCGCTTGGAACACTCTTCCAGGCCAGGAACACACTCTTCCACGCCAGGAACACACTCTTCCAAGCCCGGAACACACTCGTCCACGCCAGGAACACACTCTTCCAGGGCAGGAACACACTCGTCCACGCCAGGAGCACACTCTTCTAGGCCAGGAACACACTATTCCAGGCCAGGAGCACACTCTTCCAAGCCCGGAACACACTCGTCCACGCCAGGAGCACACTCTTCCAGGCCAGGAACACACTCTTCCAGGTCAGGAACACACTCTTCCAAGCCCGGAACACACTCGTCCACGCCAGGAACACACTCTTCCAGGCCAGGAACACACTCGTCAACGGCAGGAGCACACTCTTCCAGGCCAGGAACACACTCTTCCAGGCCAGGAACACACTCGTCCACGCCAGGAGCACACTCTTCCAGGCCAGGAACACACTCTTCCAAGCCCGGAACGCACTCTTCCACGCCAGGAACACACTCTTCCAAGCCAGGAACACACTCATCCACGCCCAGAACACACTCGTCGACTCCCGTAACACACTTTTCCACGTCAGGAACATACTCTTCCAGGCCAGGAACACACTCGTCCACGCCAGAAACACTCTTCCAGGCCAGGAACACACTCGTTCACGCCAGAAACACATTCTTCCAGGCCAGAAACACACTCGTCCACGCCAGAAACACACACTTACAGGCCAGGAACACACTCTTCCTGGCCAGAAACACACTCTTCCAGGCCAGAAACACACACTTACAGGCCAGGAACACACTCTTCCAGGCCAGGAACACACTCTTCCAAGCCCGGAACACACTCTTCCACGCCAGGAACACACTCTTCCACGATAGGAACACAGTCGTCCACGCCAGAAACACACTCTTCCACCCTAGGAACACACTCATCCACGCCCGGAGCACACTCTTCCAAGCTAGGAACACACTCTTACAGGCCAGGAACACACTCGTCGACGCCCGGAACACACTCTTCCACGCGAGAAACACACTCGTCTAGGCCAGGAACACACTCGTCCACGCCAGGAACACACTCGCCCAAGCCAGGAACACACTCTTCCAGGCCAGGAACACACTCGCCCAAGCCAGGAACACACTCTTCCAGGCCAGGAACACCCTTCCACGCCAGAAACACACTCGTCCACGCCAGAAACACACTTCCAGGTCAGGAACACACTCTTCCACGCCGGGAACACACTCGTCCACGCCAGGAACACACTCGTCCACGCCAGGAACACACTCGTCCAGGCCAGGAACACACGGTTCCAGGCCAGGAACACTCTTCCAGGCCAGGAACACTCTTCCACGCCAGAAACACACTCGTCCAGGCCAGGAACACACTCTTCCAGGCCAGGAACACACTCTTCCAGGCCAGAAACACACTCTTTCACGCCAGGAACTACCCAATGTTAAAAAACAAAATACTGACAAAGTATCCAGGTCACAATATCAAAATATCACGGTCTATTGATCGTGCTAGATACGTGCAGTGACTGTATTTCTGCCCTTATGGGACCTATGCATCCCTACGTTGCATATATATATATATATATATATATATATATTATATATATATATATATATATATATATATATATATATATATATATAGGTAGTGGTGGACGGTCTATGAATATTATTACGAAACCCCTATGAAACTTTAATTGTGCCCAGCTGTATCCAAGTGACAATTAGAAACCCTTCCTTTGTGGTCACGGACCAGGCTTATCAAAATCTTGGTTCCCAGATGAAGCACCGTCTTCTAGTAACCAGGATTATCCTAATCTTGGTTCCCAGAGAAAGCACTATTTTAATCTTGGTTCCACGAGGAAGCAATGTCTACTAGTAACCAGGATTATCCTGATCTCGGTTCTCAGAAGCCATACAATCCTCTTCGATCCTCTTATTATTGAAAACATTCTCGCATTTACATAATAGTTAATAATATATTACCAGTACATTACTGAGTAACACTATGATAACATGAACATAGATAAGTATGTTTATGGAGCAACTTGCAATGTGAACAGACTGACTGATGTTATAGTGGCCAGACTTAGGCTTGGTTACAAGTACTTCTGGCAGTTTGGGAGACACACAGATGATGATCAAACTAAATGTAAATTATGTGATCAGGCTTAATTGTCCACTTATTGAGGAATACAGAGGCAGACAGTATAATAACCTATGTGACATGTTAAGATATCTTATTAATGAAGATAAGATACCAGATATACTAAGCAAATTTCCTAAATTTGCTTGTAACAGATTAGTGAACTGTAGATATGTAGATATAAATCCATATGTACACCTGTTAACCCTTTTGGGGCCTAGTTCCTAGGCCTTTTGTGTATCCATATGCTCTTGCGCTACCGTCCACAAAATGGATATGGGGTGCACAATAAACTAGCCACTTCGGTGGCAAAATCTAATCTGAGTAAATACAGCCTCTGTAAGTCTGTCTTACGTCTTCAAATCCAGGTAGTAAGCAGGATTTATAAAATATAAAATTAAGCTTCCAGGTTGAACAGACGCAAATTAGCCAGTATCCCTAAACGCTATACTTCATCTAAAAGACGTACGGCTAAGATGATGAAGAAAGGGATGGAAGTGGTATAGAAAACTGTCAAGTTAATGAATGAGACACTTGTGCAACATTTGGGAATCTTTACTGAGAGAACGTTTCGCCAGCCAGTGGCTTCTTCAGTCCAATAAAGAGAAGAACGGTGGAAGATGAGGAGGAGTTTGAGGTAATCAGTCCTTCAGCCTTGGAATTGTTGAAGAAGAATCTTCAGATTCTTCAAGGTTGAGGGACTGATTACCTCATCTTTTGTATATAGTTCTAATTTCTTCACATTATGTCCTTGTATTGATAAAGTCACTAGATGGCGTAACGTCTACAAATAAAGATACCCAGATGTTGCACATGTGTCTAATTCTTCAAGATATCAAGATAATATCCTGTATGATACAGGCTCAACATGTTGACTCATCTAGATGCCAAGAATAGTCGGTAGATCTTGACGCAAGAGTAAGACTTGGCACTCTTGCTAGACAGACTCACCAGTACCTGGCACACTTTGGCACCTGTTGCCCTTTCTTTTGCCAAAATACGATCAGCTGACTGACTAACCCACGCTACAGGGACGAAATTGATACAACAGTGCCACAAGTATCCCTGTTTTGTTTTTTTAAATACTGTTTTATTGTTTTGTATTCTTGTTTCTAATGACAAAAAATTAGTTTAGTTAGCCCTGGCACTCGTAATGAAACTGACTTGTAACTGCCAAGTTTTGTCAGGTGCTGGAGAATGACCGTGAAGGATAAAATGGAAAGAAAAAGAGGGGAGGAAATACACGAAAAAAGAAGACGATAATGAAAAAAATAAGGAAAATGTGAAGTAAGAAGAAAGGCAAGACGATGAAGAAGCGAGAGGAAAGGTGAAATAAGGATAAAGAAATAAGGAAAGGACAAGCCGAGAAACAAAGAATAAGAAGTAATGTGAGAGAAAGAAGTACAAGGTGATGAAGTGTAATGGGATATGGAGCAAGTACACCAAGATATACGGACGAAAAGGACTGAGAGATACGGATTAAGAGGAATGAGAGATATCTATGAAGTGGACCAGAAAATATAGGCCAAGATAGGCGAGATATGGACCAAGAAGACTAAAAGATATAAATCAAGAAGCGGGTTGGGAACGTTAGAACCCGGAGTGATGGAACCCGGAGTGATGGAACCCGGAGTGATGGAACCCGGAGTGATGGAACCCGGAGTGATGGAACCCGGAGTGATGGAACCCGGAGTGATGGAACCCGGAGTGATGGAACAACCGCGTCAAGTACTGCTTACCAGGCGCCCAGGCACGGAAACCATTACTATTATTATCCTTAGGGGTCCCGTAGCTGGGTTGCTAGCGCACTCACCTCACACACTGAGGTCCGTGGTTCGATCCCCGGTACATGTGGAAACATTAGGACGTGTTTCATAAACACACTCGGTGTTCCTGTTCACCTAGTAGTAAGTAGGTACCTGGGTGTTAGCCGACTGGTGTAGGTCGCATCCTGGAGACAAAATTAGCCTAATTTGCCCGAAAAGCTCTGCATAAACAGGGGCTTTCTATATAGTATGTCACTGATGTCAGGTATGGTCTGTATAAATAACCAAAAAATGGCACAATACCGTGACTGGAACGATACACAAATAACCCGCACATAGAAGAGAGGAACTTACGACGACGTGGGCACCTAGCTCCCTTGTGGGCACCTAGCTCCCTTGTGGGCACCTAGCTCCCTTGTGGGCACCTAGCTCCCTTGTGGACACCTAGCTCCCTTGTGGGCACCTAGCTCCCTTGTGGGCACCTAGCTCCCTTGTGGGCACCTAGCTCCCTTGTGGGCACCTAGCTCCCTTGTGGGCACCTAGCTCCCTTGTGGACACCTAGCTCCCTTGTGGGCACCTAGCTCCCTTGTGGACACCTAGCTCCCTTGTGGACACCTAGCTCCCTTGTGGGCACCTAGCTCCCTTGTGGGCACCTAGCTCCCTTGTGGCACCTAGCTCCCTTGTGGGCACCTAGCTCCCTTGTGGGCACCTAGCTCCCTTGCAGTGCTCCCCTTTCTTTGTATTTGACTGGCTCCTCCTCCTTATTCCCACTACTACTACTACCACTACCACTGCTACTACTACTATTGCTACCACCACTACCACCACTACTACTACTACTACTACTACTACTACTACTACCACTACCTCTTCCTGCCTATACATACCCGTCCTGCTCTACTGCTCGTTAGTGTGACATTGTAAATGGTCCAAGTCGAACCGAAACGTCGTCGTAAGCTTCTCTCTTCTATGTGCGGGTTATGTGTGTATGGTCTGTATAAGATGTGTCATGTAGTATTTGTAGAAATAAAGATTATTATTATTATTATTTTTATTATTATTTTATTAACTGCGCATTTACACACCCCAAAACGCACACCACACACACCACACAACACCACACTCGTGGAGGAGTCACGCGGTTTGAGCTCGTGTTTTGGTGGTAATTTCTGACGGTGCCATAAGGAATAGAGTGTGGGATATAGGCGTGTGCACGCATAAGAGTGATATAATCACTTAAGCCCGAAAAAGGAATAAAGTGATCACAGAAAAGAAAAAATGGGAATTATTGGCTGAGTGTTTAGTGAGGGCCGTTGGAAGGGTGAACGGTTGTGTCAGGCCTAAATAGTGTTGCCATAATAACGCTGTGGGGTTATTTTGAAGAATAAGTGCGACTCAAGACCAGGGAGATAAGAGATATGTATAGATGTGTCAGAAATTCAGTGAGAGAGTAAAAAAATTTAAAAGAGCTTGAGACTATAGTGCATACAGGAAGTTAGTGGAAAAAAATTACCAAGAAGCATCAAACATCAACTTTGGGACAGGACGACCTGCAACGTTACTCCACTGCCGCCGCAAGTAATATTAAACCTAGTTTGAGTTGCATGGGGTCAATAGTACCTGTCTCTAGCTGGAATTGGGGGTCACTCTCCTCGAGCTATCGAATTAGAATAAGCAGCATTTATGGCATTTAATAAATTTAGAGGTTGCGGCATATAGGTGAAGCCTTGTGTATTTATTTTTGAACGTAATTTTAAACGCATATGACAGTACAGTGGGAACCAAGAGATCGGGTACATTTACAATAACATATGTAGTACATACGTGGGAAATAAAGGGCTGTTTTCATAAACACATGACCACACTAGGTGAGGACAGCTTGCTGTTAGGCACTTGAATAGCTGTAGCCCCACACAAAACACACACACACCACAACACACACCACCACACACACAACCAACACACACATATACAGGATTTTACACCTTCCTGTGAAGTGACCCTATTACCTTCCCTTCCCCCCCATCTCTCTCCCTCTCTTTCTCTCTTTCTCTTCTTCTCTCTTCTTTTCTCTCTCTCTCTCCCCCTTTCTCTCTTCCTCTCTCTCTCCCTCTCTCTCTTCCTCTCTTACTCTCTCTCTTCCTTTTTTTATCTCTCTCTCTTCTTTTTTCATTCCCCCTCTCTCTTACCTTTTCCCTCTCTCACCTTTTCTCCCCTTTTCCCTTCTTTTCCCCCCCTTCTAGGCTCCCCTTCTCTCTCTCCCTATCTCTCACTCTCTCCCCTTTTTCTTTTTCTTTTCTCTCTTCACTAAAAAAAAAAAAATGGTTGGGACTCGCAGGAATCAGGGATCAGATGACAATGGTACTAGTAGGGAGGAATGGATGGAGGAACAGTGGAAAAAGGATAGAGAAAGAATGGGAGAGAAAATTAGGAGAGCTTTCTGAAAAAATGGAGAAAAAGCTCTCTGTGAAATGGGAAAAGAGGTTGGAAAAAGGAGACGAAGAATTGGGAGGCACAAGTCGAACTGCAGTAGCAGGGTAAAGGTCCCAGAATTTTAGGGGAAAAAGGCTGAAGCAAATCTCAGGGGTAGTGACCCGAGAAGACCAAAACCCTACGAAGATGAGAGGCTTTAACAGGAAGGAAGGGGGATTATGAATTATGCAAGGTCATATCAGCCTGCAAAGAAGGGCCAGGGAGTGGAAGGAAAGAGCAGATGGGTGCAGATGGAGAGGGGAGATGGTCGAATGCTGAGGCACAACCATGTACCAGAGCCACTGGAAAAATTTAAGGGAGAAAATGACCACTTTCAGACAGGAACCAGAGTCACAGAGGGAGGGCAATGGGAGAAGGAAAGGACAAATCAGTGATTATCCATGGGCTTCGGGAGGGGGAGAGAGGAAAGGACACACACTGAAGGGCGGCGGAAGAAAAAAAGGAGATTGAGAAAATCATCACGGAAATAGGGGGAGAAGACATGGATGAGATTGTAAATTTTCAGAAAATAGGGGGGTACTTGAAGGGGAGGGGAAACCGCCCGATCAAGTGATTCTCAGGACAGAAACAGTGCGGACAGGATCCCCCAAGAGAAACCACGGTTTGAAAAGCTCGGAAGAGTCAAGAAGGTGTTCCTAGACAGAGACAGAACACAAACAGAGAGACGCAGCTGAGGGATGGGGGACAAAAAGCGAAAGGAGCTAGGAAAGGAGACAAGGATGGAACCAGCAGAGGTCAGTCAGAGCAGAAAAGAGCAGCAAGGGCAAGCCACACACAACTTTTCCTCAGAACCCCCCACCTATCACCATCCCAACAACAATTTCAATCCATACCCACAGCTTCACCCAACCCCAACCATAGAATCCCACAGTATGCTACCAGGGTTCCCACCCCACAGGCCCCCCAAACCACAGGTTGGAAAGGAACTGAAGGTTTTGGTACACAAAAGCTGGGTGGAAAAACAAACAAGTGGGAGGAGTGGCACGAAAGAGTCAAAGAGGGATCACCGAATCATAGCGATCACAGAAACCATGCTTACAGGTATGATAACAGATGCCATCTTTCCAGTGGGATTACAGATCCTGAGAAAAGAGGAACAGGGGGGGGTGGGGAGTGGCATTGCTGATCAACACCGATGGGATTTTGATGAGCTGGAGAGAGGAGACAGCGGAAAAAGAAAGTGATTACATAGCGGGAACGCTTCACTCTGGTGGTCCCAAGGTGATAATTGCAGTGATGTATAACCCACCACAGAACAGCAGGAGGCCCAAAGGGAAGGTATGACGAGAGCAATAGAGCGATGGTTGACACACTGGCTGCAGTGGCGAGAAGGCTATGCATGCGGGCAAAGCTCCTGATCATGGGCGACTTTAACCACAAGGAGATCGAATGGGAGAACTTGGACCTCAATTTGGGGGGCCCAAAATACATGGAGGGCTAAAATGATGGAGGTGGTACTGGAAAAACTTCATGTACCAACAGTAGGGGGGCACTACAAGGAGAGAGGAGAGGATTGAACCAGCAAGACCGGACTTAGTATTCACCTTGGTAGTGCAGATATTGAGGACATCCATATGAAATACCCCCTTTGGGGCCCGCGATCATGTGGTTTTGAGCTTCGAATACACAGTAGGCTACAAGTGGAGGGGGAAGCAGGAAGGCCAGGCAAATGAAAACCAAACTACGGAAAGGGGGACACAAGGAATGGGGAAACCCTAAAATGAGGTTCGTGGGAAGAGAATGGCAGGGAACCCCAGTTTTGAGATAGGGAAAATATGTGCAAAAAATGGCAAGGGGTGAGGAAGGTTTGTCCCCAAGGGTAACGGAATAATGGAAAACCCCAGGAGGCCCCCATGGTTCCCCAAAAAGATGAAGGGGAGGCAAAAAACCCAAGTGTGGGGGAATGGAAAAATAAAAAGGGGGCAAAGGACCCAGGAAAAATAAGGGAAGCAGTCGTAAGAGAGAAAGAATATGCAAGATGAAGGGAGGCCTACGTAAATATAAAAAACGAAAAAGCAGAAAAAACCCAAAATTTGACCCAAAAGCTGTTATACCCCAATGGAAGAAAAACAACCGTCAAGGACCAGGTCATCAGGTAAGGAAGGAAAAAGGAGAGACAAAAAGAAATGACGTGAAGTTGTGGGAATCAAAAGGATTCAAAGAAGTGTTCACGAGGGACGAAAGGGGGTCCAGAAAGAGGAGGGTGGGGTACACCACCCAAATGTGGACACATAACCACAACCGGAGAAGTGAAAAGGGGTTCTGAGTGAGTAGTACCTCAAAGGCAAAGGGGCGTAAAAATCTCCCCGGGTCCCGGAGAGGGAGCAGAGGTGCTATGTGTACCCTAACAACAATATTAAATAACATCTATCGAAACAGGGAGATTGCCTTTGAGGCATGGAAGACAGCAAATGGGGCCCCAATCTTTAAAAAAGGAGACGACATGAAGCACTAAACTACAGACCAGTGTAAATGACATGTATAAGCATGCAAAATCATGGAAAAGATTGTCAGAAGAAGAATGGTGGAACATCTAGAAAGGAATGATTCTTCACCAGCAGAAACATGGTTTCAGAGACGGGAAATCCTGTGTCACAAAACCTTATGGAGTTCTATGACATGGTGACAGCAGTAAGACAAGAGAGAGAGGGGTGGGTGGATTGCATTTTCTTGGACTGCAGAGGCGTTTGAACAGTACCACACAAGAGATTAGTGCAAAAACTGGAGGACCAAGCAGGGATAACGGGGAAGGCACTGCAATGGATCAGGGAATATTGTAGGAAGACAGCAGCGGTAATGGTACGTGGCGAGGTGTCAGAGTGGGCCCCTGTGACCAGCGGGGTCCCACAGGGGTCAGTCCTAGGACAGTGCTGTTTCTGGTATTTGTGAACGGACATGACGGAAGGAATAAACCCCGAGGTGCCCCTGTTTGCGATGACGTGAAGTTGATGAAAAGAGTTCATTCGATGGAAGACCAGGCAGAAATACAAAGGGATCTGGACAGGCTGCAGACCTGGTCCAACAACTGGCTCCTGGAGTTCAATCCACCAAGTGCAAAGTCATGAGGTTGGGGAAGGGCAAAGAAGACCGTGACGGAGTACAGTCTAGGGGGCCAGAGACTACAAACATCATCAAGGAAAAGATCTTGGGGTGATTTATAACACCAGGCACATCTGAAGCGACATCAACCCAAATAACTTCCGCAGCATATGGGCGCCTGGCAAACCTCAGAACAGCTTTCCGACATTTAATAAGGAATCGTTCAGGACCTGTACACCGTTTTCGTTAGGCCCATATTGGAGTATGCGGCACCAGTTTGGAAACCCCAAACCAGCCAAGCATGTAAAGAAACTAGAGAAAGTGCAAAGGTTTGCAACAAGACTAGCCCCAGAGTTAAGAGGTATGTCCTTGAGGAGAGGTTAAGGGAAATCAATCTGACGACACTGGGGGGGACAGGAGAGATAGGGGGGAATGATAACGACTTACAAAATACTGAGAGGAATTGACAAGGTGGACAAAGAAGGGGTGTTCCAGAGGGCTGGACACAGCAACACGGGGACACAGTTGGAATCTGAAGACACAGATGAATCAAAGGGATGTTAGGAAGTATTTCTTCAGCCACAGAGTAGTCAGGAAGTGGAATAGTTTGGGAAGCGATGTAGTGGAGGCAGGATCCATACATAGCTTTAAGCAGAGGTACGATAAAGCTCATGGTTCAGGGAGAGTGACCTAGTAGCGACCAGTGAAGAGGCGGGGCCAGGAGCTTGGACTCGACCCCTGCAACCTCAACTAGGTGAGTACAACTAGGTGAGTACACACACACACACACATACACACAAGTGAAGGGAATCCCAAGTGTGTGTGTGTACTCACCTATTTGTGGTTGCAGGGGTCGATTCATAGCTCCTGGCCCCGCCTCTTCACTGATTGCTACTAGATCCTCTCTCTCTGTGCTCCTTGTGTGTGTGTGTGTGTGTGTGTGTGTGTGTGTGTGTGTGTGTGTGTGTGTGTGCGTGTGTGTGTGTGCGTGTGTGTGTGTGCGTGTGTGTGTGTGTGTGTGTGTGTGTGTGTGTGTGTGTGTGTGTGTGTGTGTGTGTGTGTGTGTGTGTGTGTGTGTGTGTGTGTGTGTTCACCTATCTCTCTTAGAGATATCAATAAGACCAACATCCCCACATTGTCGGAAAACCAAGCCGGCACTGTTAGACGGAGACTGAGCCTTCACCACCACCCTTAAATTACCGACATGGGTTTAGCGCTTCTCCTAAATAACAACGATAACCCTAAAAAAGAAACATGACAAAGCTGTTTTTCGGCAATTAAAGGATTTTTTTTATTCATAGTAAAGTGTTCAATATGTGAGTCACACAGACCCGGGGGAATGTGGGACGATCAGGTTTAATCCGAGGAAGCGGGGGATATCTCCAATTCTGTGGATCAAGAACCTTTCAACATCAAGGCACCATCTAGAAAGGATATGATTCCAATAGCTTCAAGAAGATAATGTAAGACACGTGTGGCAGTCACTAGCCTCTGATAACCCAGCCCGGAAACAGTGAGAAAGAGAGAGAGAGAGAGAGAGAGAGAGAGAGAGAGACGTACATTTGCACATAATTGGATGCCTTTTATTGTCTGATAGATGTGTCCAGGATTCTCTTGTAAAGACCAATATTATTTTGTCTATTTATCATATTTATAATACTGTATGGTAGAAATGAATTTTTATTGATGAGACTCAGCTGGTGCCAATCCTGCACAAATTGCTTGCTAACAAGTGGTAGGCGTGGCTTAAATCTTAGTAAACTGATGGGACCTTTTAGTCCCCTTCAGGCTAGCTAACAGGGGCAGTTGGCGTTCTGCTGCCAGTCGGGAAGGATGTGAGCTCTTACTCTGTCTCCATTATTGTAGCCTCACAGACAAACAACTTTCCTACACAGTATCAATTTTGGGAATTAGAATTTCTGCACTGTAGTCATTTTGATGACATTATTGAGATAGTTACTACAAAGAAGGGCTGTCATAAAACACTGCTATACTTTCACTAACACATATATTACATCATGTCAGCGTGGACTTTGTTTCTGCACCAAGATAGTGAAGTCAGCACCACGTCAAGAGTTAACTTAGCCGTGTTCCGCTTTTGGGAGATTGAGACTTACTCTTTTGAAGTTTTGATGCGTCTGACCTCAATGGACACACTGTGTGTTCAAGTGGAGTACAATAAGCCTTGGGATGAACCGACTCATTTGAATATTATCATCTTTTTACCTATATTTAGTGCACTGTCTTTACTGTCTTATTTGATGCAAACTCAGTCTCCAGAACAGGTTTGCCTCTGCATTGTAAACAGTGAGTAAAATGAGTATTTATCCAGTAGTGTGGACTCAGCCTATTCTAGGACTGAAAGCACTTTGTTTCTGCCTTGCTGGTGTCTGCACACTATACTTAAGTACTTTTTCACAAGATCGTGTCTACACATTGATTCCTTCTGTTGACTTGGGGTCGTGTGACACTGACTTGCACACTTTAATACTTCTGCAGGTCTTCAGTTTTGGTGTCATAGTCCTTTGCATGATTATTCCGCTTCTGGATGAGTTGATTACCCCTCAAGGAAGGTTCCTTGATGTTGGTGAGGGGCTCTTGATTTAGGGAATTGGATCTGTGCTCCAGTTCCCCGAATTAAGCCTGAATGCCTTCCACATCCCCCCCCCAGGCGCTGTATAATCCTCCGGGTTTAGTGCTTCCCCTTGATTATAATAATAATAATAATGTGAGTTGATTAACATACATTTGGAATACGAAATGACAGACTTATTAGATTTTATTTTGATCATGTTCTCTCTTCTGAACCGGAGTTTTACGGCTCACTCGCCATGGGTTCAACCCCACCCGTTCCGTGGTTCGTAAATACGTATTCTTGTTCAAGATATCATTATGTAGTCAAGACAGGTGCATTTTACAGTTCTTTTACCAAAGCTTTAGACTGGTGAACAGAGGTACATTTACGGTTCAGAACCATCAGATGATTTACCCACAACAAGTCTTGCTTTGGAAGTAGAGAATATTACCCGATGTAACAGCTTAATTAATCTTATTTTTAATACCCAAACTAATATAAAAATTTCCCTCGTTTAATTTTGTCAGAGAAGATAGAAGAAACGGGATATTAAAAAGTCCTGTCCTTCGCCACAAAATTCTGGTAAGATGAAACAAGAAAATTACAGCAACAAACTGTTGCCAAGGTCAGTCTATGACTGTTGTTGTCTAAGTTCTGTCACTGATAAATTCCTGTGGCGTGTTCATTGCCAACTTGACTCCGGCTCCCGCTAGGTCGCTAGGAGTTCCTAACACTGCCAAAGCGTATTTTAATAACAAAAGAGTAATATACGTTATGCAAGACTTTCAAATGAGCTAAAGTATGATATCAGTACTTAGTCTGTTCATGGGCTGAGTTAAGATAACTCTTATACTGTAAATTAAATAATACAAAAAAATTGTTTAGGGTTAGAAGCGGTAAGCGGCCAAAAAACAGATAATAAATCTTACGCTGCTTCACGCTGTCTGTTAGTAAAACACCATTATCTATAACGGAAGGTCCGTCACTGCAGATCCTGCAACGAAATGTTAACGACGCATGACTTCTATATTAAGGTTTTAAACCTCCCTCACACCTACCTACACGACCAGTCATATAAACACTCCCAGCAGTGATACTGAGAGGTGTGTACTTCAAGTACTTATACACTAAGAAGTCTCTCTCACAGAAAACTGACTTTAAATCCCTGTCTTAGGCATGAAATTATTCTCGATATTAGTATCTATAACATTCTAGGTACAACTGACAAACATGATCCACCTTGACTCACGATATCTTAATACCACGACTACAAACAAACCACGGGACGGGTGGGGTTTGAACCCATTGCCTTTGAGTTTTAGGAATCATCATGAGTATATGAAAGCTCCACCCGTTCCGTGATATATGATGCACCTTTACCCTGCACTTGCACACTCGTCTTACAATTCTAGTCTCTTAGTTCGAGTCATTTGTAACTCAATGACTGGGTTCCTTCCCAGGTTTTTTCTTCTCTATTTATATAATCTTTCCTGTAAACACATTCTTAGTCTCAGTGCGGGAAATACCACTTGTACAGCCAAGCCAACGTGTTGCATCGTTAATACCACTTGTATAGCCAAGCCAACGTGTTGCATCGTTAATACCACTTGTACAGCCAAGCCAACGTGTTGCATCGTTAATACCACTTGTATAGCCAAACCAACGTGTTGCATCGTTAATACCACTTGTATAGCCAAGCCAACGTGTTGCATCGTTAATACCACTTGTATAGCCAAGCCAACGTGTTGCATCGTTAATACCACTTGTATAGCCAAGCCAACGTGTTGCATCGTTAATACCACTTGTATAGCCAAGCCAACGTGTTGCATCGTTAATACCACTTGTATAGCCAAGCCAACGTGTTGCATCGTTAATACCACTTGTAAACCAAGCCAACGTGTTGCATCGTTAATACCACTTGTAAGCCAAGCCAACGTGTTGCATCGTTAATACCACTTGTATAGCCAAGCCAACGTGTTGCATCGTTAATACCACTTGTACAGCCAAGCCAACGTGTTGCATCGTTAATACCACTTGTACAGCCAAGCCAACGTGTTGCATCGTTAATACCACTTGTATAGCCAAGCCAACGTGTTGCATCGTTAATACCACTTGTACAGCCAAGCCAACGTGTTGCATCGTTAATACCACTTGTACAGCCAAGCCAACGTGTTGCATCGTTAATACCACTTGTATTGCCGAGCCAGCGTGTTGCGTCATTAATACCACCTCTATGGCTTACAACGTCATTAATACCAACCTCTAAGGCTTCACTCGTTAATACCACCTCTATGCTAACAACGTCATGTTAATACCACCTCTATGCTACCACGTCATTTAATACCACTTTATAGCTTAGCACGTTCACTTAATACCACTCTATGGCCTAGCCAAGTGCATCGTTACACTATTAAGAAAACTTGTGTAAACTTGTACCAAGCCGTGTTCATCATAATTAATACCACTTGTATAGCCAGCATTATTAAACAGTTCAGTTTCGCCTTTCCGTGTTTCTCCACTTAAAATCTAGAGAAGTATTAAGTAAACAATATGTTGACCGCAAGTGGTAATTTATGAAAAGTTACATTCTCAGCAGGATAGTTCATCATTATTAATACACGTTTCAGCATTATATGGAGCTTCATTCATTCGATGTTTTCCAGTCAAAATGGAGCTTGTTTGTTTCTAATAGCGTTTCAGCCAACGAAGATCTTATTAATAAGAGATTTCACATGCAGTGGAGCTTTATAATACGACGTTTCTGTACAATGGAACTTTTTTTATAGCATTTCACCCACAGCGGATTTAATTAATAGCTACTTTCACATGCACTGTGGAGCTTTATTATAGACATTTCAGCCAATGAAGCTTTATGTACGACATTTCCAACAACATGGAGCTTATTTTACGTCACACAGTGGAACTTCATTACACGTTTTCAGCCACAGCTTTATCGAGCCTTAATCACTCTTATAAGCCACGGGAATAAAGCTCCTTGGTGCAACGATCGCGTAACATAAACATTGCTCCATGGTAACAGTGTACAATTGACATTTTCTGTAAGTGTCTTGAAGTAAAACGTCTGGGATCAACATTAAGGCGAGGCTATCCGGTCCCTCCCCGGGGAGGGGGGCGAAACATCGAAAAATTTATATTCTGACACGTTTAACTTCGCCTTCCTGTGTGTCAGTGGGCGAGTGTCTGAGACCAACCAAGGAACACACATTCTGATATTCTAGCTGTTCCATTTTTTTCAGCCGTGCTAAGGTGTATAAATTATGTATTATGTATAGTATAGAAGCATCTGACCCCCCCTCCTCCAACCCTGGGTACACACACACACACACACACACACACACACACACACACACACACACACACACACACACACACACACATTACTTCTCTTTGAGTGAAGGTGACTGCCCCGCTGCAATCTACGGTAAATGCATATCATTGACTCAGAAACAATGACATCTGTTGTCGTGGTTCCAATTAATCTCCCTTATCATTTGGTAGACCAAGTGTATTCAGGGCCACACTGGCAGATCTCACTCTATGATCCCGTAAACCAGGTGTATACAAGGTACCAGTGTTAGATACTCACTGCATTACCTGGTAAACTAAGTGTATTCAGTGCTGTTAGATTTCACTGTCTCACTTGCTGAGTTAAGCGCATACAAGGTTTACAGTGTGTCAGATCTCATTGTATCATCTGGTACACCAAGTGTATTATTCTCAGCTACAGTTTTCCACTTCACTGTCAACCACCTGGTAAAACAACAGCATTCAGTGCTATTTTTGGATTTCACTGTAACACAGTGACTTCACAATGGTCTGCACGGTGAAAAACGGATGCCTGTTACACACAGGCAACACTTGGCTTCCTTATCACAGTCAACATTGACTGTAATCACTGGATTAATAATGACGTAATAAACAAGACGAACGACGTAAAGTATAAAATGATCATTAAATAAATTTAGCTATAATTAAAAAAAACAGGATGTATTATATTTTTTAAGGACAAACAAGTTTGAAACCTGAGAAAGATTCGAAGGTTTCACCTCGCTGATGAGGTGATACCAAGGAAAACTTAGGTATCACAGTCACTAACGTGGTGTTCAACAGTTACTAACGTGGTGTTCAACAGTTACTAACGTGGTGTTCAACAGTTATTAACGTGGTGTTCAACAGTCACTAACGTGGTATTCAACAGTTACTAACGTGGTATTCAACAGTTACTAACGTGGTGTTCAACAGTTATTAACGTGGTGTTCAACAGTCACTAACGTGGTATTCAACAGTTACTAACGTGGTATTCAACAGTTACTAACGTGGTATTCAACAGTTACTAACGTGGTGTTCAACAGTTATTAACGTGGTATTCAACAGTTACTAACGTGGTATTCAACAGTTACTAACGTGGTGTTCAACAGTTACTAACGTGGTGTTCAACAGTCACTAACGTGGTGTTCAACAGTCACTAACGTGGTATTCAACAGTCACTAACGTGGTATTCAACAGTTACTAACGTGGTATTCAACAGTTACTAACGTGGTATTCAACAGTTACTAACGTGGTATTCAACAGTTACTAACGTGGTATTCAACAGTTACTAACGTGGTATTCAACAGTTACTAACGTGGTGTTCAACAGTCACTAACGTGGTATTCAACAGTTACTAACGTGGTGTTCAAAAGTCACTAACGTGGTATTCAACAGTTACTAACGTGGTGTTCAACAGTCACTAACGTGGTATTCAACGGTTACTAACGTGGTGTTCAACAGTCACTAACGTGGTGTTCAACAGTCACTAACGTGGTATTCAACGGTTACTAACGTGGTGTTCAACAGTCACTAACGTGGTATTCAAGTCACTAACGTGGTGTTCAACAGTCACTAACGTGGTATTCAACAGTTACTAACGTGGTGTTCAACAGTCACTAATGAGGTATTCAACAGTTACTAACGTGGTGTTCAACAGTTACTAACGTGGTATTCAACAGTTACTAACGTGGTGTTCAACAGTCACTAACGTGGTATTCAACCGTTACTAACGTGGTGTTCAAAAGTCACTAACGTGATGTTCAACAGTCACTAACGTGGTGTTCAAAAGTTACTAACGTGGTGTTCAACAGTCACTAACGTGGTATTCAACAGCTACTAACGTGGTATTCAACAGTTACTAACGTGGTATTCAACAGTTACTAACGTGGTGTTCAACAGTCACTAACGTGGTATTCAACAGTTACTAACGTGGTGTTCAACAGTCACTAACGTGGTATTCAACGGTTACTAACGTGGTGTTCAACAGTCACTAACGTGGTATTCAACAGTTACTAACGTGGTATTCAACAGTCACTAAGTGGTGTTCAACAGTTACTAACGTGGTATTCAACAGTTACTAACGTGGTGTTCAACAGTCACTAACGTGGTATTCAACAGTTACTAACGTGGTGTTGAACAGTTACTAACGTGGTATTCAACAGTTACTAACGTGGTGTTCAACAGTCACTAACGTGGTGTTCAACAGTTACTAACGTGGTGTTCAACAGTCACTAACGTGGTGTTCAACAGTTACTAACATGTTATTCAACAGTCACTAACGTGGTGTTCAACAGTCACTAACATGTTATTCAACAGTCACTAACGTGGTATTCAACAGTCACTAACATGGTATTCAACAGTCACTAACGTGGTATTCAACAGTCACTAACATGGTATTCAACAGTCACTAACATGGTATTCAACAGTCACTAACATGGTATTCAACAGTCACTAACATGGTATTCAACAGTCACTAACATGGTATTCAACAGTCACTAACATGGTATTCAACAGTCACTAACGTGGTGTTCAACAGTCACTAACATGGTATTCAACAGTCACTAACATGGTATTCAACAGTCACTAACATGGTATTCAACAGTCACTAACATGGTATTCAACAGTCACTAACGTGGTATTCAACAGTCACTAACATGGTATTCAACAGTCACTAACGTGGTATTCAACAGTCACTAACATGGTATTCAACAGTCACTAACATGGTATTCAACAGTCACTAACGTGGTGTTCAACAGTTACTAACGTGGTATTCAACAGTCACTAACGTGATATTCAAGTTACTAACATGGTGGAAATATAAACACATATGCAGTATAATGTGATCCTTTATTGACAACGTTTCACCCACACAGTGGGCTTTTTCAAGTCCCACACAGATCTACCTGGGGTGGAAGGTACGGGAGTATTTATAGTTATGTTCAGAATGCTGAGGTCAGGTGGAGAATGCTGCATCTGATGATCCACCGGGTGGAGTTATAGTCTTGGGTAGCTTGGCAGGGGTATTGGACAAGTTGTGAGCAGACCTTCTGCAGACTTATCGCCACAGAAGACAACACTCAATACCGAAGAATCCTGGAATCATCCCTTATCTCTATAACCAACAATTTCAACCAGAACAACGGCTTCTATAACATAGCTGAACCACTCGCCAAGAAACTTCTTCATCGCTATCCCACATAGGAACATAGAACACTGCAGAAGGTCTGCTCACAACTTGTCCAATACCCCTGCCAAGCTACGGGCTGGAGTTTTGAGACTCTATGACCGCGGGTTCAATCCCGTCCGGGGGTATGGTTTTTAAGCTACCCAAGACTATAACTCCACCCGGTGGATCATCAGATGCAGCATTCTCCACCTGACCTCAGCATTCTGAACATAACTATAAATACTCCCGTACCTTCCACCCCAGGTAGATCTGTGTGGGACTTGAAAAAGCCCACTGTGTGGGTGAAACGTTGTCAATAAAGGATCACATTATACTGCATATGTGTTTATATTTCCACTGTGTCGGTATTTGATACCATTTATTTCCATGTTACTAATATGGTATTCAAGTCACTAACGTAACATGAAGCGTATGGGTTTAGCGCAGGGATAAGCACTTTAATCCCTAATGGGATGATTAAAGTATATCTTAAGTTATATTGTATTACTGTGGTATACAAACCTCTAAGCGTACAGACGATTTTGTCCTAGGTATACCAACTCATAATATATATTCATATGGAACCTTGTGTTGTAAATATATTTCAATATCTGTGTACCATTGTGTACTCCGAGGCTGAGGGTCCCCACAATTTGTACTCAGTAGAATACGGAGTCTTGCACAGGTAAACATAATTTCTTGCTAAGTAACAGTAACTAACATACTAATTAGTTGAACCTCTAAACCACACGTATGTTGCTGCTCCGGTGGACTGATAAATTAAGTGAGTATTAATTGCCTTAAGTGATGTTTCGTGCAAGTTAACGTGTCAAGTACAGGTAACGACGAAATGTGGAGTGAAGACATAAATGCAATGTTTAGGATATTTTAATTTTCCTCAATGGTTTTTTTTTTTTTCAAAATAGAAAATCGATTAAGGAAGCCTGAATGCAGCGACGTTTCTGTTCTCTGTACCGGATTAAAACAAAAATCCAGTGGGCGAAGCATCTGCTTAAATATTTAGCCTTAAGTGTTGCATTTGTTTTTTAATTTCACAAACGATAGGAAAGGTTAATCATGTTTTATTTTGACAATAATAATTTTTTGTAATTTAACTGTGTGCTGTGATTTTATAGGCTTATACTTTTTTTTGGAGACTTAGGTCTTGAGATACTCCCCAGATAGGGAGCCAAGGCCGGGTCACCACTACTTGGAAAAGACCCGGGCCGGGAGAGTACCGGCGAATAAAAAAAAAAAAACTTTCTTTTTAAGACTGCCATCTCCACGAGCCCCTTTTAGGCGGGGCAGATGGCAGACCAGAGGCCTAGCTTCTCCCTACGAGCCCCGTGAGGGCGGGGACTGTGGCTAGGCCTGGGGACACTTGGTCCCAAAGATGACGGGGTACTTGTACCTCCTCCCATGGGAGACTTAGGTCTCGAGATACTCCCCAGATAGGGAGCCAAGGCCGGGTCACCACGACTTGGAAAAGACCCGGGCCGGGAGAGTACCGGCGAATAAAAAAAAAATCTTTTTAGCGAACTTAACGATCACAATTCACGGTGCCTTGAGCTCACCTTTGCGGCCTTCACGATCATAATTCGCGGAGCACTGATGTCCCGAGCTCAATATTCTGAGCTTCATGATCATAATTCACGAAGCAGTGACGTCCTGAATTCACCTTAGCAAGCTTCATGATCATAATTCATGGAGCTCTGATGTCCTGAGCTCACATTTGCGAGCTTCGTTTCACGGAGCCTTTATATCCTGAGCTTACTTTCGAGAGCTCTGTGATCACAGTTCACTCAGCATATATTACTTCCTCACCACACATCACCCTGTTCCTTAAAAGACAGTTTATAGAAAAAAAGTCATTTTTTCTGGAATATAATATATGCTAAAACAAATTTGTCTCAGAGAGAGAGAGAGAGAGAGAGAGAGAGAGGGGGGGGGGACCTACACTATCAACGTTGGTATCGATTAGTTTAATGTGTGAAGGGCACTTCAGACAAGGTTAGATCAGGTTACACGGTAAAATGCGCCATCAAATAAACTGGGAAGCTTCGATAATGGAAAAACTCAATTTAGGATGCAATGTAGACACACTCACCGAGTCCCAGCAACGTTGATCAGGAAGCACAGCACAAACACACACACACAAATCCTGGAAAATGTCCACGCTGTTTTCTTCAATATGTGTTTAATATAGGCAGAAACGCAAGTTGACATTCCTTTTGGATTTGAGTAGGTCAGTACGACTAGTACTTTCCACTAGTACTTTCCACTTACGTACTGTCAACTGGTGCTGCTCAGAACCCGTTGTCCTTGATGTTGGTGAGGGGCTCTTGATTTAGGGAATTGGATCTGTGCTCCAGTTCCCCGAATTAAGCCTGAATGCCTTCCACATCCCCCCCCCCCAGGCGCTGTATAATCCTCCGGGTTTAGCGCTTCCCCCTTGATTATAATAAATAATAATAATCAGAACCCGTTGGCTGGGAGGTACCGGAAATGGATATACGACCGGACGCTCTTACCCTCTTTTGGTATTTAGCAAAGTTGGATACATCAGCACTGTGATGGTATTTTGTTCTTTATGGTAGTTGATGGTAACCTTATGGTTATAATCATAACCATAATTTTTACAGGTGACCAAAAGATCCGGCTGCGGGTCATCATATAACTAAAACCAGCGTCAAAAAACAATTATCTTGTTTCCTGACGAATCTTACCTAACCTACACAAATAAAAATTCAGTTTTATTTCGGTATGGGATAGGTCATCCTGGGAGATGGTAATTTATTTCCATATGATAGTAACTCCAGCTCTGCTGGAACGATATCTTTGAAACTCCCGTAGCTGATAAACCCTTAAAATGGAATACTTGACGAAAGCCTCATTGTCCTACTGAAGTCTCCCAGCTAAGGCTGACACTACTGAGGTCTCCCAGGTCATGCTGATACTACTAGTCTCCAAGCTGAGGCTGACAGCACTGAAGTCTCCCAGCTGAGGCTGACAGTACTGAAGTCTCCCAGCTGAGGCTGACAGTACTAAAGTATCCCAGCTGAGGCTGACAACTGAAGTCTCCCAGCTGAGGCTGACACTACTCAAGTATCCCAGGTGAGGCTGACAACTGAAGTCTCCCAGCAGGGGTGACAGTACTGAAGTCTCCCAGCTGAGGCTGACACTACTAAAGTCTCCCAGTTGAGGCTGACAACTGAAGTCTCCCAGCTGAGGTTGACAATACTGAAGTCTCCCAGCTGAGGCTGATACTAATAAAGTCTCCCAGCTGAGGCTGACAGTACTGAAATCTCCCAGCTGAGGCTGACACTACTAAAGTCTCCCAGCTGAGGCTGACAACTGAAGTCTCCCAGCTGAGGCTGACACTACTAAAGTCTCCCAGCTGAGGCTGACAACTGAAGTCTCCCAGCTGAGGCTGACAGTACTGAAGTCTCCCAGCTGAGGCTGACACTAATAAAGTCTCCCAGCTGAGGCTGACACTAATAAAGTCTCCCAGCTGAGGCTGACAGTATTGAAATCTCCCAGCTGAGGCTGACACTACTAAAGTCTCCCAGCTGAGGCTGACACTACTAAAGTCTCCCAGCTGAGGCTGACACTACTAAAGTCTCCCAGCTGAGGCTGACACTACTAAAGTCTCCCAGCTGAGGCTGACACTACTAAAGTCTCCCAGCTGAGGCTGACACTACTAAAGTCTCCCAGCTGAGGCTGACACTACTAAAGTCTCCCAGCTGAGGCTGACACTAATAAAGTCTCCCAGCTGAGGCTGACACTACTAAAGTCTCCCAGGTGAGGCTGACACTACTAAAGTCTCCCAGGTGAGGCTGACACTAATAAAGTCTCCCAGGTGAGGCTGACACTACAAAGTCTCCCAGCTGAGGCTGACACTACTAAAGTCTCCCAGGTGAGGCTGACACTACTAAAGTCTCCCAGGTGAGGCTGACACTACTAAAGTCTCCCAGGTGAGGCTGACAACTAATAAGTCTCCCAGGTGAGGCTGACACTAATAAAGTCTCCCAGGTGAGGCTGACACTAATAAAGTCTCCCAGGTGAGGCTGACACTAATAAAGTCTCCCAGGTGAGGCTGACACTAATAAAGTCTCCCAGGTGAGGCTGACACTAATAAAGTCTCCCAGTGAGGCTGACACTAATAAAGTCTCCCAGCTGAGGCTGACACTAATAAAGTCTCCCAGGTGAGGCTGACACTATAAAGTCTCCCAGGTGAGGCTGACACTAATAAAGTCTCCCAGGTGAGGCTGACACTAATAAAGTCTCCCAGGTGAGGCTGACACTACTAAAGTCTCCCAGGTGAGGCTGACACTAATAAAGTCTCCCAGGTGAGGCTGACACTAATAAAGTCTCCAGTGAGCTGACACTACTAAAGTCTCCCAGGTGAGGCTGACACTACTAAAGTCTCCCAGCTGAGGCTGACACATTCCATCACTATACATGTAACTCATGCTGTGTGAAGGAACACGAGGCTCTGACTAGTACTTCCTTCAAGGGAAGAGGAGAGTGTGCATGTTACCTAACATCTGCTGCCCTGGGGTTACCTAGCAGTAAGTAGGTGCCTGCCTGTTGGGCATCCCAGTGGAAATGAACAACAGTTTACCTGGAGAGAGTTTCGGGGGTCAACGCCCCCGCGGCCCGGTCTGTGACCAGGCTTTCCTGGCTTATTAACCCTCCAGGGTTAATAAACAAAATGCTCGTGTATCAGCACACCGCAGTTGTAGTATAGACAAAAATAAAAAAAAAATAGCAGATATAAAGCTTCAGTTCCGGTAACAAAAGAAAAAAAAGCGTAACAGAATTGATGGAGAAGCTGCGTATGGCAGCAACTACGCAGGTAACCATGGCAACCACAGTTTGTTTACAAGCCTCAAACCTTCACCTTCACTACTGAAAAAAAATCATTTACTAACCATTTCTCATTTTTATTGACATATACCAATCCACTAAGTGAAACATCAAGCATTTTAGGCATATATTGTAAGTTTCCTGGCTATAGGTGAAACAAATTGCATCTCTAATAAGATTTGATAAAAATATAGATGAAAACGATTGAACTCTGCTTAATGAGTTTTATTTATTTAATATACAAAGGGACAGTCCCCTCAAGGAAGGTTCCTTGATGTTGGTGAGGGGCTCTTGATTTAGGGAATTGGATCTGTGCTCCAGTTCCCCGAATTAAGCCTGAATGCCTTCCACATCCCCCCCCCCCAGGCGCTGTATAATCCTCCGGGTTTAGCGCTTCCCCTTGATTATAATAATAATAACAAAGGGACAGTAGGCCTTTTGTGTATTTATAAGTTTTTGATGCTTCGTCCGCCGGGGAGCTGGACGAAGTATTCGAGATGTAGCTCTGAGTTACCTATGTTGTTTTACTTTCTATCGTATTTTTGTGAATGTTTTGTCAATGTATTTTGTCTTTAAATAAAATATATATAAAATATAGGGGGTGGTAGGAGAAAATTCTCAAACAGCTTCAGGGAGAACCTTGAGTTTTCCCTGAAGCAAGTTTATTCTTTTCTATGAGGATGAGGGTCCCTAGACAGTTCTAGAGGTGGTACCTCCATATATATATATATATATATATATATATATATATATATATTATATATATATATAGTCAGTTTTGTACTGAGTAAATTTACCTACACGTGGGAGATATTTGCAAGTTAGAGTGAACACCCACTGACATGTTGCTGTTTGCTGGATATAAACAGGGAATGGGTCGATAAAACCCTGCTAGTTTAAGGGGTACACACACACACACACACACCTATGCATCTCTCCTTGGGGAGAGAGAGAGAGAGAGAGAGAGAGAGAGAGAGAGAGAGAGAGAGAGAGAGAGAGAGAGAGAGAGAGAGAGAGAGAGAGAGAGAGAGAGAGAGACCTCATGGATGAGAAGGGCAAGGAGGAGGTGTTGCTGTGTGCTTCTCTAAAAGTGTTCATGCCCAGCACATTGATGTTGCCACCCCTACACATCTTGAAATGATGTTCTTCAAGCTCTGCATAAACACTAGTACCTCTGTACTAGCATGTGCAATATTCAAACCTCAGTGGCAACATGCAGACTCCATCAACTTCCTAATGGAAAATGTGGACTCATTTCTGCTACAACACAACTGTCAACATATCATAATTGTTGGTGACCTCAACCAGCACCTTATACAGCGGGACTTTGATGACCTTCTTGCAGTATTTGACATGAGAAACTTTGTTGATTTCCCTACTCACATCTCTGGCTCCTCCCTTGACCCAGTACTGAGTGATCTGGCAGAAGGCATAGTCACTTGTCAACCACTCGGCTACGTTGGATCGTCTGACCACAAGGCTGTGTTTACGACACTTAAGATCCCAACAGAACGAGGTGAGGAGTCCACACGCACAACTTGGCTATGGGAAAGAGGTAATTGGCCAGCCCTTTACTCTGAGCTCGCCACCACCGATTGGAATGCTCTTCTCCAAGGGGATGTTGACAACCAAGTGAAAGCCTTCACTGGACACATCCTTAATCTACAACAAGAACACATTCCTCACCGGTAATATGTGACGAAGCCTACAGATCAGCCTTGGTTTGACTTTCGTTGTAGAGAGGTTGCTACTGCTAAGTACAAAGCATGGCAAAGGTATAAGAGACATCCTACCACCTATAACAGGAACTTGCACAGGCAAGCCTGTAGGCATATGGGTGACGTTCAAAAGTGGCCCATTGCTAAATGGAAGGTGGACACAAAAAGAAAGCTAACATCAGGTAGGGTAGGCTCCAAAACCTGGTGGTCCCTGGTCAAGGACAGACAAGGTTATCTGCCTGATGAACTCATTCCACTTCTAAATCGACAGGATGGAACCACCTCTATTAGTAGTCAAGAGAAAGCGGACCACTTTGCCGAACACTTTGCTACCAAAATGCAAGTTCCTGATCCAGCAAGAACTGTGTCATAACTGTCAGTGGTGACAATAAGGCAGGAGGATGTGCCTTTCCTTCTTAAATCGCTTGACCAAGAAACGGCTGTGGGCCCAGACAAGTTGAGCCCAAGATTGCTGAGAAGATGTGCAGACCAGCTAGCAACACCTCTAACTCGCATCTTTCAGCACTGCCTAGTACAGTGTAAATGGCCTTCTCTGTGGAAAGAGGCGAATGTAGTCCCTGTTCACAGTGTCACTCCTGTCAATCACTGGCAAGATCATTGAGACAATAATCTCAAGACAAATGACAGAGTTTTTTGACTACCACTCACTACTTTGTGATCGTCAATATGGCTTCAGGAAAGGTTACTCTGCTGCTGATCTGTTGTTAAACCTCTCCACTAAGTGGCACCAGTCACTGGATGTTACACAAAACGTGATATCTAATAAGCATAGAGCTCTCCAGTGAATACTAGAAAGGACTGCCCTTCTAGCATTTGGCCTGTTACTGGGTTTTTGTAACAAGTAGTCAGTATCCTGGTCCAATTATCCATTAGAATTTAATAACATTCAATAATGCTTAAGGATTACAACTGTTAGGCTACTAACTAAAGAGATTAAAATTTAATAAGTTTATTAATAACAATAAAGTTGTCTAGGCGTATAAGATCAAAGTAAATTATAGTAATCAAATGAATATAAGATACAAGTTCCTAGACTTCTCTGGTGTACAGTAGTATTGTGCTGAAGGCACATATCACATCTTTATGGCTTTTAAGTACCGTCTGGTACATTGTTAGCATTTAATAACATAATACAAATATATACAAGTAAGTTTGTGTGTATGTGTGTAAGTGCTCTAAGTAGTTCGCTATGTCTCAAGACTCGACTAGACTTAACCAGTGACTGACTAAAAGTCCTCACATAAACTAACTTCTTGACCAACCTGGCAATCAGAACAGCTTGCTTGAACAATAAAGCGGCTGTTAATCCGAACAGCAATATAACAAGCAACAGCGACACAGAATCAGGAACAAGGAGATAATTTAACGACACTAAGTAGAGACCATCTGCAGATCCTCCACAAAAGTCACAAAACTCCCATACTACTGAATCTAAGTTCAGCATTAGAAAATCCCCGACTGTGACAATACACAGATACCAGTAGAAATTAGGTCAGAAGCTACAGCTCAGGACCTGAGTTTCTCAGAGTGTCAGTGCGACACACAACCTCAGTACAACGTCAAAAATAACTCTAGGCCATGCTCTGTGAACAAAGTTACACATAACCAACAACAAGAAAGCGACAGAGATGATCTTCCAACAAGGGCCAGCAAGGGAGAGCTAGAGAGGCACGTCTTGTTAGAAGCAACGTCAAACAAACAAGAGCTCGCAGGCCAGGCAGTCTCTCACTCCTGGTGAGGTGTGATCACCCCACCCTGATCACGTGACTCTCCGTGGACTGCTGCTGCCCAGCAACACAGAAGCTGGCAGCAAAACAAGCGGAGTGAAAACTGCAGTAGTTAGACAATGCTGTCAGCTACTTAACACTCGAACTATGAGCACTGAATAATATATAAATGTTACATCCTACCTAATAATATAACTAAGTCAAATAATAATATAAAGCAATATATTTATGATTTAGCTAATATCGCAGATATAAGCAATATAAAATTATATAAACAGGTAATATACATTATATACATTGTGACCCACTCAGGGGTCGCAATACTGGATGAATCCAAAGTCAGCTGTGTGGTAGCACTGGACATTGCTGGCGCTTTCGACCGGGTGTGGCACCAGGGCCTCTTAGCAAAACTGCAGGCTCTGAGAATTGCAGGCTCTATGCTATGTCTCAGTGATTACCTTCATGGTAGATTTCTAAGTGTAGTTTTCAATGGAACAGAATCAGCAAGACATCCTATTGGGGCAAGTGTTCCACAAGGAAGCGTGCTGGGATCATTGTTATGGAATGTCTACTTCAACGACCTTCTTCATCTCATCCCAGAACCACATGCATATGCAGATGACTGTACACTGACATTCACTTATCCAAGAGAAGAAATGCCAGCTGCTCTAAGCTACATCAATCACCAGCTAAGAGCTATATTAGCTTGGGGAAATAGATGGCAAGTAACATTTTCACCTGAGAAACCACAAATGATGATCTCTAGGCACCTTGATGGTAATGCCAGTGCAGTAGTAAGGATGAATGGGAGGGTGTTGGCACCTGGGGAAGAAGTTGATATCATTGGGGTGAAATTTGACTCCAAACTGACCATGAAGAACCACGTTGTAAATCTTGCAAACAAGGTAGCGAGAATTACAGCACTTCGCCTTATCTCACATTTGCTTGACAGTAGGGGTTGCAAGGTTCTGTACGAGGCACAAGTACACTCACACATTGAGTATGCTCCACTTTCTTGGTTTGTCTGCCCCCCTCTCATCTGCGACTGCTTGACAGAGTACAGAACAGGGGAAGACGTCTCATCTCTCGCCTGGACCCATCCTGGATAGATCTGTCATTTCAGCAGAGCCTTCAACACAAGAGGGATGTGGGTGGCCTTACTGTTATGTACAAGGCAAACATTGTCAAAGAACCACATTTGGATCCACTTCGAGGACAGCGTGAAGCAAGCTTCTATACCACAAGACGGGCAGAAAGCAGCAACTTCACTCTGGCTGTACCCTTCTCCAGAACATCACTCCATCTGAGATCATATATACCCAGGATGACTCGAGTATGGAACACATTCGTACAGCATAATGATGTCAACGAGATAAAGTCAGTTGATCAAATGAAAATGCTGGCTCACAGATGACTCCAACTTCATCCTGTTCCCTACTTGTATGTCTTATAACAATAAAAATGCTTTCAAATGAGCTGATGTAGGTAACAGCTCTTAGCTTGCCAATAAAGTTAGGAATCCTTAACTTAATCTTGTCAAACCCTGTGTAAAAACAAAACAGAAAAAAAACGAGACGACGAAAAACAGAAAAGGGGAAAGAAAGAGAGAAAAAAGGGGGGAAAAGAGGGGGAGAGAGGAAAAAGGGGGGAGAGAGGAGAGGGGGAGAGAGAGAGAGACGTAGGAAAACGAAAAGGAGTGGAAGAAACTGGGGGGCTGGGGGAGAGAATTTTGACGTAATAAAGGGGGGGAAGAAAGGGGGAGATCGATTGACAAAAGGACAGAGACAGACAAAAGGGAGGGAAGGGGCAAAGCACGAGCCAGCTATTTCAATTCCAACAGATGTCTTTTTTTAATTAACCAAATTTTAAAACCAAAGGTGGAAACTGACACCGGGGGTTGGAATATCATCACTTATATATATTATATATATTTTAATATTATATAAAAATATAATATATATATTTTTAAATTTTGAAGGAGCAGAGCAGCTCTGCTCATAATTTGGAGAAATTATGGTAAGATTGAAAAAATTTTAGTGACCCTATGGGGCCAAAACTCCCCCCGATTTTTAATTCTTGTCACCGTGGACTGCCCTTTTGTGTGTTAGGGTAAAGGGCCGGGACCCCTGCTGTTCTGTCTGATGCTGCTGTTGTTGCTGTTACTGTTGTGATGCTCTTTTATGTGCTGTGTAGTACTTTTGCTGTTACTACCCAAACATTCTGCTCATCCACGACAAGAGCAACGAGCAGAGGGGGAAAAGAAACGGCACCAATGGTAGAACAGCATCAAGGCGGCGCAACAGTAGGAACAGCAGAAGCTGATAGGGGAAAAAAATTTCAGCAGAGGCCACATGAAAAACCCAGAGAAAAAATAACGCGAAACACTAGAATCAGCACCAAGGGGCAGGAGCAGCCTAGTAACAGGACACCAGCCCCCACTAAGAAGAGTAAAAACGATCATAGAAGTAGCAGCAGCATTAGAAGTGCAGCAGCATCAGTGAATACAGCAGCACAGTAGAAGTAGCAGCAGCCCAGTAGAATACAGAGGTCAGAGAGTGCAGCGCTTCAGTAGAAGTAGCAGCGCATCGTAGAAGTGCGCAGCATCAGTAAAAGCAGCTCAGTAAAATAGCAGCAGATCAGTAAAATAGCAGCGCATCATAGAAAGGAAAGCACGTAGAGTGCACAGCATCTAGAATTTGCAGCAGCATCAGTAGAAGTAGCACACATCAGTAAAAAGAGCGCAGCATAGAAAAGTAGAAACCACAGTAGAAGTAGCAGCAGCATCAGTAGAAGTGCAGCAGCATCATAAAAGTAGCACAGCATCGTAAAGTAGCAGCAGCATCATAAAAGGGTAGCAGCCACGTAGAAGCAGCAGCAGCATCATAGAAGTAGCAGCAGCATCATAAAAGTGAGCGCATCAGTAGAAGCGCAGCGCCCCGTAGAATAGCAGCAGATCAGTGAAGTAGCAGCAGCATCGTAGAAGTACAGCCCCATAGAAGCGCAGCAGCATCAAAAAGTGCAGCAGACATAGAAGTAAGGGGGCGCATCTAGAATAGCGCAGCCTTAGAAGCAGCACCCGCAACCATTTTGAAGTAGCAGACATCAAGAACAGCACAGCATCATAAATCAGCAGCTAGTAAATAGCAGCAGCATCAGTAGAACACAGCAACCAGTAAAAATACAGCAGCATAGTAGAAGTAGAGCAGCTCAAAAAGCGCAGCAGCCCAGTAAAAGTACAGCGCTCAGTAGAAGCAGCAGCAGCATCAGTAGAAGCGCAGCAGCCAGTGAAGTAGCAGCACATCAGTAAAAGTAGCAGCAGATCAGTGAACAGCGCAGATCGAAAGCGCAGAGCCCATGAACAGCAGCAGCATCAGTTAAGAGCGCACACGTAGAAGTGCGCGCATCAGTAGAAGTCGCCCATCGTAAGCACACACCCATAGAAGTGCAGCAGCATCGTAGAAGCACCAGCACATCAGTAGAAGGCGCAGCATCAGTAAAAGTAGCAGCGCATCAGTAGAAGCAGCGCGCACCAGTAAAGTGCAGCAGATCATAGAAGCAGCGCGCATCTAAAACGCAGCAGCCAGTAAAGTGCAGCAGCTCAGTAGAAGTACAGCAGTCAGTAGAAGCAGCACGCATCGTAAAGCAGCGCAGCCCAGTAGAAGCAGCAGCGCATCATAGAAGTAGCAGCAGCATCAGTAGAAGTAGCAGCAGCATCAGTAGAAGTAGCAGCAGCATCAGTAGAAGCAGCAGCAGCACCAGTAGAAGTAGCAGCAGCATCAGTAGAAGCAGCAGCAGCATCAGTAGAAGCAGCAGTAGACCCAAACCGTAAAAAAATTTGGCAGCATCTTGAATTAGCGCATCAGTAAAAGTACGCAGCATCAAGAAGTATTTCAGCATCAGTAGAACGGGCAGCACACCGTGAAGTACAGCACATCAGTAGAAGCAGCCAGATCAGTAGAACAGCAGCAGCACCTAAAAGTGCAGCAGCTCAGTAAAGCAGCAGCGATCATTTAAAGAGCAGCGCATCAGTAAAAGTAGCAGCAGCATCAGTAAAAAGTAGCGCGCATCATAAAGCGCAGCGATCAGTAGAAGACAGCAGCCCCATAGAAGCAGCAGCAACATCATAGAAAAGCAGCAGTCAGTAAAATAGCAGAGCTCTAGAAGTACAGCAGCATCTTTTAAAAGCACAGCACCCCATAGAAGTAGCAGCGCATCAGTGAAGAGCAGCAATCAGAGAATACAGCAGCCCATGAACAGCAGCAGCGCACAGTAGAACAGCGCAGCACCAAGAAGCAGCGCAGCACCAAGAAGTAGGCGCACAAATTAGAACGCAGCAGATCAGTAGAATAGCCAGCATCAGTAGAAGTAGCACAGCATCAGTAAATAGCCGACCAGTAAAAGTAGCGGCAGCATCAGTAAAAGCACACAGCTCAGTAAAGCAGGCACTCAGTGAAGTGCCCCCAATCATAGAAGCAGCAGAGATCATTAGAAGTAGCATCACATCAGTAGAAGTACAGCCTCATAAATAGCAGCAGCACAGTAAAAGTACACGCATCGTAAAGTAGCAGCGCATCAGTAAAGCAGCACAGCTCGTGAAGTAGCAGCAGCTCATTTTGAAGACACCGATGTAAAGTAGCGCAGCCCCATAGAAGTAGCAGCAGCATCGTAGAAGCGCAGCAGCACAGTAGAACAGAGGCATCAAAAAAGAGCAGCAGCTCAGAGAAGCAGCACCCACATCAGAAAGTAGCAGCAGATCGTAAAGTAGCAGCAGTCTAGGTACAGCGCCCCAGTAGAAGTAGCGCAGCATCAGTAGAAGTGCCAGATAGTAGAAGCAGCGCAGCATCGAGAAGTGCGCAGCATCAGTAAAAGCAGCGCATCAGTAGAAGTGAGCAGCACCAGAGAAGCAGCAGCGATCAGTAGAAGCAGCAGCGCATCAGTAAAAAGTAGCAGCAGACGTAGAAGGAAAGCAGCGCATCGTAGAAGTGCAGAGCTCGTAAAAAGTAGCAGAAACACCATAGAAGTAGAGCAGAAACCAGAGAAGAGCAGCACCCAGTAAAGCAGCAGAGATCATAAAATGCAGCGCTAAAAGGAAGTGCAGCGCTCATGAAGTAGCAGCAGCATCAGTAGAAGCGCACCCACACCAGTGAAGAAACATCGCACAGTAAAGCGCTCAGCATCAGTAAGCACACAGCACCGTAAAAGCAGCACAGCTCAGTAGAACAGCAGAGCCGTAGAAGCGCACACTCTTAGAAGCGCAGCAGTCGTAAAAGCAGCAGCAGCATCAGTAAAAGCAGCATCAGCATCAGTAGAAGCACAGCAGCATCAGTAGAAGAAGCAGCACACAGTAGAAGCAGAGCAGACCTAGAAGCAGCAGCGCTCAGTAAAAGTAGCAGCACATCAGTAGAAGTAGCAGCAGCTTTTGGGAAGTAGCGCAGCACAATAAAATTTGTAGCAGAACAACAGTGGTGAAACACAGCACTCAGCAGCGCAATACAAAATCAGTAACAAAACCCAAATTGCACAGCAACAGCACCCCAAACCCCACCCCCACACACATCTTCTAACACTGTACCACAAAAACACCCCCAACTCTCCCCCACACACTCTTCTAACAATGTACCACAACAAACACCCCCAACCCCCCCCCACCTCTTTAACACTGTACCACAAAAACACCACCAACACTCCCCCCCCATCTTCAACAATGTCCAAAAAAACACCCCAACACCCCCCCACACATTTCTAAAAAATGTACCACAACAAAACCCCCAACATCCCCCACACACCTTCAAACAAGTCCCACAACAAACACCAAACCCACCCCCCACACTTCCAACTCAAAAAAATTCTGTTTTGAAAATTTTCACCAGCCAAAAAGTTTTACAAATACGAAAAAAGTAAATTTAGATTGCGAAATATGTCTCAAATCAAATATTTTTTTTTTACGCACAAAAACACCCCAAAAAAACAAACGCACACACAAAAAACACAAACACACCACGCACACACAACACACAACACAAAACAAAGAAGGAGGAACACTGCAGGGGCCTTGGGGCCATACAGGAGGTCCTTTAAAATTTCTTCCCACTAACAAAAAATTTCCCCAACCCCCAATTTTCAATGCCACCAAAGAAATAAGCTCTGATGTAAAAAGTCCCACTAAAATCCAACCCCCCCCCCCTATGATTTCCAACCAAAATTTTTTAACTACCCAAAGTCCCAGCCTCAATAAACCAATGGTAGACTGTTCCATCATCAACTACCCCCATTTCCAAACCCAAAACTTTCCTATGTCCTTTCTAAAATTAAATTATCTAATTTAAATCCATTTTTTGCGGGGTTTTCCCCCCCCTTGGAGAGAATCCCCAAGACCTTATTAATATCTCTTTATTAAACCTATCTTCCTTATCACTTCGACAGGTCTTCCCCCCCCATTCTTCGCTAACAAGTGAAAGTAACCTTTAAAATCTTCAATCTTTTTCAAAAGGGTTTTTTTATGCTATGTATTTAAATTTGTCACCTACGCGATGTTTTCTAAAAGAATTTATGTCCATTTGTAATAGGAGACCAAATGACTGCTAATAGGTGAGGCCTTTCTAATGATGTTTTAAACTGCAGTTTACCCTTCTGCCTTTTGTTGCTTACACTTCTTGTAAAAATCCCCGTAATCTATTTGCCTTATTGTCCTTAGGCCTTGTGTTTGGTTTAAGGTTGCTGCTCACCATAAACCCCCAAATCCTTTTTGCAATCGATGGCTGTTTCATCATTTAATTTTTAAGTATAGGGTTATGGGGACCCCCAAGCTTGAACCTTGCATTTATCTACATTGAATGCATCTGCCCCTTTTTGACCAAGAATAGGTTTGTTTAAATCCTCCTAAGTTCCCCAAATTACGTTTGAATCAATTATCCTACTATCTTTTGTCTCGGCGAAATTTTCTCTTTTCAAGTAATTCCCTCATCAAGAAAATTTATATTATTAAAACAAAAAAAACGGGCCCCAAAATTTACCCCGGGAACGCCACTTGTTACAGATCCCCCCCTCGGGTTAAAACCCCATTTTTGGGCACCTCTGCTTTCCCGTCAGTGGCCATGACTCGATCCACGAGGCCTTTTCCCCCTTTGCCATGACTGCCTTTTTTTAACAGTCTTTTTGCGGAACCCATCAAAAACCTTACTAAAAACTAAGTAAATAATATAAAAATTTTTTATTGTGGTCAACAGCCCCAAAAGTTTACTGAAGAAAATTTTTAAAATTAGTTGACAAGCCGGCTCTTGTGAAAACCTGCTAAATCATTAATCAAAACTATGCTTATCGAGATGGGTTCTTATATCTGCTAAATTGATTGTAATTTGCCTACAATTGAGGTCAGGGTTAGGGCGGTAAATTTTCGGTTAAGCTTGTCCCCGTTTTAAAAATAGGGTTCATTAGCCATCTTCCCATATCAGACACACACCTGTTTTAAGAGATAAATTAAAAAAAATTTTGTAATGGTTTAAGAGTTCCCTTTTGATTCCTTAAGAACCCCTTTAAAAAAAACCCATCGGACCCGGCGCTTATTTTGCTTTAGTCTGTCTATCTGCTTCACACCCTCCACTGTGAGTGATTTAATAATTTAATTTTTCTAGCCCACTGTAAAATTAATTACTGGATATTGTTAGTGTCTTCCTGTGTAAAAACTGAGAGAAAAAAAAATTATTTAAAATCAGGGGAATTTTTTTTCCTTTGTCGAAGAGCCCATGTTATTTTTAGGGGACCTATCTTATCTTAATTTTGTTTTATAACCCGGAAAAAATTTTTGGGTTTGTTTTAGAATCCCTTGCAAATTTAATTTCAAAGTCCCTTTTAGCTTTTTTTATCCCCCTTTTTAATGTCCTCTTAATGTCAAATATGTTCTAAATGGCCCCACCTCTTTTGTAGCCTTTAAATTCCCTTTCTTTCTAGTAGAAAAATTTGAGCCTATTATTCATCCATTTTGGGGCATTTTTATTTGATCTAATTTTTTTATTGGGGGAAAAAGCCTTTTTGGCAGAGTTATGTTTGAAAATGTCATATTGATAGCTCTCTTTGTTACCCCCGTCAGCAGTGATAATGTTCTTAAAACCCAGTAAATTTCTAAGCGAAAATCTGGGCTGTTTCTGATTATCGTACTATGTACTTCCATTCATGCTAAAAGTAATTGATTTTTGGTCGCTAGCACCCGTTCCTCTGAAATTTCTAAATTATTAACAAGGGGGTTCATTGTTTGCCATAAAAAAGGGAAGCAGGTTATTTCCCCTTGTAGGTTCGTCACAAATGCTTCAAAAAAAAAAATCCGAATATTCTAAAAGGGCGTATATTTTAAATTCCCAGTCAAGAAATCCAATCAACAGACAAAAATTAAAATCTTGAATTTACTTTCGGCCTTTGGCCTTAACAAATTTTCCTCCCCTATAGTTTCCCTTGGTCCCCATTTTAAATTTGGGGGCGGTATATCACTCCCAAAATCAGTTTTTTCATTTTCCCCCTGAAAATTCTATCCAAACAGACTTGTAGTGTTTCTTCGACTTAATACCCCCTTTTTCAACATTCAAGCGATTTGGACATCAAGCCACCCCACCCCCCTCCCAATACTTCTTTCTTCTTTAACAATTTTAAAACCTGAAAATGACATTTTCCGGCATGTCCCGCTTTTGAATTTTTAACCAAAGTCTCAGTTAAGGCAAATACATCAATGTTTCCTACATAGAACACTAAAATCCCCATCTTATTCTGCACTACGGCAATTAGCATAATAAAAAATTGAAAGCCCCCTACTTTCTCTTTACCCTTCCTGCCTTTCTATTTTTTTACTAAACCTATTACTGTCCTTTTCACCAAGGTCCCCCCCGGCTTTTTAAATTATTCCCCTTCTTATTATACTAGTTCCCCTAAATGTAATATTTTACATGGGACTTCAGTTTTTCCCCCCCAAAACCCCTACCACTAAAACTTCCTAGTTTAAAATTTCCAATCTCCCTCACTGCAGTTGCAGTGCTCCCACCCCCCACACCCAAAAAGTGACCCCACCCTGCTACATGTCTTTTGCCTTGAAGAGGTCCCCGTTGCAATGAATGTTACCCCATTTTCCCTTTAAGTATTTGTCCACCGCAATTGACACCAATTGCCTGGGACAAAACCCTTTATTTCCAACTCCCCTCCTTGGCAAAAATACCAAAACACCACCACAAAAACCACAAATAATATATATATATATATATAATATATATATATAATTTTAAAATTTTATATATATATTTTATATATAAATTATATAGTGTGTGTGTGTGATTTTTTGTGTGTGTAGTTGTTTATTTTCCTTTTTTTCCTAGGGAATGTCGATTAGACACTAGGCCTGTTGGTGTGTGTGTGTGTGTGTGTGTGTTGTGTGTTGTGTGTGTGTGGGTGTGTTGTTTTTCCTTTTGCCTAGGCCATGTGATTAGCATAGGCCCCGTTGTATGAGTGTGTGTGTGTGTGTGTGTGTGTGTGTTTGGGGTGGTGTTGTACTCACCCAGATGAGGTTTGGGAGGGGGGAGTCCAAGTCCTGTCCCCCCCGCCCTGGTCGCTACTTTGGTCACTCCCGAACCGTGACTTTATAAACCTCGCTTTAAGCATTATGGATTCCCGCCTCCACTAATCGGGTTCCAAAAACTACTCACTTTTACTACTCTGTGGTGAAAAAAGTTTCCTAACTCCCTTTTGATTATTGTGTTTTCAACTTCCAAAAGTGTCCCCCCTTTTTGCTATGTCCCCTCTCTGGAACATCCTGTCTTTGTCCCCCTTGTCAATTCCTCTCAGTATTTTGTATGTCGTTATCATGTCCCCCCTATCTCTCCTGTCCTCCAGTGTCGTCAGGTTGATTTCCCTTAACCTCTCCTCGTAGGACATACCTCTTAGCTCTGGGACTAGTTGCAAACCTTTGCACTTTCTCTAGTTTCTTTACGTGCTTGGCTAGGTGTGGATTCCAAACTGGTGCCGCATACTCCAATATGGGCCTAACGTACACGGTGTACAGGGTCCTGAACGATTCCTTATTAAGATATCGGAATGGTGTTCTGAGGTTTGCCAGGCGCCCATATGCTGCAGCAGTTATTTGGTTGATGTGCGCTTCAGGAGATGTGCCTGGTGTTATACTCGCCCCAAGATCTTTTTTCTTGAGTGAGGTTGTAGTCTCTGGCCCCTAGACTGTATTCCGTCTGCGGTCTTCTTTGCTCTTCCCCAATCTTCATGACTTTGCACTTGGTGGGGTTGAATTCCAGGAGCCAATTGCTGGACCAGGTCTGCAGCCTGTCCAGATCCCTTTGTAGTTCTGCCTGGTCTTCGATCGAATGAATTCTTCTCATCAACTTCACGCCATCTGTTGTTAGGTAAGACACATATGCAACAGTTAGGTATCTTTATTCCGAAACGTTTCGCCTACACAGTAGGCTTCTTCAGTCGAGTACAGAAAAGTTGATAGGAGCAGAAGATACTTGAAGACGATGTAATCAGTCCATCACCCTTGAAGTTTTGAGGTGGTCTGTCCCTCACTCTGGAGAAGAGTATTGTTCCATGGTCTGAAACAATATGGAGTTGAAGTGACAGGATGGAGCCTTATATACAGCTCCATCCTGTCACTTCAACTCAATGCTGTTTCAGACTATGGAACAATACTCTTCTCCAGACTGAGGGACTGACTACCTCAAAACTTCAAGGGTGATGGACTGATTACATCGTCTTCAAGTCTCCTCTGCTTCTATCAACTTTTCTGTACTCGACTGAAGAAGCCTACTGTGTAGGCGAAACGTTTCAAAATAAAGATACCTAACTGTTGTATATGTGTCTTACCTAACAACCTGTCGGTATTTTATACCATTTTAATGTTCACCGTCATCTGCCAACAGTGAACAAGACTTCGATTCAAATACCTTCCGTCTGTGGTTCACAAATACCATAAACAGCACTGGTCCTAGGAACTGGCCCCTGTTGGGACCCCGCTGGGGGGTCACAGGAGTCCCACTCAGACACCCTCGCCACGTACCATGACTCCTGTTTTCTTCCTGACAAGTATTCTCCTCCCTGATCCATTGGTAAGTGCCATCCCTGTTATGCTCTGCTTGTTTGTGTGTGTGTGTGGTGTGTTGTGTGAGTGGGAGTGTGTGTGTGTGTTGGTGGTGTTGTGTTGTTGTGTGTGAGTGTTGTGTGTGGGGTGTTTGTGTGGTGTGTGTACTACCAGATAATAATCACCACACAAACACACTATAATAGTCACAGCCAACTACATCAATCACAGCCATCATTACTGCAAACTTCATCAAATCACACCTCAATTACAATAATTACAAAGCCAATCAACCCAGAGATCACAAAGCAAACAAAGGACACAAATAGAAACTAGAGGTGAGGCCTGGAGTTGTCTAAGTCGTTAACTGACAGTGACTCAAACCGTTGAGACCAAGGTGACACCGGTGAACAGGTGACACACCGTGGTGGACAGCTGCTCCAGTACAACACACCTGGCTCTTATTTTCTACCATACAACTCCGTACCGAACTCATTACCCTTTCACATTAACTTCACAGAAGGAACGTAAGCTATATTTATGTTCGCCACTGCATAACTAGTATCACACTGCAAGTGTTCCTCCCTGTTGTAGACTATACACACAGTGTAGCGTACCGGCACACTGCAATGTTTCCCCCCACTAGTACATCACACAGTTGTAGCGTACCGGCACACTGAGATGTTTCCCACTATGTAAGCACACATAGTGTACGTACCGGGCACACTGCAAGGTTTTCCCACTATGTAGCAATCACAAGTGTAGCGTAACCGGCACAATACTGCAAGTGTTCCCACTATGTAGCTATCACATAGGTTGTAGCGTACCGGCACACTAAGAGCAAGTGTTCCCCACTAAGTGAGCTATCACAACAGAGTAGCCGATAACCGGCACACTGAGAAGTGTTCCCTACTATGTAGCAATCACATAGTGTAGCGTACCGGCAGCACTGCAATGTGTATTTCCCATCACTATGTACTATCATCACACAGTGTAGCGAACCGGCAACATCAGCTGAGGTGTTCCCACTGATGTAGCTATCACATAGTTAGGAGGGGCACATGAAAGGTTTTCCCCACTATGTAGCTATCACATAGTGTAGCGTCCCGGCCACGAAAGTGTTCCCATATGTTTATCAATAGTGAGCGTCCGGGCACCGCAAGGTTCCCCCCCAATGTCTATACACAGGTAGGTAGGACCTAAATGTTCCCACTATGTCATCCATAGTGTAGGTAGGCACCTGAGAGTTTCCACAAATTACTGCCCACAGTGTAGGAGGACAGGAGTTTTCCCCACAAGTAGCCATCAATAGTGAAAAGCGTCCGGCCACGCAAGTGTTCCCCTAGTAGCATCACAAAAGTGTAGCGTACCGGCACACGGGAGTTTTCCCCACTATGTGCAATCACGTGTAGCGAAACCGGCACACTGAAATTTTCCCCATAGTGCTTACACAGGTAGCGTCCCGGCCACGAGATTTCCCCATATGTAGCTGTAAATTTGTAGGGTACCCCACTGCAAGTTTTCCCCCCTATGTAGCATCCATAGTGTAGCCCCGGACATTGAGAGTTTTCCCCTATGTACTATCCAAGTTAGCGTACCGGCACATGAAGTTTTTCCCACTATGTACGTACATTGTAGGGACACACCGAAAGGGTTTTCCCCCATATGTAGCTATAATAGTGTGGGTCCGGCACCTAGTTCCCATATGAGTATCAACAGTGTAGCAACCAAACCCATGAGATGTTCCCACATGACTGTCAATAGGTAGGGTCCCACACTGCAATTTCCCCATAGTAGCTATACTAGGTACCCGGGAAAGAGTTCCCACATGTTTATAAAGTGTACGTCCCGGCCAACTGGATGTTTTCACTTGTACTGTACATAGGAGGGTACCAGCACATGCAAGTGTTCCCACTATGAGCTAAAAATGTGTACGTCCCGGCACACTGAAAAGTGTTCCCATATGACTACCACGTGTGCGTCCGGCACACTGAGAGTGTTCCCATAGTAGCTTCACTTTAGTGTAGGGAACCACCACTGCAAGTGTTCCCAAAATTTGTAGTTTCAAAGGTGTAGCGTCCCGGAACTGAATTTTCCCCATATGTAGCTATCACCAGGTAGGTCCCGGCACACTGAGAGTGTTCCCCCGATGTAGCTTCCTGTGTAGGGCACCAGCACACGCAATGTTCCCACTATTAGCAAAAAATAGGGGGAAAGGCCCGGCCACTGAGATTTTTCCCACTAGTAGCTTCAACGTGTAGGTCCCGGCAAAGGGGGTGTTCCCAAGAGCTAAACATAGTGTGGGTTTCCCGGACACTGAGGGGTTTTTCCCCACATGTAGTAACATAGTGTAGCGAAAACCGGCACCCCTGCAATTTTCCCCACTTGTACTCAACAGTGAGCGTACCGGCACACTGAATGTTCCCCACTGAAGCTGTCACATAGTGAGGGTCCCCACACACTGAGTTTTTTCCCACAGTAGTATCCCATATGAGGTCCCCGCACATGCAAGTTTTCCCCCAATGTACAAAACACACAGTGTAGCGTAGGCACATGAGAGTTTTCCCCCACTGGTATGTCACATAGTGAAAGGCCCCAGCCATACAAGTGCCCCCTATGAAGCTATACTGTGTAGGGTAGCAGAGGAAAGCTAGAATGAAAGATGGGGGGGAAATAAAGAAGGTAAACAAGGGGGGGAGGGAGGAAAGGTGAAGGGGGAAAACAAGTGGGAGAATACAAAGGAAATAAAAAAAAAAACAAAAAAATTGGGGAAAAAAAATTTTTCCCCCCAATATTATTAAGGAAAACCCTCGAAATCAGCGGTAAAAAGAAAAACCCCGGAAAAATGTAACGTAAAAAAATGTAAAAAATGTGAATATATGAAAGGGAGAATTAAAAAAAAGAAAAATTTTCCCGGAAATAAAAGTAAAAAACAGGTAGACAAAGGGGATCTCCCGGGCCAACAGGAAAAAAAGTAAATTATGTAAAAATACATAGATGAAAAAAAAAATACATGTAAGTTAAGTGAAAACCAAAGGTAAACAAAGGCTCAAACAGGATAAACTGCGGGCCCCCAATAAACTCAGTAAAAAAAGTGGAGAGGGGTGCATTTGCGCCGGGCCCCCCCCGATTGGATGGTGGTGGGAGTTGGAGGGGTGGTGGGTAAAAGAGGGTGGTGGCTGGTGAGCAGGGGTTTGGGGTTTTGGGGTGGTCGTGGGGGTGGGCGTGGGGGGGGTGGGGGTGGCGGTGGAGGTTTGTGGGAGATAATTTTTGGGCAGGAAAAATAGTTCAAAATAACAACGGAAGTAAACCCCTCAAATGGGTTATATTTATTTTCAACCCGGGAAGAATAATCATCATTCAAAAAAAGGAGAAGAAAAAAGGAAGACAAGAAGAAAAAGAGGAAAACAACAAAAATTTTGGGATAAGGTAAAAGTAAACCCTCCCCCACTGGCAAGTTTGGCGCCCAGCCGTAGGCGTTTGATCCAAAGGGGATGGTCGATTTGACAAGGGGGAAAAAATTGGGCGTGTTCCCCCACTGTTGTCCCCGTTTCCCTTAGTAAAAGGGGATTGGGGTTGTCGAAATGGTGTGGGTCGCATCCGGGCAAAAATTTAACCCAATTTGCCCGAAATTCGCATAACAAGGGGGTTTCTATATAGTGAAGTTTTTTGTTGCTTTAAAAACCTTTTTTTGACCCCATACCCCCCTTTTGGGCGGTAACCCCCTCCCCCTCCCGAGGGCGGGGGGTCCCCCTTTTTGCGGGCGGTATCCCCCCTGCCTTGTGGTGGTAGCAGGAATGGGCCCTTTATAAAATTGTCATAGTCAGCTGGCCAGTATAAACCCTTTTTACTGATTGTAAAAAAAAGATTTTTTTTTTTTATTATTTTTATTATTAAATTTTTATTATAAAGCAACCCGTATTTCGTGGGAAAAAATTTTTTAGTTGTTCGTGTATTGAGCAAGATAACCCAAAGAAAGATTTTGGGCCCAAACCCCGTGTTCTGGGCGTCAAGAAATCCCGAGGGACGGTGAGTAAAACTGTGACCTTTTTCCCAAGCTTAGTACGGGGTTTAAAAAAAAAAAAAACACACCCAACACACACAAACCCAACAAAACAACAAAAACACACACAGAAGACGTGGGTAAAAGGCTCCGAGATCCTTGGTTGAAAGACCGTAAATACACTAGAAGTAAAACGTGGTAGGGAACGTCAGTGAAAAAAAAACATGATAATAAAATTTTTAGTTAAAGAAAATGGGGAAAGCTGAAATCAAAAATTTTTAAAGGGGCAAAAAGTTTGGGGGGTTTTGGGCTGTTGAATTTGGGGCGGGAGGTGTGAAGTGACGTCACGAAAAATTGTTTGGCCATTATACATATGAAGTGAAGTGTATATAATGTGAAGTGTATACTACCATCAGTGAAGAGTGAAGTGAGGAAGCGGAATATATGGTTATAATCATCACGGGTGAAGGATCTCCAAAAATAGGGATTTAAGGCCTACGTACGACTACGTCATCAGCAGCTGGCAACTGTCAACCGCAAGTTTATTCGCCTAGTTGTGGTTTGCATGTTGACGGCCCTGGCTGGCCTTGTATACTGTTTGATACTGGTCACTCACTCCTGCAAGCTATTACCAGAATTAGAATAGAAATAGCATAGACATAGAGAATATAGTGTTGACGAGTGTGAGAAGGTAGGTGGGAAAGCTTTTAAGGGCAACATGGTAAGACGGTGCTAGGGGGTCCCAGGAGGGTTTAGTCAGGTCACAAGAAGTTGCGGCCAGTCATTACACCGCACAAGACTCTCTCACACACACACACACACACACACACACACACACACACACACACACACTCACACACACACACACACGCACACACGCACACAGGCAGTGTTTACTACCGTAGTTTATTAGCAGTAAGAATACTTAGGAAGCTAGGAAGTCCTCTCTCAATGTGAACAAGGAAAATGATAATACCAGCAACAATTAACACGTAAATCCAGAAAGGGCAATAAGTGGAGAGAGTAGCATAATTGGGAAAGATAAATGAGACTAAATTTGTGCCTACACGACGGACCTCTCAACCACCCCCCCCCTAACACCTCCCTCCCTCACACACAAGCACACACACACAAGGGTAGACACTCACACATACACACACATACACACATACACACACACACATACATACACACATACGTAAACACACAAACACACACACACACATACACATACACATACACACACACACACACGCACACACACACACACACACACAACACACACACACACACATTCACACACACACATTCACACACACACACATACACACACACACACACACACACACACACACGCAACACACACACACACACACACACACACACAACACACACACCACACACACACACACACACACAACCCTCCGCCACTTGACACCTTAGCCTTAGCCACCTACCCCTCCCCCAAACCACCTAACCCCTCCCCAAACAGTCTAACCCCCGCCCAACAACCTCCCTCCCTCCAATAACCATCCTCCCCCTCCCCCAAAAACCATCCATCCCCCTCTCTCCCCCAAACCATCTAACTCCCTCCCCCAAACCATCTAACTCCCTCCCCCAACTATCTCTGCCCCTCCAATAACCATCCTCCCCCTCCCCCACAACCATCCATCCCCTCTCCTAACCGTCTATTCCCCTCCCCCTAACCAGGATGAGGACAAGGGGCTCCAAGGACGAATCTGAGAGGAGGAATGGGAGATAGAGCTCAAAAAAAGGGAGGAAGACTGGGGAAGGAGACTAGATGAGCTGGAAAGGAAGATGGAAGAGAGGTTAGCAGCAGAATGCAGAAGGTGGAAGCAACAGGCCACAGCAGCAGAAATCAAGATAGAGAGATTAGAAGAGGAGCTGAGACATCTGAAACAGCACAGAGACAAAGATATTACAGAAGTAGCATCGGCAATGGCTACATCGAACACAGACAACAGGTCCGAAGGAAGCATGGAAACTAAACTGTATGCAGAGGTCCTGTCAAACCCACATGGGGCCAAAACAAAGACAGGGAGCACTCTAGGACAGAAAGAGAGGTTGGAAGACATTGATGGAACTAGGACAAGTGCAAGGACCTTACCAGATACCTGTGGGGGCCAGGAGCAAGTGAGCAGGAAGGATAAACCAAGAAGCATAGGGGCCATAACGAGGGAAGGGACTGAAGGAAGGAACACTCCACGGGAAGGAACTAAAACACATCAGAGGATGCAATGGGAGTCACAGTGGGAGGTGGAAAGGAGAGATCCGTGTTTGTCTATGGGCTAGACGAAGCTAAAGGGGAAACTTATGATGAAAGAAAGCAGGAGGAGAAAAAAAGCGATTGAAGACATCATGAAGGTGATAGGCGAGGGGGACATGACCCAGGTGGCAAATTTTCGGAGAATTGGGTGGTTCACAAAGAAAAGGAATCGGCCTCTCAAAGTAATTTTCAAGGCAGAATCAACCCGAACCATGATCCTGCAGGAGAAAGCACGGCTGAGAGGCAAGCAGGAGTTCCGGAGTGTGTACCTCGACCGAGACAGAACACAGGACGAAAGGAAGACAATGAAAGAGAGAGTTCAAAAAACGAAAGGAGAAATGGGAGGAAATGAAAAAGGAGAGCAGAATAACCCAGGATCAAATGGAAGGACAAGCGCACCCCCCAGAAACACCTGCAGAAGGACTCCAGCCACGACACCCCCAAGGCAACTGAACATTCCAAACCAACCATCACACACCGATCCCTCTGTTTCCACCCCCCGCACCACAGTTACAGTATTAGAACAGAAGTTGAAGGTTTGGTACACAAATGCAGATGGATTAACGAATAAACATGAGGAATGGCAAGAAAGAATCAATGAGAAGTCCCCAGACATCATAGCAGTTACAGAAACAAAACTCATGGAGACAATAACAGATGCAATCTTCCCACCAGGATACCAGATCATGAGGAAAGATAGAAGGGGTAGGGGGGGAGGTGGGGTTGCTCTGCTCGTAAAAAACAGATGGAAATTCGAGAAAATGGAAGGAATAGATGAGACAGGAGAAAGAGACTACATAGCAGGTACACTTCAGTCTGGGGAACACAAAGTGGTCATTGCAGTGATGTATAATCCACCACAGAACTGCAGGAGGCCAAGAGAGGAATATGAAGAGAGCAACAGAGCAATGGTGGACACACTTGCTGAGTGGCAAGAAGAGCTCACTCCAGCAGAGCAAAGTTGCTGGTTATGGGGGATTTCAACCACAGGGAGATTGACTGGGAAAACCTGGAGCCACATGGGGGTCCCGAAACATGGAGAGCCAGGATGTTGGACGTGGTGCTGGAAAACCTCATGCACCAACATGTTAAGGACACTACCAGAGTGAGAGGGGAGGATGAACCAGCAAGATTGGACCTTGTGTTCACCCTGGGCAGCTCAGACATTGAGGACATCAAGTATGAGAGTCCCCTAGGAGCTAGCGACCACGTGGTTCTGTGCTTTGAATACATAGTAGAGCTGCAAGTGGAGAGAATAACAGGAGTAGAATGGGAAAAGCCTGACTATAAAAGAGGGGACTACATAGGGTTGAAGAACTTCATGCGGGAGGTCCAGTGGGACAGAGAACTGGCAGGAAAGCCAGTAAATGAAATGATGGAATATGTAGCAACAAAATGCAAGGAGGCAGTGGAAAGGTTCATTCCCAAGGGCAACAGTAACAACGGGAAGACCAGAACAAGCCCCTGGTTTACCCGACGGTGTAAGGAGGCAAAAAACAAAGTGCAATAGAGAATGGAAAAAGTACAGAAGGCAGAGAACACACGAAAATAGGGAGATCAGTCGCAGAGCCAGGAATGAGTACGCACAGGTAAGGAGGGAGGCCCAGCGACAGTATGAAAATGACATAGCATCGAGAATCAAGACTGACCCGAAACTGTTGTATAGCCACATCAGGAGGAAGACAACAGTCAAAGACCAGGTGATCAGATTAAGGACAGAAGGTGGAGAACTCACAAGAAATGATCAGGAGGTATGTGAGGAGCTGAACAGGAGATTTAAGGAAGTTTTTACAGTAGAGACAGGAAGGGCTGTGGGAAGACAGCACAGAAGGGAACATCAAGAGGGAATATACCAACAAGTGTGGATGACATACGAACAACTGAGGAGGAGGTGAAGAAGCTCTTAAGTTGACCTTGACACCTCAAAGGCGATGGGACCGGACAACATCTCCCCATGGGTCCTTAGAGAAGGAGCAGAGATGCTGTGTGTGCCTCTAACCACAATCTTCAACACATCCCTTGAAACTGGGCAACTACCTGAGAAATGGGAAAACAGCTAATGTAGTCCCCATATTTAAGAAAGGAAACAGAAACGAGGCACTAAACTACAGACCTGTGTCTCTGACATGTATTGTGTGCAAAGTCATGGAGAAGATTATCAGGAGGAGAGTGGTCGAACACCTGGAAAGGAACAAGATTATAAATGAAAACCAGCATGGGTTCATGGAAGGCAAATCTTGTATCACAAACCTCCTGGAGTTTTATGACAAGGTAACAGAAGTAAGACACGAGAGAGAGGGTTGGGTAGATTGCGTTTTCCTAGACTGCAGGAAGGCCTTTGACACAGTTCCCCACAAGAGATTAGTGCAGAAGCTGGAGGATCAGGCACACATAAAAGGAAGGGCACTGCAATGGATAAGGGAATACCTGACAGGGAGGCAGCAACGAGTCATGGGACGTGAAGAGGTATCACAGTGGGCGCCTGTTACGAGCGGGGTCCCACAGGGGTCAGTTCTAGGACCAGTGCTATTTTTGATATATGTGAACGACATGATGGAAGGAATAGACTCTGAAGTGTCCCTGTTCGCAGATGACGTGAAGTTGATGAGAAGAATTAAATCGGACGAGGATGAGGCAGGACTGCAAGAGACCTGGAGAGGCTGGACATGTGGTCCAGTAACTGGCTCCTCGAATTCAATCCAGCCAAATGCAAAGTCATGAAGATTGGGAGGGGCAAAGAAGACCGCAGACAGAATATAGGCTAGGTGGACAAAGACTACAGACCTCACTCAGGGAGAAAGACCTTGGGGTGACCATAACACCGAGTACATCACCGGAGGCACACATCAACCAAATAACCGCTGCAGCATACGGGCGCCTGGCAAACCTGAGAATAGCGTTCCGATACCTCAATAAGGAATCGTTCAAGACACTGTACACTGTGTATGTTAGGCCCATACTGGAGTATGCAGCACCAGTCTGGAACCCACACCTGGTCAAGCACGTCAAGAAGTTAGAGAAAGTACAAAGGTTTGCAACAAGGCTAGTCCCAGAGCTCAAGGAATGTCGTACGAGGAAAGGTTAAGGGAAATCGGTCTGACGACACTGGAGGACAGAAGGGTCAGGGGAGACATGATAACGACATACAAGATACTGCGGGGAATAGACAAGGTGGACAGAGATAGGATGTTCCAGAGAGGGGACACAGGGACAAGGGGTCACAACTGGAAGCTGAAGACTCAGACGAGTCACAGGGACGTTAGGAAGTATTTCTTCAGTCATAGAGTTGTCAGCAAGTGGAATAGCCTAGCAAGTGAAGTAGTGGAGGCAGGAACCATACATAGTTTTAAGAAGAGGTATGACAAAGCTCAGGAAGCAGAGAGAGAGAGGATCCAGTAGCGATCAGTGAAGAGGCGGGGCCAGGAGCTGAGTCTCGACCCCTGCAACCACAATTAGGTGAGTACAATTAGGTGAGTACATATATTATATATATAAAATATATTATATATATATATATATATATATATATATATATATTATATATATATATATATATATAAAATATATATATATATAGTGCCGAATAGGTAAAACTTGCCATTTTGGCTTAAATAGCAACACTCTTCTTGCCGAATAAGGCAAGCGAAAATTCGTGCATGCAATAATTTCGCAAAAATCATTTTGAATCTAACAAAAAAATATATTTCACTGTTTATTATTAAATTATTGCAAACTTATCTAAAATATATTTAGTTGGATAAGGCTAAATTAAATTGCGCTTGTTATAATAAGGTTACGTAAGTTTTCTAATGTTCTTTTTGTACAAAATTATTCATTTTTACATTAACATAAATGAAAAAAAAAATATCTTTAAACATATAAGAGAAAATTTTAGAAACGACTTACTTTTAAATAAGTTCTTGCTAACTGACCAGTTTTACCTATTGGCACGATATATATATATATATATATATATATATATATATATATATATATATATATATATATATATATATATATATATATATAAATATATATATAAAATAATAACTCTGCGCTAGCCAAGGATTCGAACCCCAGGCACACTATTAAGCCTCAGGTAAGGTCTAGCTATTTTCATTCTTCTCCTGTATGTTGTGACTTCACAAGAGATACTATATCACTGCACACTCCAAGAAGTCCCGCGAAACGAGTAACCTCGAACAATACCTTCAATTTCGTGGGAATTATGCTCCAACAAGTCAATTGTTAACCAGAAATCTCCAATAATACAAAAATAAAATAAAATAAAAAAAAAAAAACAAATCCGGGTTTGCGTTCATTTGGTCTTTCGTTAATCATATCTCTGTAATACATCACTCTAATGAGATTAATACTGACGTTCATGAGGAAAAAAATTACGTGCCGAAAGAGATTTATGATAGCCAGGGAGCCTCGCCCCCCAACAAAAAAAAAAAAAAGCTGAATTACGCCGTCTGTTAGCTGGCTGGCACTGAATAAAATAGCTGAATGATGGAAAAATTTCTGAATACGGATTCTTGTGGATTTGCAAAGACGATGATAGTTCACTGTTGTGTTGCCCTGCATGGCTGTGTCTGGAGTCCCAGTGAGTGAACGTTCACTCTAATGTTGCCCTGTTGTATAAATTCCACTTTTAACATTCTGTGGTATATATATTCCAGGTTCCTGCAACCAGTTTGTTTGACATAACAACCAGCTCGTTTAACGTAATAACAAGGTTAACGTAATAACCAGCTCGTTTGATGTAATAACCAGGTTGACGTAACAACCAAGTCGTTTGACGTAACAGCCAGGTCGTTTGACGTAACAACCAGGTTGCTTGTCGTAACAACCAGCTTGTTAGATGGAACAACCAGCTACCTACCTACCTGGAGGGCATTCCGGGGATCAACGCCCTCGCGGTCTACGACCAGGCCTCCCGATGGATCATGGCCTGATCAACGAGGCTGTTACTGCTGGCCACACGCAGTCCAACGTACGAACCACAGCCCGGCTGATCCGGCACTGACTTTAGGTATCAGTCCAGCTCCCTCTTGAAAACAACCAGGGATCTATTGGTAATGCCCCTTATGGCCGGTGCGAGGCTGCTGAACAGTCTTGGGCTTCGGTCACTTATTGTGCTTTCTCTTAGTGTACAAGTGGCGCCCCTACTTTTTACAGGGAGTATGTTGCATCACCTGCCAAGATTTTTGCTTTCGTAGGGAGTGATTTCTGTGTGCAGATTAGGAACCAGTCCCTCCAGAGTCTTCCAGGTGTAGATTATATATCTCGCCTGCGCTCCAGTGAGTACAAGTCAAGTGCTTGTTAGACGTGACAACCAACTTGTTAGATGTAACATCCAGCTTGTTAGATGTAACATCCAGCTTGTTAGATGTAACATCCAGCTTGTTAGACGTAACCAACTTGTTAGATGTAACATCCAGCTTGTTAGATGTAACATCCAGCTTGTTAGACGTAACAACCAACTTGTTAGATGTAACATCGAGCTTGTTAGATGTAACATCCAGCTTGTTAGATGTAACATCCAGCTTGTTAGATGTAACATCCAGCTTGTTAGATGTAACATCCAGCTTGTTAGATGTAACATCCAGCTTGTTAGATGTAACATCCAGCTTGTTAGATGTAACATCCAGCTTGTTAGATGTACCATCCAGCTTGTTAGATGTAACATCCAGCTTGTTAGATGTAACAACCAGCTTGTTAGATGTAACATCCAGCTTGTTAGATGTAACAACCAGGTTGTTAGATGTAACATCCAGCTTGTTAGATGTAACAACCAGCTTGTTAGATGTAACATCCAGCTTGTTAGATGTAACAACCAGCTTGTTAGATGTAACATCCAGCTTGTTAGATGTAACAACCAGCTTGTTAGATGTAACATCCAGCTTGTTAATGTAACATCCAGCTTGTTAGATGTAACATCCAGCTTGTTAGATGTAACAACCAGCTTGTTAGATGTAACATCCAGCTTGTTAGATGTAACATCCAGCTTGTTAGATGTAACAACCAGCTTGTTAGATGTAACATCCAGCTTGTTAGATGTAACATCCAGCTTGTTAGATGTAACATCCAGCTTGTTAGATGTAACATCCAGCTTGTTAGATGTAACATCCAGCTTGTTAGATGTAACATCCAGCTTGTTAGATGTAACATCCAGCTTGTTAGATGTAACATCCAGCTTGTTAGATGTAACATCCAGCTTGTTAGATGTAACATCCAGCTTGTTAGATGTAACATCCAGCTTGTTAGATGTAACATCCAGCTTGTTAGATGTAACATCCAGCTTGTTAGATGTAACATCCAGCTTGTTAGATGTAACATCCAGCTTGTTAGATGTAACATCCAGCTTGTTAGATGTAACATCCAGCTTGTTAGATGTAACATCCAGCTTGTTAGATGTAACATCCAGCTTGTTAGATGTAACATCCAGCTTGTTAGATGTAACATCCAGCTTGTTAGATGTAACATCCAGCTTGTTAGATGTAACAACCAGCTTGTTAGATGTAACATCCAGCTTGTTAGATGTAACATCCAGCTTGTTAGATGTAACATCCAGCTTGTTAGATGTAACATCCAGCTTGTTAGATGTAACATCCAGCTTGTTAGATGTAACATCCAGCTTGTTAGATGTAACATCCAGCTTGTTAGATGTAACATCCAGCTTGTTAGATGTAACATCCAGCTTGTTAGATGTAACATCCAGCTTGTTAGATGTAACATCCAGCGTGTTAGATGTAACATCCAGCTTGTTAGATGTAACATCCAGCTTGTTAGATGTAACATCCAGCTTGTTAGATGTAACATCCAGCTTGCTCTATGATCCATTCGTGTTTCTTTTAAGTTATATTTACATATATATTAACTTGGACTTCCTCCTCTTTTCTGCAACATTGCAAGCTCCTGATATGTTGATTGTAACACGAAAGGCCTAGAGCTATCATTCAACCCCCTCAGTGACTGTTTTGCATCTTGTGTATCTTGTTCGCGATTTTTATATCACACACACACACACACACACACACACACACACACACACACACACACACACACACACACACACGCACACACACACACACACACACATATTGCGAAACATTTTTTCTTGACTTGCATCTGTGTGGAATATTGAGGAAGCTGCACCCCCCCCTCCCCAACACCCTCGCTCAGACACAAACAACAAAGCAAATCGGATTAAGCCACGACAGACAGAGAGAGAGGTCTTAGTGGTCTCAGTGGTTAGGGACCACCAACAAATCTGCACCCCATAAAAAGGAAGGTGGGAACTGGAGGCGAGAAGTGCTTGGTTCGGAGCTTTCCTGATCAAGGACCCTAGTGGAAATAAGTCACTTTATCTAGCTTTCTTGGGTTACCCTATGTAATCTACACATATAGTGTTATGTATGATAATTTATGTAACTGTATGTGTACCTATACCTGAATAAACTTATATTTCCTGACGCTTTCTTGGCTCATGGCCCCTCGCGGGCAGGTCGCAGACCAGATCTCATAACCCACACTAAGGGTTCTGGACCGCTATCACGTCAATTTGACATAATGACTTGATGACTCTCCCGCATGGTCCGAAACGTCGTTTAAAGTAGAAGACTGTAGCTAGAGTTCAATCTTGAGAGTGTGGGTTATTTGTTAAAGCTATGGTATTATTCCAGTTATGGTACTGTTCCAGTTATGGCAGTGTTCCAATTATGGCATTGTTCGAACCATGGTGCTGTTCCAATTATGGTAATGTTGAGCCATGGTATTGCTCCAGTTATGGCACTGTTAGAGTTACGGTATTGTTCCAGTTATGGTATTGTTAGTTATGGTATTATTCCAGTTATGGTATTGTACCAACCATGGTACTGTTCCAGCCACGGTATTGCGCATTTTATCCTTCAAAATTCATACAATGGAAATGAAATATTACTTACCAAGACAACTTTTCGCTCAGTGTGGTGAAGTTCAACACAGGGCAAAACGTTCTCTACACATAAAAAGTTCGTTTTGCAGCTTCGTCTCATCACTGGAATTAATTAAGACTGGCAGGAAAGTACAGCATACACAGATTCACAATTAAGAAATATTTCGGAGAAGCAAACTAACGCAGGAGCGAAACCATGTTAATCCTAAGTGTCAGACGCTGTTCTTGAGCATTACTGTTCACCCTGGCTTTATTTTTTTCAGATTCCTCTCTTTACTTGCAACAACGCAATAATAATAATAATAATAATAATAATAATAATAATAATATAAATTAAATAATAATAATAATAATAATAATAATAGTAATAATATAATAATAATAATAATAATAATAATAATAATAATAATAATAATAATAATAAATTAAATAATAATAATAATAATAATAATAATAATAATAATAATAATAATAATAATAATAATAATAATAATAATAAAAGATCTTGTGATTTAGATCAACAAAACATCATGGGGAAGAAAGTTCAAGAAACAGAAAAGCGAAACGTGACAAATGGAGTAGAAACGAAATGAAAAAAAAGGTACCAAAACGGAGTGAAACGGTACAGTAAAATAAGAGACAGAGAGAAACCGTAAAGAGAAAAAGATGAAACCAAAGAAAACCAAAATAAATAATGAAAAATAGTGAAACTACGAGGCCGAACGAGACGTCGAATATACAAGACGAAAAGGTGAGAAACAAATACTAAACGAAGGGAAACGAATTCGCAAGGTTGGAAAAACGCTGACCTGAAATAAAATAAAAGGAAACAGCCAGGCATAAAATTCCGTTGGGAGTGGAAGAGGAGAGTAAATAACGGCGATATAAACAAGATGTTGAGACCATCTGACCGAGAAGACACAAGAAATAATACATTCAAGTTCAATAAACTCGGATTTAGAAAGGATGTAGGAAAGCTCTGGTATGGCAGCTGCAGAGTTGTGGATGTGAGGACCAAACTGTCAAGTAGCAGCAGCATCGAAGCTGCCAAGTAGCAGCAGCAGCATCGAAGCTGTCAAGTAGCAGCAGCAGCATCGAAGCTGTCAAGTAGCAGCAGCAGCATCGAAGCTGTCAAGTAGCAGCAGCAGCATCGAAGCTGTCAAGTAGCAGCAGCATCGAAGCTGCCAAGTGGCAGCAGCACTGAATCTGGCAAGTAGCAGCAGCATCGAAGCTGTCAAGTAGCAGCAGCATCGAAGCTGCCAAGTGGCAGCAGCACTGAATCTGGCAAGTAGCAGCAGCATCGAAAGCTGTCAAGTAGCAGCAGCATCGAAGCTGCCAAGTGGCAGCAGCACTGAATCTGACAAGTAGCAGCAGCATCGAAGCTGGCAAGGAGTGCTGCTACACTGAGTGCTGCTGTACCGAGTGCTGCTACACTGAATGCTGCTACACTAACAGTGAGTGCTGCTACGCTGAGTGCTGCTGCACCAAGTGCTGTTACACCAACAGTGAGTGCTGCTGCACTAACAGTGAGTGCTGCTACACTAACAGAGAGCGCTGCTACACTGCTGCTGCACTAACAGTGAGTGCTGCTACACGAACAGTGAGTGCTGCCGCAGTAACAGTGAGTGCTGCTACACTGCTGCTGCACTAACAGTGAGTGCTGCTACACTGCTGCTGCACTAACAGTGAGTGCTGCTACACGAACAGTGAGTGCTGCCGCAGTAACAGTGAGTGCTGCTACACTGAATGCTGCTACACTGAGTGCTGCTATACTGAGTGCTGCTGCACTAACAGTGAGTGCTGCTACACTGAATGCTACTGCACTAACAGAGAGTGCTGCTACACTGAGTGCTGCTGCACTAACAGTGAGTGCTACTACACTAACAGTGAGTGCTGCTGCACTAACAGTGAGTGCTGCTACACTGAGTGCTGCTGCACTAACTGTGAGTGCTGCTGCACTAACAGTGAGTCCTGCTGCATTAACAGTGAGTGCTGCTACACTAACACTGAGTACTGCTGCACTAACAGTGAGTGCTGCTACACTGAGTACTGCTGCACTAACACTGAGTGCTGCTGCACTAACAGTGAGTGCTGCTACACTGAGTACTGCTGCACTAACAGTGAGTGCTGCTACACTGAGTACTGCTGCACTAACAGTGAGTGCTGCTACACTGAGTGCTGCTGCACTAACACTGAGTACTGCTGCACTAACACTGAGTACTGCTGCACTAACAGAGAGTGCTGCTACACTGAGTTCTGCTGCACTAACAGTGAGTGCTACTACACTAACAGTGAGTGCTGCTGCACTAACAGTGAGTGCTGCTACACTGAGTGCTGCTGCACTGTGAGTGCTGCTGCACTAACAGTGAGTGCTGCTGCACTAACAGTGAGTGCTGCTACACTGAGTGCTGCTGCACTAACAGTGAGTGCTGCTACACTGAGTACTGCTGCACTAACAGTGAGTGCTGCTACACTGAGTGCTTCTGTACTAACAGTGAGTGCTGCTACACTAACAGTGAGTGCTGCTGCACTAACAGTGAGTGCTGCTGCACTAATAGTGAATGCTGCTGCACTAACAGTAAGTGCTGCTGTACTAACAGTGAGTGCTGCTGCACTATCAGTGAGTGCTGCTGCACTAACAGTGAATGCTGCTGCACTAACAGTAAGTGCTGCTGTACTAACAGTAAGTGCTGCTGCACTAACAGTGAGTGCTGCTGCACTAACAGTGAGTGTTGTTGCACTAATAGTGAGTGCTGCTGCACTAACAGTAAGTGCTGCTGTACTAACAGTAAGTGCTGCTGTATTAACAGTAAGTGCTGCTGCACTAACAGTGAGCGCTGCTGCACTAACAGTAAGTGCTGCTGTACTAACAGTGAGTGCTGCTGCACTAACAGTGAGTGCTGCTGCACTAACAGTGAGCGCTGCTGCACTAACAGTAAGTGCTGCTGCACTAACAGTAAGTGCTGCTGTACTAACTGTAAGTGCTGCTGCACTAACAGTGAGTGCTGCTGCACTAACAGTGAGTGCTGCTTGGATAAGATAAGATTTTCTTCTGATTTTTAACCCCGGAGGGTTAGCCACCCAGGATAACCCAAGAAAGTCAGTGCGTCATCGAGGACTGTCTAACTTATTTCCATTATGGTCCTCAATCTTGTCCCCCAGGATGCCACCCACACCAGTCGACTAACACCCAGGTACCTATTTGCTGCTAAGTGAACAGGACAACAGGTGTAAGGAAACGTGTCGGAATGTTTCCACCCGCCGGGAATCTAACCCGGGCCCTCCGTGTGTGAAGCGGGAGCTTTAGCCACCAGGCCACCGGACCAATGTACTAACAGTGAGAGCTGCTGCTGCACTAACAGTGAGTGCTGCTGTTGCACTAACAGTGAGTGCTGCTGCTGCACTAACAGTGAGTGCTCTACACTAACTGCAAGTGCTGCTGCACTAACAGTGAGTACTGCTGCACTAACAGTGAGTGCTGCTGCATTAACAGTGAGTGCTGCTGCTGCACTAACAGTGAGTGCTGCTGCACTAACACTAAGTGCTGCTGCACTAACAGTGAGTGCTGCTGCACTATCAGTGAGTGCCGCTGTACTAACAGTGAGTGCTGCTGCTGCACTAACAGTGAGTGCTGCTGCACTAACAGTGAGTGCTGCTGCTGCACTAACAGTGAGTGCTGCTGCACTAATAGTGAGTGCTGCTGCACTAACAGTGAGTGCTGCTGCACTATCAGTGAGTGCTGCTGCACTAACAGTGAGTGCTGCTGCACTAATAGTGAGTGCTGCTGCACTAACAGTGAGTGCTGCTGCACTAACAGTGAGTGCTGCTGCACTATCAGTGAGTGCCGCTGTACTAATAGTGAGTGCTGCTGCTGCACTAACAGTGAGTGCTGCTGCACTAACAGTAAGTGCTGCTGCACTAACAGTGAGTGCTGCTGCACTATCAGTGAGTGCCGCTGTACTAACAGTGAGTGCTGCTGCACTAACAGTGAGTGCTGCTGCACTAACAGTGATGCTGCTGCACTAACAGTGAGTGCTGCTTGCACTAACAGTGAGTGATGCTGCACTAACAGTGAGTGCTGCTGCTGCACTAACAGTGAGTGCTGCTGCACTAACAGTGAGTGCTGCTGCACTAACAGTGAGTGCTGCTGCACTAACAGAGAGTGCTGCTGCTGCACTAACAGTGAGTGCTGCTGCACTAACAGTGAGTGCTGCTGCACTAACAGTGAGTGCTGCTGCTGCACTAACAGTGAGTGCTGCTGCACTAACAGTGAGTGCTGCTGCACTAACAGTGAGTGCTGCTGCACTAACAGTGAGTGCTGCTGCACTAACAGTGAGTGCTGCTGCACTAACAGTGAGTGCTGCTGCACTAACAGTGAGTGCTGCTGCACTAACAGTGAGTGCTGCTGCACTAACAGAGAGTGCTGCTGCTGCACTAACAGTGAGTGCTGCTGCACTAACAGTGAGTGCTGCTGCACTAACAGTGAGTGCTGCTGCTGCACTAACAGTGAGTGCTGCTGCACTAACAGTGAGTGCTGCTGCACTAACAGTGAGTGCTGCTGCACTAACAGTGAGTGCTGCTGCACTAACAGTGAGTGCTGCTGCACTAACAGTGAGTGCTGCTGCTGCACTAACAGTGAGTGCTGCTGCACTAACAGTGAGTGCTGCTGCTGCACTAACAGTGAGTGCTGCTGCTGCACTAACAGTGAGTGCTGCTGCACTAACAGTGAGTGCTGCTGCTGCACTAACAGTGAGTGCTGCTGCTGCACTAACAGTGAGTGCTGCTGCACTAACAGTGAGTGCTGCTGCTGCACTAACAGTGAGTGCTGCTGCTGCACTAACAGTGAGTGCTGCTGCACTAACAGTGAGTGCTGCTGCTGCACTAACAGTGAGTGCTGCTGCTAGCACTAACAGTGAGTGCTGCTGCACTAACAGTGAGTGCTGCTGCACTAACAGTGAGTGCTGCTGCACTAACAGTGAGATGCTGCTGCACTAACAGTGAGTGCTGCTGCACTAACAGAGAGTGCTGCTGCTGCACTAACAGTGAGTGCTGCTGCACTAACAGTGAGTGCTGCTGCACTAACAGTGAGTGCTGCTGCACTAACAGTGAGTGCTGCTGCTGCACTAACAGTGAGTGCTGCTGCACTAACAGTGAGTGCTGCTGCACTAACAGTGAGTGCTGCTGCACTAACAGTGAGTGATGCTGCTGCACTAACAGTGAGTGCTGCTGCACTAACAGTGAGTGCTGCTGCTGACACTAACAGTGGTGCTGCTGCTGCACTAACAGTGAGTGCTGCTGCACTAACAGTGAGTGCTGCTGCTGCACTACAGTGAGTGCTGCTGCTGCACTAACAGTGAGTGCTGCTGCTGCACTAACAGTGAGTGCTGCTGCTGCACTAACAGTGAGTGCTGCTGCACTAACAGTGAGTGCTGCTGCTGCACTAACAGTGAGTGCTGCTGCTGCACTAACAGTGAGTGCTGCTGCACTAACAGTGAGTGCTGCTGCTGCACTAACAGTGAGTGCTGCTGCTGCACTAACAGTGAGTGCTGCTGCTGCACTAACAGTGAGTGCTGCAGGATACTGGGTCCTTGATCACTTCAGTGATCACTTCAGTGATCAAGGTTCCAGGACCGAAACGTTTTCTAATATATATGTCCTAGTATTTGCTTACTTACGTGCCATTCTAAACCAGCATCGACGGTAACACACACTGAGGTCCGTGGTTCAATCCCCGGTACGGGTGAAAACATTAGGACGTATGTCAACATTAAGACGTATGTCCTTAAGACACCTGCTGTCCCTGTTCACTTATCAGTGATACCTTCGTGTTAGCCGACTAGTGTGGGTCACATTCTGGGACAAAACTGACCTAATTTGACTCACGAAATCGTAATGAAACTATTGCAAACAAACCATACCACAGGTGGGATAGAACCCGCGATCAGAGAGTCATAAAACTCCAAACCGACGCGCTAGCCACTGGGCTTTCTATATAGTATGTCATTGATGTCAGCTAGGCCTGTATACCTTGTACATGTACTTGTAGAAATGAAGATATTATTACAAATATATTAAACAAATATAACAGGGTTATCATAGCTTATTCCTTGGGTAGCACTGAAAGTGGATAGCGCAAATATTTTTGTTAGTGGGTTTGGGCTTGAGAAAAACATACTTAGCATGGGCCAGTAGGCCTGCCGCAGTGTTTGTCCGTTTTTATGTTCTTATATTTGAGTGGGGATGGTCGAGTGTGAGTAGGACCTACCTAGCATGAGCCAGTAGGCCTGGTAGGTAAGACACAGGCAACAGTTAGGCAACTTTATTCCGAAACGTTTCGCCTACACAGTAGGCTTCTTCAGTCGAATACAGAAAGTAGGCAGGAACAGTAGAGATGTGACCTCTCAGTGGCTACATTCTCACTACTACTACTACTCTGCACCTCTCCTTCCGACAGTATTTAAGTCTCCGCACTGTCGCTTGATCTTCAGATAGTTCCTGACTATGGAACTGAACTTCTCCAGGCTGAGGGACTGACAACCTCAAATTCTACGACTTCAAGGGTGATGGACTGATTACATCGTCTTCACATCTCTACTGTTCCTGCCTACTTTCTGTATTCGACTGAAGAAGCCTACTGTGTAGGCGAAACGTTTCGGAATAAAGTTGCCTAACTGTTGCCTATGTGTCTTACCTACCAACCTGTCGGTATTGTATACCATTTTGATATTCAGCCAGTAGGCCTATTGCTATGTTCCTCTATTATGTTCTTATTTCGAAATAAAGTAAAGAGGAGGCATCGTCTGGTTAACAATGTGTTACAGAGAACACAAAATGACAGTTAATATGTTCTGAACTCTTTTGATCACACCACGAAGAGAGAGATTACAGAAGTGTACCATAAAGAAAGCGTACAGAGAAAGTGTGATGAACTGGGGGGGGGGAGGGAAAGTGGAAGAGAGGAGGTGAGAGGGAGCGGAAGGTGTGTGAATATAGACTTGAAAGATTTATTTTTATGTGAGGTGGTAAACCCGTGTGGGTCATTGAACGCAAGTAATGTTGGAGGTTCAATCCTTCTCCCACTGTAGGGATAAAGACACTTATGCAATTCAATACAGAGTATGGACAGCCACATTATATAGAGGACAGTGAATTAGGTGGGATAAGGCCCAACAAGGTCAGGTGATGGTGTGTGTCCCTTGTCCTTGTCGTGTGTGATAAGCTACAATTAATTTAGCGAGGATACATGTAATAATAATAATCTTTATTTCTACAAGTATATGCACAAGGTATACAGGCCTAGCTGACATTAATGATATACTACTATATAGAGAGTCCCCTGTTATACAGAGCATTTCGGGCAAATCAGGTCAATTTTGTCCCAGGATGCGACCCACACCAGTCGACTACGACCCAGGTACCTATTTTACTGATAGGTGAACACGGACAGCAGGTGTCTTAAGGAAACACGTCCTAATATTTCCACCCGTACCGGGAATCGACACCCAGACCTCAATGCGTGTGAGCTGAGTGCGCTAGCAATCGAGTTACGGGACAAACTTCCGGAGCCCAGGTCCACCATGACGTTTCGGGTAGTATGACTGGGGCTGCCTCGAGACAATGTCACTTCTGCAAATCATTCTCCTACACAAACAACCTGGCTTCTTTCACTTCATCAAGTGTATCACACAAGCGTAACTCACGTTGTCTGCTGCATGAGCATTTATACTCTAACTTGCTGGTCTTGACTTCTGGCCATCTCGCCCACGTACACCGGCTTATAACATCCCTTAATTGGGATGATACACACATGCTGGTTCCCACTATCTTGGGAGTCTCTTCTTAGTCCATGATGGTGGGAGACGGGCTGGTAGTCACACATTTTGGGATCCGCTAGTGTATTAGTGAGGTTGTTGTCAGCTTCAATAGCTGGAAGCACAACCTGCTTTGTTGGTAAGCATTCTGGGGCAGCCGTGTTGATAAGGCGGTGGGCACGTCTCGTGTGATCCTAAAGATGCGGTGGGCACGTCTTGTGTGATCATAATGATGCGGCGGGCACGTCTCGTGTGATCATAATGATGCGGCGGGCACGTCTCGTGTGATCATAATGATGCGCGGGCACGTCTCGTGTGATCATAATGATGCGCGGGCACGTCTCGTGTGATCACAGAAACAGTGCAGAGGAAGCCGAAGTTGTGTGAACACTAGAACAAAATGCGATCACGTTCCTCTTTGAGGAAGTGTGAGCTACAAAAGCTATGCTCTTTCAGGAAAAATCCAACAACAATTCCTCTATCAGTGTCCCACGAAGTGGGTGA